>VDFB02000008.1:98534871-98694965 GCA_007258455.2 Sequoia sempervirens | reverse complement strand
GTTTTCTGACTCCCCAAATTTGTGATAAACTAAAATTTTGCATTAGAGAGTTGCTCAGAGTTGTCCACTATTGATAGAATTATGGTGCTAGGAGGAATAAGGAATTTTTTTTTTTATCTTCCCCTTATGATTACAAAGTGCCAAGTAATACTAAGCAAGCAGAAGGCTAAGGATGAGATCATGAATTGTTTGGCGGCTCTAGGTTTGGTCCTCATTTGTGACAAATGGAATTATAACCCGGATGGGCACTTCAATTTAAGGAATGAATTTAGGGAATATTTCCAAATGAGGAGAAATCTTGCTCAAGAGAGTGCGGAGATGTACATCAACCTAGCCTGCATACCAGAGGAATGACCAAAATGGCTAAGTTTTTATGAACCATGAACACAATATCAAAGGAATCTCCCAATGAGAAAATATCTTAGTGCATATCTAAGGTGTAAGGGATGGTTGGAGAGAAAGAAGGAAGACTTTTGGAGGATCCAACAAGAAATGAGGAATTCAGGTGCTTTGTTAGACAACTTCCAGCTCAATGAAGAGTTTGAGGATGCATATAATAAGGAAGCTAATTCTGACAATAGCAATCTCGAGACAAGCCATGAAGTTGAGGAAGAACAAGTTCTACTCCTAATTCCTAGACCTCAGGAACTCAACAACTGAAGATATTTGGGGCTAGGGGGTCCATAGGCCCTGTTCACATCCCAAGCCCAAAGAAAAGGAAAGGAGACCCAATGATCCCCAAGAAGATCCTCAATGGCTATTGATGTCCAAATGTCAAAGGATTCTGCCAGAAGGAGATTGAAATGTGTTGGATCTAATCGTGTGAAGCAGAGGAGGATCCAAGACTTAAGTATCCCTGATATACTAGTCCGTCCGGAAGAAGTGGAGTTTGCCTTGTGAAATGTTTCATCGACTACGGCTTAGGTAATTTTTGTTCCCCCTCTTCTTCCTATTTCTACATCTTTGGTACAACCCCAATCTTTTCCTATTGAAAGTAATCTCCCATCTTTGGTTCTTTAATTGGTAATGATGAATACAACCCCTGCCATTGAAAATGAACCCATTGAAACTTTTTTGAGTGCTAGAGGAGCATTATCCGCTACGACTGTTGTTGTGTCATTAGTTGCTTTGTCTAAATCCCCCATTGGAATCACCAAAACTATGGATTTTCCTATCACTCCCGATCCATCTACTTCCAGGAAAGCACCTCTCCATCAACCTTTTTCCAAATTTACCCCTACTATTTCTTCCCCTACTCCTTTTGGCATTCCACCTTTTTCTATGATCACACTTCCTTTTGCATCTCCTCACACTCACTTAAATGAAGTCTCTCCTATCATCACCCTTTTTCGAATTCCCCCTAGTACTCCCATTGTAGCTCAAAGTGTTGATGTCCCTCAGACTCTTCAAGGTCATTTCAACACTACCAAGCAAGCCCGAAAGACTAGAAAACTGAAAAATGTTGTCAAAGAGTGATGAAAGGCCCACTACCAAGAAGATTGAAGCTTGTTTTAATGAAGAGTGGAACTCCCTAATTATCACCACAATGAGGCCACTTTTTTCCAAGCTCGAAGGGAAAATGCTGATGGAAGACTAAGAAATTCATGTTGTGGGACTGGATCTGAGTGAAACTCGCCTACAAGATAAAATGGTCCTAGCCAAAGCCACACAAAAGGTGGTATATGTTCATTATGAATGACTAGAAAAGTAATTAAGGAAGCATGAAGTTTAGTTGGAAAATGTGAAAGGGATAGTGAGTAGGCTACAAATGGAGATCAGAGCCAAAGATGATGAAATGACCCGTGTAAAACAAATTCAAGGCCAACTAGGAGACATGACAAAATTGCTTGTAGATGTCCGTAATGAGTAAGTGTGGCTTCATGCTGAAAATGAAAAATTAAAGAAAGAGTTAAGTGATGCCAGATCTTGAAATATTGATGATCTTCGAAGAATCCAGATTGAGGCAGAGGATTCAAGACAAGAAGTCAGAAGACTAAGCCCTGAGTTGGAAAGCATCCTTCAAAAGAAGGATCAAATATAAGAAAACATCATAGTAAGAGAGGGTCATTTGAATCAGAAGTTGACTACTGCAAAGGGATCTGAATCCCTCCCTATAATTAGAAGGCTAGTAGCTATGCATTGGGAGTAGATAGTGGCTGGCATGTGTGTACTGGGACCCACCTTGCAGTTTTTAAGGAACATGCGGGAACTGAATGCTAAAGTTGGTCTGATGGTTGACCACTTCATACAAACATGTTCACCCCGGGTGGTAGACTCCCAAATTTTTATCTCCAAATGATCATTGCCACCAATTAGGTTCTTAAAAGAATAGGAATTCCTAATCAAAGGGTTGCTTCAGTCAAATCGAATGAGATAATCAACTTCCACATGGTTGTGGTAAAATGCAAGGATCACCAAATGATGTTGAATAAAAGAGTTGTTGAGATAAAAAAAGTACTTCGTCATCCTAGTTGATTTTGGGTTGTCTCCTCTTCTCTCCCCAGATGAAGATTCACTAACAATGGGGAAAATCAATGAGGCAATCTGAGGTAAGATCCAAATCACTGCTGAACTTCCAAGCTCGAGTGTTGTACCCATGGTGGATGATGTTGAGTACAAAATCTACCATCTTTCTTAACTGTATTATCACCTAGGTGCAATCTCTTCTAGATGGGGCATCATCTCTTTCAAGGAGATTTTTAATCTTGAACAAACATACAGATAGATATGGACCCTTATTCTACCAACTATTGTAGATTGTGAGGCTCAGCATGCTTCTTTCGTCAAACTCTACGAATAGCCAAAGGCCTAGGTATGGATCTCTACAGAAGCAAAGACCCTTATGAGTCACCAAAACTATAAAGATTTTTTTTGCCTTAGTCATTTTATTTTGGCTTCAATAAATGTCTTTGGTGTCGGGTGCAACCACGCTCAAATAAATTATTGAAAATGTGCACAATATGCCATGTGATGGCTACACAACTTTTACCTTTTATCTTCCTTTCGGGAGAAGGATTGGGGCATGTGTTTGCTTTTTGGACATTTTCTTGGGAGCTATATTTGAGAGCTTGTGAGTTTCTACCCTATTGACACATCGCCTCTTTGTCGTGGGTTATTTGCACAACCAATAGAGATATATGATTGAGGAGTTTGTCTAAGTTGGTTGGCCTTTCTTTTCTTTCAATTTTTGGGATGAAAGTTTTGAGACGGTACCTCACAGTGATGTAATCAATCAATTGTGTCTATTGCTAGGTTGTTGTTCCTAGGATTTGATTGCATTTGGGTTTCTATCTTTGCTAAAACATCTAGAGGATATTAATGCAGTAGCTAAAGAGTTAATGCAAAGATTTTTTGTGGCCTAACTAAGGGTCTATGATCGGATCATGTGCTATCAACTGTCAACACCTGGCAGTAATTACTTCTAGGCTGAGGTGGTGTTTTATTTCTTTAGCAACTATAAAAGGGGGGCAACAAAAAAAAAGAGGATTTGATTTTTTCCAAGAGGAACGGTTTTCTTTATTAAAAGAAGTGTTTCTTTTTAATTTCTCAAAATGTTTTAAGAATTATCTTTTAGAAAAAAGTTATAGAACTACTTTAATCTAATAAATTATATATATTAAACTTTAAACTATTGACGAATTGGCATCTGACCTTTGTTTCAAAGTTCATTTTTAATTAATGTATGAATTATTGAGGAGAAATTATTGAGACTGTGTATGTATGGCCTTCTTCAAGCTTTATTTCTTTATATTGTCATTTTGAATGAAACACTATTTCTTGCAAGCTATATTTAGGTAGTTTAAATAGCGGATTTCTATACTTTATGCTTTTGTGATGAAATAGTAGTTTAAGAGAATCAGACTACTTCATTAGACTTTTCTATTTCCCTTAAAATCATTATTTTGTTGTGCTATGCTATATTAGGAGATAGAGTTCTTGTAATTTCTAAAATATTGTTCTTTTACTCTAAGAAATATTTATGTTTGATTGAACCTCAATAAACACTACCTGTGGAAAGATCTAGAAGTCTTCATTGTGCTTAAATTTAGCCGTTGATGTTCATTCTCTTTCCAACAATGAGGGGTTGTGGTGTTCTGTGTCCTTTATATCAATTATAGGAATAACTTGGGTTTGAAATATTGTAAAAGATTTGGCACATCCCCTTTTATATTTTATATTTACATTTCTTTTCTCCCTTATCTCAAAACCCCAAAAGAAGAGTTGACTTTCTATAAAAAACTCGAAGGTATTCAGTGAGACGCAATTTGTCCCCCATTCACTGAATTTCCCATAAAACTGTTGGAGAGTTGCAAGCTTTGATGATCAACAATATTCTAACAATGTGATGAAGGCTCTTTCCATTTTATGTGCTCTAGAGCGTGGTTGTGTTCTAAATTGGAGACAAATCATTTGTAAATCTGATTCTTAGGTGGTCGTGACTTTACTAAAGAGGCAACAAGAATTAGAGGATGTGACTTGGCATTTGACAATTATTATAAAACAAATTCTTAATCTGTGTGCTTCCTTGGATTCTATTTCTTTATAACATATTTCACGTAAATAGAATGGGGTTGCAGATTGTTTGGCTAAATGGGCTTATGATCATTTACAAGATTGGAATATTATGGAAAGCGGTCAGTTACCCTTGGATTTGTTACAAAAGTTGGACCAACTATTGAAGATTGATAGGGATGTGTAATGCCCTGATTTTATAATACTATTTTTATATTGAATAAATTTTTACCTTTCTTTTAATTAAAAAATTTGTCAAGATAAATGTCATGTTTTGAAACTATTGATCTTCTGAGTGCAAGTATTTTCTTACCTCTCAACTTGCTGATACAGAAAACCCAGATTGTTGACAGGATACATGGCATATGACAAATAATTTTTTTTCTTCCCTTTTTAACCTCTTCATCTAAAATTACCTCAATATCTGTGACACTCCAATCCAACGTCTTCAGTGAGTCCGAATATGAAAGCAAATGGAAGCGAATTTCTAGCTTGAAAATATGTCGGCTTACAGAAAGTGAACACTTTTTTTATCTTGTCTTAATCTAAAAAACTGGATCGTAACTTATACTAGGAGATGCAGAAACTATCCAGCAAACTATCCATCTTATGTTGGGATAATATGGACTTGTGTTATGAGCACTTGTACTACACATCCGGCTTCTGTGTGAACACAGATTTCTACTACCGAAAGAAATCTGATTTGCAATTCTAGCCTTTTTACATTATAGTTGTTTAATCACACTGTTGTAAGACTAATAGCAGTGTGAATTCAAACTCTCTATTTTTTATCGAATTGAAAAAGGAAAAGTAGTTTCATTGCACCAGGTCGTTGTCAATGTCAGTGATATTTCTACCATTGTAAGAAACTTTTTGAGAAGAGGAGATCTCGATGACGGAAAATATTTTCGCTCGTTCAATTATTGAGTGGGCTCCATCATGTTCAGCATGGCGGGGGAACGAATACGTGGAGAGGAGGTACATGATTACGCTTAAAGTCTGTACAACAAAGAAAATTAGACTGGGAAAGGAAAATGCCAAGAAAAATACAAAAGCCATGGTGAACGAATATCGCGTTTAGAATTTTTTTAAATGGCCTTTGATTTAAATGGAATATTGAAGAATCTAGAACGAGAGGGAAAAAGAGAAGACATTGACACAGACAGATGTAAGCTGGAAATCTAATTATTTTAGGTAGTGATCGATAGAGAATTTGTTTTTCAATTTTCACACACGCATATTACAAATTAGAAAATAGAAAAGCCATACATCAACATCTTCTCAGTGCTTGCCATTCATCGCATCCCAACAAGACTGACCATCTACTTTTCTGTACAGTAGAGAAAAAAGAGGAATTTTGCATAGATCAGATTTGAATGAGATACTGAGGAGAGGACTGACTCAAAATGAATTTGACTGGGAAAGGAGAATGCCAAGAAAAATAGAAAAGTGACGTTACTCTGATTTGAATGGCATACTGAAGATTTTAAAATAAAATGAAAGAGGAGAATATATTACACGTCTGGTAAGTGGAAGTATTAAGTTGAAATAAGAGAGATAAAATTGAGTTCATGCATTTATTTTCGTTTGTAAATTGGTTTCAATTTATAAGTGGAAAGTTAGAATTTTGATTTTCATAATTTTATTTATTAATAGTAAATATCAAAGTGTATAAGTTGTTTAGGTATATAAAAAGAAATAATTTAATATTATTTATAAATTTAATGGAATTGGTAGATAGTAAATTTCTCAAATTTTCTTTTCAATTTCACCATCACAATCAATTTCATTAAATTTATAATTAATATCAAATTAATTATTAAAAGTAAATTGTATTAATAATTTTTAATGAAATCAAAATATCAATAGAAATTTGATAGTTATGAACTAAGTTGTATTTAGATCTCCAAATGCCATTAAATGAAATTAATTATTAACTAGCACTTGCACCCCAATGAGGTGCAATGGTTACGCCGATAGGCTGATACACTTTGGTATTATATTATGAACATGTAGGAGCGCTGCAATTTTTTTTGGGGATGAGCTTATGTGGTCTATGCGATTTGTCTTGAAGACCTATACAACAAAGGAATGGGGTGGCTAGGTGCGTAGAATAGGCGTTGATGAAGTCAAGTTGTAGAAGCAATTTTAAGCACCATGGGAATTGGGGAGAGATATCAAATGGATAGGGAGGAGAGCTGCATACCTTGTTTTAGGAGAGACATAGTTGTTGTAAGCGTGCCTCCTCTCGCTTCCTTATGATTGAAAATGGATTGGTTTGCATTTTGGAATATCTTTCAAAAGAGAATGGTGGTTGAATGTGAAGATCATTTAATGATTTAACTCTAGATATGGCTGTAAATGTTAGCCCCTGCCTATCTATTTTACCAATATCAATTGTTGCCTTTTGCAATGTTAGTCCTTGAGCTTTTTGTATGGTAATAGCCCACACCATCGTAAGCGGTATCTGCCTTCTATTTCCCAAGGAAATAGGTATGGTTGGTATGCTCTTAGGGTCATGGTCATTCCATGGGGGTCCACTGTAGCTATCGAACCTTGTAACAACATACATGGGAACATCTGGTGGTTTAAAACCAGGGCTGTAAATGATTTCAACAACTTCGCCAAGAGCTCCATTCACCAGGCCTGCTTGTGTCCATATGTTGGATGTGAGAATGATGTGTTTCCCTTTACAAAGAAATACTTCTTTTTCAAGTTGTTCATCATCAGTTGCACTATCTATTCCATGCTAGGTCATCATAATTCATGCCTCCTTTGCAATATATATATATATATATATAAACCATGCAATTAACAAATATGTTATGATCGAACTGTGTTCAAGATGCTAGCCCTTCCTTTGCCATTCATAAAGGCTTAATTCTCAAAGAAATAATGGCATATTCAAATCCCACAAGGCATTGATGTAGTCAATTGCTCAAACTCCATTTTACATATTGGGGAAAGACAACCATTTTTTTTAAAAAATTGTAAACCACGACATGAAAACCACTAATAGTTGATAGCCATGCATTAGCATGGGATGTAAACTATACACATTGAATTGGTGCCTCATTCAACTTCATTGCAGATGTACTGCTTAGGAAGGAGGAGAAAGGATAATGAGAGTGGATGTGTGGATATCCTTCACATACACCCTAAGACGTAGCACGAGTGTTTCTAACTTTAAGTTGGACTCAGCATAAAGACTTGCCACACTCTAATCTATTACCACCCATACCTAAAGATTAACATTATTATTTAATTACCATAAATCTCTATTAATTAAATTCAACAAAAGCCTTTAATAATTATCATCATTGATTGCTCAAAGGAGAAATAATACTATTGTTTGATCCTTGGTTATATTTTCCTAATTATTTTCCAAAGGGAAATAATAATATTATTTCCACAATTTGAACATTTATGATATCCTCATTCTCCTTAATGATGTTATTATCATTTTCATGATGTAATTAATATTATTATGGAGTTACCCTCCATTTAAAATTAATTCATTTTATCAAAATTGGTATTAATATTAATATCATAGTTACTAATTTTCAACACCATATTTACTCATAGTTATAAATTTTGAACACTATATTTACTCATAGTTATTAATTTTCAATACCATTTTTACTCTAGTTATTTTATTTCTATGTTTATGCTATTAAAAGAGTTAAAGCGGGAAAATCTCTATCTTTACTTCAATGGTAATTATGTACTTTCCATTAATGGTTCCAAGATTACCTCCTCCCTAATCCCTTTTAAATGCATTATGTAAATGTTATTGAATATTTAACAACAATATAGTTGTTTGATCATTAAATAAGAAATAATAATAACATTATTAAGATTAAATCTAAATGTTGTTGAATATTTTACAATGTAGTTTTTTTATCATTAAATAAAAAAGTATAATAATATTATTAAGATTAAATCTAATTTTGAAAAAAATACTACACTATTGTTAACTGATCATTGGCCAACATTATCTTTAGGGATATCCCATCAATTTTTAGACTTTAAAATGATAACATTATTTAAATAAATTACTAATATTTCATTTAAGACTATTCCTATTATTATAATCATGTTAACCACTATTGCTAAAATAACAATTAACACTCATGATTTATATTAATATTTTTATTGCCTTGTTTTTTTTTAATATACTGGAGTTTCCCATGATATCATGATTACTTCTTAAAATTGATAATATAATATTATACTAAATATGAAATGTAACAAGTTTTAAATTATTCTTACTTTTGAAAACTCAATTAATTTTGATCAAACAAATTTCTTATTTTCTAAAAAAGAAATAAAATATTAAAATACAAAAATCAAATTTTCAATCAATTTTTTTTGACAATTGATCTAACTAGAGATAGCGACCACAATTAATAATAAATATCAAAACATTTTAAAACTATACACTTGAAAATTTAATTCGAGTGGAGGCAATGCTTGTGAAATCAACTTAAAGTGGGAAACCTGCTGGCAGTTTTGACGTCTTCCATTTTAACTGCGGGCGAAGGTAATTTACTAGAAATTGCACCTTAGTGTGCAATGGGTATGCTGGAGAAGTGTGCAAAGTCAATCAGGATAAATTGTGATCTATTTTTTTACTATATAAAACTATAATAATAAGTATAATTAAATTATTTATTATTAATTATAAATTTTAATCTTAAATTATTTATAATAAGTATAATAAATTTTTAAAAACAAAATAACTTTTTCAAATAAATGACGACAATTATTTAAAAATAGAAAATATAACAAGATGTTGTAATGTTAAAACCTAAATTCCTTCATTGTTAGGATCTTGACCATAATTTTCATTTTTCTTTGATGATACAATTTCCAATATAAGAAAAACTCATGTAGAACAAGTTATAAAATTTTCATATTTCTAATTAATATTATGTCTTGCAATTCATTGCAATTAAAAAACTTTTAAAAATTATTTTTCATAAAAATAAATACAAAATATAAAAATGAAATGGGAAATTTTTCGATCCAATAATAAGTGAAAGCAACACTTTTGTTACCTGCCTTATCCATCAATTTCTACTTTTACCTCATTGGAAAGACAGCTGACACCCAGAACGTTATAGTTCTCCATTGCTTCCATTCGATCCTCTTTAATATGCAAAAGCACCGACAGCACTTGACTCATTGTTGGGCGTTCATCTGGTATTGCTTTCGTACACAATAAAGATATCTTCAATAAATTATGCACTTTTTCTTCTTGTTTTTCGTTGGATATCTCCTCCATTAGAGATGCATCGACCAGTTTAGCTACCCCGCTGCTAGCCATAACACCATTTTCAATCTACTGTTGCAAACTTATCCCTTCACCACTCTTAGACAACAAATTTGAGTTGGTGGGTCTTTTGCTCGCCAACAACTCCATCAAAACTATGCTGAAGCTGAAAACGTCTGCTTTTGGAGTCACTTGCACCATATATGCAAACTCTGCAAAAACACCAAAGAATAAATTTACTATAACATACTTCAATAGGATGGGTAGATTATAGATAAAAATGCATGTTTTCTTACCTGGTACAAAGTACCCAATAGTTCCCTGAAAAGCTGAAGAAGATGATCCTCTGCTATCTTGTTGGAGATGGATCCCAAGCATTCTTGCAGTACCAAAGTTGCTCATATGAGCTTCAAGATCTTCATCTAGAAGAATGTTTGCAGTCTTCAGATCATAATGGACAATGGGGAAACCATATTCCTCATGCAAATAAGCCAATGCCTGAGCTATGGATATGGTGATGTCAAGCCTTTTGGATAAACTCAAACTTCTACCCTGTTCTCTGTTATCTACGGTTGCATCTAGATTTCCGTTTGGGAGAAATTCTAGTACTAGAGCCCTTAAGTTGTTATCCCAAGCATACCCCAGAATCTTTACCAGATTTTTGTGTCTAATGTGAGATAATGCATGCAGCTCTGTGTTGAAACAATGTTCTACTTCTTTGGGGTTTTCTATCTTGAGGACTTTCACCGCCACTATTCTACCATTGTTGAGAATGCCCTTGTAGACTGTGCTGATGTTGCTACTTCCAATGATGTTGTCTGAATTGAAGTTGCCAGTAGCATTCTCCAAATCTGTTCTGGTAAACCACTGAGGATTTGAAGGGACATTCAAAGAAGAAGTGCCCTCTCCATTTGCATTTGGTCAAACCCCTATTAATGGTGACGGTGCACCTCACGTGGTGTCCATGCCTTATTTATGGCATGACACCCCCTTTTGTCCCCAAAGGCGAGTCATCCCGCCTGTTATACCGGAAGCTGTACTGTTACGGGGGTGGAGCCCCACCAGAATCTTCCCGGCGGCATCAGACTAGGGGAAATCCCGGTGGGGTTCCCCCACATATAAAGCCTATCGGCTAATTATTATTTTAATGAAATTTAATCAAAGTTAATGAAAACGCCACCACAACTATCAAATGTCACTAGCATAAAAAAGAAAAAGTCCAATTTAGTTATGGATCTCCAAGTTATCTAATTAGGCCCCACCTCAAATTTTATAAGGAAAAACTTTACTTATATTTGATGATAAATTTTGTTATAAAAACTATAGATTTGCTTTATTTTATAATTAAAGATCTTATTTCTAAAATTTTATTAAGATTTCTAATTAAGTGATTACTATTCAAATTTTATTTGTTACTAGTTGTAAAGACGATTTGTAGTGAATTTTTATTTGGTGAATATAATGATTGTCAAATTTTAACATTAGTAATATTTTTTCAAGAATTCAAGTATTTGATATGATAAAATTGCTTTATATGATTTATTTGATTTGATTAAACTATATATTTGTAAGGGAAAGTAAATCTCCCATAAGGTTAATTTAGGCTAATTTACTTGATTCAAGGGCTTCAAATAAGTTTACTAGTAGTAGTAATTTTCTATGGGGGTGATCCCATAATATTGGTTTACAATTATTGGTCAAATTGGACATTAAACTAATTTTTTTTAACTAAATCTTTACTTTCGAACACCTATAACATCTAAACCATGAGGAATTTGAAGATGATACAAACTAGATTCTAAGTATATTTTTTCACAATTTTTGGAATTAGATTTTACTTTCTTTTCCATCTCTTTCGAAAACTAGTTTTTAACAATAAACACAATTTTTAAAGAGTAACATTATTGACTAACACACAACTTTTTTTCTATGAAAAATAAAATTCTAATTTTTTTGAATTTAGATTCATAACTACAATATCTAGTGCATGGATTTGGTTTCATAACATTTCATTAAATATTTTTTTCTTAATTAAGTTTCAAAGTCAAACTAGTTACAATTTAGACATGATTTACTGGCTAAAACATAACTTTTTTTTGTACATGTACCGAAATTCAATATGTTTTTTGTTGGATCAAGGACATCAATATCTAGTGCACTAATATTTTTCAAATTTTTTTTTTAATAATCTGCTATTTTTCCACATGTGTAGAACATGAAGCTTGACTTTTGGTGAAAAACCTACATTCACAAGAAATTAAAAAAAATATAATAATAAAATTAAATTAATTAAAAATTATACTTTTTGGGAAGCTTATAATAAGGACTACATACTTACAAAAAATAGATTTGAAATAAATTCATTTGATCCCCCAAAAGGTAAATTAAAAGTGGTTTTTAATCAACATTTTGAAAGGTGTAAAGGAGACCCTATTATAGGTATGGTTTAAAACTAGTGGGGTTCTATCGAAGGGGGTTTGATCTAAGGTGGTTTCAGAAAACCCTCTTCAATTGGAATCCTTTAAATGGAACTTTTTAAGGCTTAAATCATTATATTATCTAAAAATATGTAATTTTAGCAAAAAATAGGATCTCCCAAAAAGTGTAAACCATTATTGTGGGATCAACCATGGCAATGTTTCAAATTTGAAACTTCTGGCATTAGTTTTGAAAACAACAAACCTACAACCAACCACATTAGTTGCCCCAAAGAGAGTATATAAATTAGTTATTATTGAATCTATCAAGGGTATTCCTTCAAAAGTATGATCAAATATTCCACACAAACTAAAGATTTAAGTGAGAGTGGAGGAAGGAATGGTTTTATGGTATAGTTGGCAATTAATTGGCTCCATTTTGGTTCTCAAAGAGAGTTAGAGAGAGAGTAAAAATAATTTTAGATTTTTTTTGGTGAGGAATAACAAATACTTCAAGGGGTATATGAAAGGAAGGGCATAACTTTATACATATGGAAGATAGATTTATTTTATTGAAGATAGCTTAAGGTATTTTCTGGTGTTTACAAGTGGGATGTGTAACAATAAAAAAAGGGACAGTGTAGAAAGACAAAAGAAGGAGAGCTAATTTTAGGAATTAGGAAGAAAGGGAGGTTGTGTAAAATAAAATAAAATGAACAAGGAGGTTGTGGAGAAATGACCCTAGGAATGCATGTGTGACATAATAACTAAAGGGATATGTCTATGAGGAAGAGTAAAAGATATATCACTTAAAGGATGATATCTTAGGGGTTGTGTAGAAGAAAGAAAATAAATTTTCATTGTAGGGAAGATTATGAGAGTGATTATATTTATTATTCTTTATTTTTTATGGGGGGAGGTAAATGGTGATGGGTAATAGGTGTTGAAGTGAATGAGCTACATTACCTAACTAAAACTAATCTAGGTCCTAGTCACTTATTTAAGTTTATTTAGGGGGAATTTTAGGTTATTTAATTGTGTCTGAAGCCATATGACAATGACACATGTCAAAATCATATGTTCTCATAACCATAGTCTAGAACTACTTGGATTGTTCCAATGCGTTAATCCCACAAATTTTTGGTACTCAAATTAGATTTGGGTAGGATTGCAGAGAGTTTGAGAAGACAAGTAGACTAGTTCTATGGCGACAAAAAATAAGAGAAATTTTATTCTTCCAAGGGATTTTTTTTCTCGGTGTCCTAGAGTAATTTTCATGGGGATATTAGATCAAAAGAAGGATGCACCATTTTGGAGGGAAGAAAAAGAGACTTAAGGTAGAAAATATCTAGGAAGTGGCTTCTCTAGGAATGTTTGGGTTATTCTTATGCTATAATTGTGAAGGATATTTCCTTTGGATATAAGGATAAAATGGCAAGGTAGTTTCCCTAGGAGAAAAGGGGATAACAAGAAAACAAATTTATTTTATCTTGTTGGGCCACCATTTTTCATTAGGAGTCAAGGAAGATAAGTACTATCAAATAAACAAAAATAAGTTGCATACCACTTTAAGTGGTATAATTTCTTTTCTTTTATTTTTTATTTTTTATTATATGCGAGAGATTGTAGATTTAGGGAAAAGAAGAATATCATGTTATAGGGGCAAGAGAAGGTTTGCATTTTTGTTTTGGAAAATGAAATATAGATAATGTTATTTTATTATTTGTATGTTGTTTATTGTTATTTTCTTTTTTTTTCTTTTTAGCCCCTTTGGCATTGTTTTGCTTGAAAATGAAATTCTATTCTTTTGCTTCTTTTTGTGTCTTGTGCAAATTTAAAATTTATTTTGATTCTTCTATTCATTTGTTTTGTTTGTTCTTCATTGATATTCATTTGATTCTTCTGTTCGATTTTCTTTTCTATCTCTTTTGTGCCCCTTTTTAAATTGATTTGTTTGTTCAATTGGTTTGATCTTTGAAGTTTTTGGGAAATTCTTATAGTTTCATTTTTTTTGTTTGCTTTTTTTTCTTTTTTCTTTTTGATTATTGGTTTTCTCGAACTATATAGTTCTTTAGGGCTAGAATTTAAGTTCTATTTCCTTAGCTTCTAGTTTGGCTTTAGTTCTATTGTTTTTGCCTTGCTTTAGCTTATAATTTGGTTTTTATCTTTTTAGCTCTATTTCATTTATTAAGTTTTCTTTTTACTTCATTATTTCCTTTCCTTGAATTGTGTTTATCTTCTCTCCTTTTTAGTTAGTTTGGGTCTGCAGCAATTCATTCTTGTCCTTATGCTCTCTTTCATCCTGATGATGGATCATGGAGTGTGATCCAAAATGTTAATGACAAAAACTTAAACACAATCAAAACCAGAAGAAAATTTGATTCATAAATTAACTAGTAAATAATCATATATTTGTATTCATCAATCCACAATTTTGATAAGTATGTGTATTCAATTTACTAATATTTTTTTATTTTTTCATAAAAAGAAACATCTAATTTTATTATGAAAGAAAACACTAGATTAGTATTATTTCATCCTTTTTCAAACACAAATAGAATATAAAATATAAAAATATATCTATAAATTTGTAGTAACATTTTTAAATATCAAAATTTTGAAATAAATAAAATACCAATTTATATATTTAAATATATTAAATAAAATTATTCTAAAGAGAAGAAAATAACATTTCAAGTAAAAGTTAAAGACTAAAAATTAACATAAGTTTCTTAAAATAATTAAATGAAAGTAATATTTCGGGTAGATAAACATCTTAAGACCTCTTTCAGATATCTATGCATGTTTAATTACAGTTTGAAAATAGTCCATTGAACTTACAAAATTAACAATTATTGCTTACGTGTAACGTCGAACGGAGTAAAATTCTCCCGACTTTTTTTGGTGCTGGTGCGCAACTTCTCACTGATATTAAAGTACACACACTGAGGCCTTTCCAATTCATTGAGAAGCGAGGATTAGAGATTTTGAGTCTTCGTATTCAAGAAAATGGAGTACATATTATTTTTAGTAATGTTGATGTTGCCCTTTCCATTCTCAACTCCACTCCAATCTGCTCATCCTGACCAGCAATCTTTATTGACATTCAAAGCTGCAATCACCTCCGACCCCAACAATTCCCTAGCAAATTGGAATGCCAGAATTCCAATGTGTAATTGGACCGGCGTTACTTGCTCTCCTCATTCGCAGAAAGTGGTTGGGTTAGATCTCGTAGGTATGGATTTACAGGGCGTCATTTCACCTGCGCTTGGGAATCTCACGACTCTGTATTCATTGATTCTTCCCTTCAACCAACTGCATGGGAGTATTCCGGATGAGCTGGGCAAGTTGACAGGGTTGATAAATCTTATCTTGCCTGGTAACCACTTTACAGGTACAATTCCACCCTCTATCAAAAATCTTTCAGCCTTAGACCAATTGGACTTGTCAAGTAATAATGTCCATGGACCTATTCCTCCTGAAATAGGCGTGCTAACCAAACTTCGTTTCCTCTACCTCTATGGTAATCAGTTGTCGGGCAGTATCCCTCCATCCATAGGAAACTTGTCACAGTTGATTGTTTTACAATTGCTAAACAATACTCTCACTGGTCCTATTCCACCTGAAATATGGAATCTCACCCAACTAAATCAGCTCGCTCTTTATAACAATCAGTTATCAGGAACCATTCCTTTTGAAGTGGGGATGCTCATCAATTTGGAAGTACTTAGTCTATGGGGAAATGAACTTAGTGGAAACATACCAAATTCTTTAGGAAATTGTTCTAAAATCGAACTACTTAACCTAAGGAACAATCATCTGAGTGGAACTATGCCTAATGAGTTGGGGAATTTGGTCTTGCTTAAAAAAATTATATTAGAGCACAATCAGCTTGTTAGTAGCAGCAATACCCGTTTGGCTTTTCTTACTGCTCTCACAAATTGTTCCCACCTAGAATATATAAAAATGTCATACAATCATTTGAGCGGTGTTTTGCCTCCATCCATAGGTCACCTTTCTTCCAAGCTCTCTATCTTAGATTTCGGGAACAACCAGATAAGGGGCAACATACCTCAACAAATTACCAATCTTACCAACTTAACATACTTGAGCCTGAGTAATAATCATTTAAGTGGGCACGTGCCATTTGGACTCAAGAGACTATATAAGTTGGAAAGATTGGATTTGAGCGGCAACAGTCTAAAAGCAGGCCTTCAAGAGGACATCGGCGAGATGAAAAGTCTAGGTTTATTAGATGTTAGTTGGAACAATCTATCAGGAACAATACCAGGCTCTCTTGGTAGACTTCAACAGCTAAGGAGACTTTTTCTGCATCACAATCATTTCTCAGGAGAGATACCTTCTGGTTTGCAGCGATGTCCAAACCTAGAACTGGTCGACTTCTCTCACAACCAGCTGAGTGGAAAAATACCTGGAGAAGTTATGGCAAGTCTCAAATACCTTCAGTTTTATTTGAATCTTTCTTCGAATTTTCTAGAAGGACCTCTTCCTGCGGAAATAAGTAAAATTGTAAGTGCTCAAGCAATAGACATTTCTTGTAATAAGCTTGACGGAATGATTCCGTTATCACTTGCAAACTGCTTAGCACTGGAGCATCTGAATCTTTCTCATAATTCCTTTGAAGGTCCGATACCAGATGCACTTGGGAAGTTACAAAATTTGGAATCTGTTGATCTTTCTTTCAATTTCCTGTCAGGTACAATACCTACATCTCTTACAAAAATGAGAGTGCTTCACTACTTGAATGCTTGTTTCAACAATTTGACAGGTGAAGTTCCTAAAGGAGGATTGTTTTCAAATAACACATTCAATGCATCATTTATGGGAAATACCCATCTCTGTGGTCCAGAAAAATACTTAGTGCATGCATGTCCAAATCAGGGTAAAAGAATGAAGTCAATACTTACAAAAATGATGTTCTCAGCTGCAGCAATGATTGCATTTTTACTGTGTGCTTCAATGTTTGGAATATTGTGGTTTCGGAAATATTCATCGCATCAATTTGATCTTCCAGACTTCATGTTTGGAAGACTGAGATATTCAAAGCTTACTTATCAAGATCTGGTCAATGCTACAAATGGATTTAGTGAGGGAAATTTGCTTGGTGTGGGTAGCTTTGGATCTGTTTTTAAAGGAATTTTAAAAGATGGTATGGTAGTTGCAGTCAAAGTTCTCAATTTTCAAAGTGAAGAACTCAAAAACAGTTTTAAGAGAGAATGCAAAATCTTGGCGACGACTCGACATCGAAATCTCGTTCGAGTTATAAGCGCATGTTCATACCTCAACTTTAAGGCTTTGGTTCTTCAGTTTGCTACAAATGGGAGCTTGGAAAAGCATTTGTATCCTGAAAGTAACGAGGATGTTTGTGAACTCAAAATTGATGAATGCTTGAACATTGCTATTGATGTAGCTCATGCCATAGAATATCTACATTATGATTGTCCTACCCAAGTTGTTCACTGTGATTTGAAGCCTAGCAATGTCCTGTTAGATACAAACATGACAGCCCTTGTAGCCGATTTCGGTGTCTCAAGATTGGCTGGTCCTACAAACTTAATTGATTCCTTGAGCACATCAATTGCAATGAGAGGATCTATTGGCTACATAGCTCCTGGTAAGCCTCTTTTTCTTTCACATTATTTTTTATTTAATATTGTCATGAACAAGATTGGGTATCAACTGTAACTTTCTCAATGGCAGAGTATGGATTGGGAGTGAACATTTCTACAAAAGGGGATGTTTATAGCTATGGAATTCTCTTGTTAGAGATGGTTACAAGGAAGAGACCAACTGATGCCATATTTTCTGATAACTTGAACCTCCAAAAATGGGTAAGGTCAGCTTTTCCACAGAGGCTCGCAGACATTGTTGATAGGAGGTTGTTACAGAATCTGGACATGGAACGCAATGACTACCTTGTTTCTTTCATACATATTGGCTTGCTATGCACAAATGAATCTCCCCTCGAACGACCGACCATGAGAGATGTAAGAAAGACATTGGAGGTTGTAAGAAATACTTTCGTAGGAGGTGCAGCGCCATCAGCTTCCAATTTAGCGAAAGCCATATCAGATTTGGTGCTCAATGCCAGTGCTAATGTAACGTAAGAGGGGGTTTGTGCCAGTGAGAGCTATACATGTTAGCTACATAAAACATACATCTAATATGTAGAACTGTCCTCAGGTGCTTGTTTCTTCAATATTCTAGTTTCATGATATTAAATTACAGCACAAGAACAAAAACTACAACATATGATAAAAAGCTTACAAAAGTTGTACCTCTCCACAATCCTCCCTAAAGTTGTTATAAAAGCTTACAGTGTTTACACTATATTTTATTCTGCTTTATGATAACTGAAAATGAAGTTTAGTCGAATTAACAGAAAATAATGCTTTGCATTGACATAATTTTCATCATTCAAACTATGTTTTGTATGCTCAGGGTGGGAATTTGGCCGTGTTATTAAATCCTATGCCAAATTTTGCACAAGAGACTGTTGCTGCAATGGCTTAAATAGCTATCAGGGAGTTGCAAAATTAATTCTGCATATATTAGGTGATATATTTTGTCTTTTAGAATATTTATTTCAGTTTGTCCAACTCCTAGAAAATTCTATAATAGTAACTGTGAAAATATTCAGGTTTACATTTGTAAAACAATCATCTTTGCAGTTTATTATTTTTATTAAAATAAATAGTTAGTTTTTTTTAGTAGTATGGAGTAGTTTTTGAAACTTATGAGAATGCAATGGTTTATAAGTACTCGTACAATTAATTGTAAAATGTTATGTGAACTTACAAATAATATTATAATTCTGTGTTTATTATTGTTACTATTGTGTATAAGATTTCCAACAATATTTGTGCATGTCATTTTTCAACATGATATTCGAGAATAGAAATGAAGGAGAAAGAGTTGTTACTATTAATTTTAAAAAAAAATGATTTGCAAGTAATATAGATTTTTTTTCATATATGAAAGTAGGACCATACATCATGAGAAATGATTTAGTAAAGTATTTTCTTTTAATTGTGAAGTTTAAAAGATAGTACGTCAACAACTCAAGGGTTTACACATTATGTGGAGATATGTGTTAAGATTAGAGATATTAAAAGAAGGGGAGAATACTAAGTATTTATGCACAAGAAAGGTTATTCATTTTTTTAAAAAAGTTATTTTGGGAGTTCAAGGTAAACATTTTTCAATTTTTTTTTATAAAAAGTTGGTTTATTTAAGAAGTATTGATATTATTTTTCTTTATTAATGTAAGAGGGTATGTAATGTGGTTGGATGATCGAGTTTGATCCGTAATATTGGTAACACAAATCTATCTGTCAAATAAATAAAAAAAAGACTAAATGATTTCCATCATCACAAATCAATTTCACACTTAGAGATGGTTATTTGTATGAGAAGCACAAGGTTTTCCTTTTCCTTTTTGGTACTTAATAAAAGTGAAGAATTCATATTTTGTGAAGTTTTCTTTTTCAAGACAGGAAGGGATCTAGTGAAAACTCAATGTGGATTGTTTCCTAGAAATTTTAGGAATCTATGCATCTTTGGAATTATACTATTCCAAGGGTCATGAGGAACTTGTTGGAATGCTATGGATAGATCTCAACATAATTTGTTGTCCAATAATTCTAGAGATCTATGATTTGGGAGTTTGAGGAAGTGGTAATTTGGAAACTTGAGAATTCAACTCAAGAGTTACTCCTTTCTATAGGTTAACACATAATTTAATGGAGTTCCACTTGATTCAAAAAAGTTTTTTTATGGAAAAACGTCTAAAGATTCTTTTGTTTTGTTTTGGTTTTGGTTATCATGTTTTGTTGTGTGAAATATAAACTTAAAGAGGTGCGTTGGAATAATAAGGTTAACATATTGTAATAAAGCCATCTTAAAAGCATGTAGTTTATTATAGTTAGTTAACAAAATAAATTGTTAGTTTCTAGTAGATAATTTGGATAAGTTTTGACAATTTAGAAGAATACAATGCTTTATAAGAATTTCTACAATTTATTATAAAATCGCATATTAAATTAATATAATTATTTTTTGTTTATTATTATTATAAATTAGATTTCTAATACTTATTTTTTCTTTATCGTTTTTCAATAGAGACATTATTTTAATTGTAAGTCCTTTTCAATTCACTAGAACATTTTCTATAAATCATGAGTATGATATAATTGATGAAGAAAGATATATAACTATTCAAATGAATTGAGAGATAATTGTGGTAATGTAGTTTGTTGCACTTTACTAGTTCTTATGCCTAACTCCCATATTTTAACATATTCTCAATGTATGAATGTCTTATTCCTCATTAAAAAACATATATTTTTCCTTCTAAAGTAGTTTTTAGACAAATTGATTATAAATTGGTTCAAATATCGACTCTTTTACAATAGTGAAAGGTAGGTCGTCTTTAGTTTTAGCTTATCTGCACTCTCCATGATACAAGTTTACCATTACAAAAACATTTTATTTATGTTCGTAGGGAAATAAATAGATCGTCTTTAGTTTTAGCTTATTTGCACTCTCCATGATACAATTTTACCATTACAAAAACAGTTTATTTATGTTAGTAGGGAAATAAATGAAGCTATTTTATCTATTAGATAGCTTAAACTTTGATTGTCTATAAAGCTTTTAAAGAAAAATCTTCTAAAAGAAACTTATGTAACCAAATATTATCAAATAGTTTTCAACATAGAAAAGCATAGAAATTTATTAGTTAAGATATTGAAAGATACTTTTAGTTTTTATTCTTTACAAATTTCTAGTGAAAATATTTTGGGAGAAAAATATAATAAAATATAAGAAATTATTTTTGATGTGGCAATGATGATATGTATTTTATTATTAATAAAGAAATTAGAAATAAAAATATTTATGTACATTTTTAGTATATCTAAATTAATCTAGATATATTAAATACACTTATCTAAAACATACCAAGAGATATCAATCTTTAATTGTTTTTACTTAATTTTTTTAGTTTAGAATATTCGAAAATTATTTCATTTATTTACATTGTTTTGTTTATTTTTATTCAAAGAACTAATTTTATTTATTTAAGATTTATTTGATTTACTTGACATTTGTTTTTTATTAGTTACTATTTTATTTAATAAAGTGCACACTTATTTAATATTTTATGTATTAATGTACATAGTTATTTCTTAAAATAATTGCACATAACTATGAAACTTTTGTATATACCTCATATATTCCATTTTGTTTTGTTTTATAATTATTTTATATTGAATTTTTAGTATTTTTTACTAAAACACTTAGGGCATTACAATCCAACTCTTTGTATCATTGTAGTCATACCTACTAGTGTAATAAGTAAAAATAAAAGACAATCATTGAGTTAGAAAGCATGGCAATTTAGTAATTAACTAAAAATTAACTATAAATTTCTAAGATATTTTTACAAATTTTATTTTATTTATAACTATGAACTCTAGTTTTATTACATTTATTAACTAATGATGTAGTTCAAGATTGAGGAACCTTATCAAGCTACCCAATCTCACAACCAAACCACTTCAAAGTCAAAATACCACAAAATATTATTACTAGGAAATATAAATCTACACAATTTAATTCAATTAAAATTTAATTAATTTTTTCATTTTGATTGCTCGCAAAATGAATTACAAATTTAAATAATTCGCTTGAATTTCTAACTACACTAGAATCCCAACATCCTTGCATCCTCTTTATTATTCAAATATCAAGATTCAAGTTACAATTTATTTTCACTTTGCAATGAATCACCACTAGAAAAAAATTGAAATTTTGTTATATTTTTAATTCCCCTTCTATCTATCTCTATAGCTTCCACCAATTTCAATGTCCCCTCTCCTAGCCAACAAGTTTGAATTTTATTTTATATCCCACCTATCACAACTAGCAAATAATTGTGAAAGTAGTTTGAATTTAAGTTTTAATTTTCTTCCAACAACCTCTATGCCTTCCTCTACAATGCCTTTTAATTTCCCCATAATGTCAAAAGAATTCCACGAAGAATTTATTTCCTTTTTCTCCCAATTTTTTTTTTTTTAATTTTCCTTATTTTTTTAAATTGATGTCTCTTTGCTTAGAAAATTTGAAAAAGAATTATAAAATACAAATATTAAACAATTCAAATGTTAGACACATGAATTTGAATAAAGCATAGTGTTACCTAGATTTCACTAATAACTCATTTAGGTAGAGCTCTTAGATTTCAAACTAAAAGAAAAGGTACATTTTAATCTTTCCTATATTACATTCAAATGTATAAATGAAATAATCCAAAAGATTACATCTACAAATTACTGCATTCATACAAATGCATGCAATAAAAGAAGGATTCAAATCTTTTCTCTAAACAAAGTAGTAATATTTATTGAATTTAAAAATGTACATTATCTCACACAAGCCGTGAGATTGAATTTACTTATCCAATGAAAATAAAGAAAAGTATATACATGAATAAGTAAATAAGAATAATTGTGTATATAAGGAGGGGAACCAGTCATTGCCTAAGAATGACTAGTTCTAGATGTGTCATCTTGTCCTACTGCTACCTCGACCTGCTTGTGTTCTCCTAGCTCCATGTTGATCTTAGTTCTTGCATATAGCAATAACAATGATGTTAGAGCAATGCTCTAAGCAATGAAAATTTCAAACCTTATATGAACATTCACCTATGCATGTATACACAGATCTCAATGTGCATTAAATAAGAAATGCATACTTTAGGTGTCTAGGAGAACCATCAAATTAACATACACACCTAAAACATACATTTATTTTTCTAATATGTTTGCTTCATGTGCAAATACAGGAAAAGCAATGTTACTATTTTATTAAATTTCAGCACATGGGATAAATGTGGCTCCCACAAGGGTTGAGCCCACTGTGTTGCTTTGATATGTTCTCAAGAGACATTGAAAGGTTTCATTCTTTTATGACATACTAGAACAATCATACATAATTTATGATAATGAGTTATCAAACACTGTCATAATAGACATATAATTCTCATAAATCATGAAGCATGAGATCAAATATCAAGAAGATATCAAAAGTATTAAGAGATAAGTGTAATAATTATTTGTTTCTACATTTGACAATGAGTATCAACATCTAATCATAAACATGGAACAACAAAATGAAAGATATTTTCATTCATTATTCTTAAGAAAATTCTTGTTGTATCAAGAATTGTTTGCATTTATTAAAGGATTGGTTGTTGTCATGAAAGAATATTCCTTTAGCTTTCGGTATAAAAGCCTTCAACATGAGCTTATGATCTAAAGATACACTACCATCTCTTCCAGTCACTAAAATTTGCATGTGCTCTACAACATCATACATGGTGTTAGAAAAAATTTGTTATCTCTATGTGTGAAATTATGCAAAAGTTCATTCAAATTTGATTCTTCTAATCATAAATTTTCTATTAAAGGAAGATATCAAGGATTGTTTCCTTCTTGGAACACAAAAATATAGTAGTATGAGAAATGTTTCAATGGAATAACCTAGAGTTTTGAAAGGAACTAAAATTGAAATAATACTAAAACAACAATAAATATTTTTTAGTTTTTGGTGACATCACAAGTGCCTAATACCTTAGATTGAGCACACTTTCACATTGCATAATAGAACAAGTTTGAAATGATAGAAGGAATTGTGTATTAGATTCCAAGAGCCTCATGTCCAAGATGAAAAAATATGATGGATACAGTCAAAATCATTCATGATCTATAGTGAATAAGTTTGGACAACTTTCAGGCTTATAAAAGAAACTGTAATTTCAAGAGAAATGAGTACAAATAAATTAAAGAAATCTAGTGGCCGCAGCCTGTTCTAGTAAACATATTGAAAACATTGAAGGAGAAATACAAACCCTTGGTCATGGGAAATTCAAATAGAAGAGTAATGAAAACTGTTAGTTAGAAAAGCATGGTGGCTAGGTTTCTTCTCAGAAGGCCCTTATTTTTCGTATATAAAAGTGTATGAGGATAATGAGTCTATGTTCTTTTTACAAAGGATTTGGTGTTGTTTTTACATATGTTGGACTAAAATGGAAAGCTCTCAACATCAAATCAAGTTCCTGTAGCAAGCATGGCTATGACCATTGAAGGATAAGGAACCTGCAATTGAATTTTCAAAAGTAGAACAAATGGTTTTATATGCAAAAATACCAATCTACAAAAAATCATGAAGCCAAACCATAATCATGTAATAAATACAGAGAAAACTAAAGGCCCTCATCATTTTGCATCATAAAACTTGAATGTCTAGTAATTTTTTCTACAGAAATGTAAAAAGAATGAAGTTTTTTTTACAAATAGAGGCTTACCTAAATCCTCTTGTGTCCTCTCATGGAAAATGTATACAAAAACCTGCAAAAAATCCCTCATTCTAGCTCAAAAAATCTCCAGAAACTATCACTGATGGTAGCCAAGGTTTCTCGAGAAGCTTCGATGAATAAATGAAATATCTTTTTCATTGTTTGCCTATATTTTGTTTAGGGTTTAGAACCCTAAGTATGCTGACCAAAATGAAATGGCATTTTATGCCTTTTTAAAAAAAAAAATCATCTAATACTTTACCCCATGGCCAAGGAGAAGTGTTTTATGTCTTAGGTAAATATGATGCTCTGTGTATTTTACAATCTTTGAAAATTTCAATACCACATCAACATAAGAATGCTAGTTCAATAATAAGAATATGTGCCTTAAGATATTCATGAGCATTATTTGCATAGGTTTTATTGTAAAACAAATGACTTAAGGGTGAAATTCTAAACCTTTAGAGTCATGTTGTTATGATTTAATGCAAATGGAGGAGGAGTAACTTGGTCAATTAAAGATAATTATCTTTTTTGTTACTTTGAGATTTATTGGAGTGCTTTGAGTTGTTTGTAAACATGAGGAGGAGATTTAGGAGTGATTCATCATCTTGTTGAGAGAATATAGGATTTTTGACTCCATTTGAGCATTTTTAGGAATGGTTATGGTTTGATCAAGTCATGCTTGACTTTTTCACCCATTTTGAGTCCTTTTGGACAAGATATAGGTGCTATATTTTAGGATTTTTGAGTGCATCCGACCCAAGGTCGTTTCGAGAACCCTTTTTGGTGGAATCACTTAGGTGTTGGTTATTTAACCACATTTGTAACTCATTTGAAAGTTAGTTCTTCTTATGCAATTTCTGGAGATAAAGACTTTGGTAGTCCTTTGACAGTTTAAGCATGTATACCAATGAAAGCCTTGGAAATAAATGATAATGAGTATTTTTCCTTCTCACTCTATGCTTTATTGTGTGTACATATTGATTGATCAAATTACTAGTGAAATCTTATTCTTTTCCTTGTGATTTGTCTCAAATTCAACACCTTTTGCAGAGATATATGTTATTGCAGGTTATAATTAGTGTTATAGATGCAATCATTTTTAGTTGTGAAATTTATTTCCCTCTAAGAATTTTAGCATCCTAACCTCTTTATAAATTACTGATGTAAAAACATATCAGAAGTGAGTTGTGTAATCTAGTTTCAGTCATTGTTGGAATTGTGTATACAAGTTGTATATGTAGGCTCTAGGTAGTTTTGGTGTATCGCCCTAGTTTTTTAGTTAATGCATATATTTCTTCCCTTTTCCTCAAAATTCAGTAGTTTTAGGTGATAACCATTAGGAAGCTGACCTCATCTGGAGATTCACTTCAATCTTTAGGTCACTCACAACCTAGGAGTGTTTCCATGTTTTCTCTAGAATGCTAAGTCCTAAAACTTAACTTGTTGAATCATGCAACCTAGCTAGGGTGAAATTTTAGTAGATAACACATAGGAGATAATAAAATTTGAATTTCCTTTGCTTTTCTTGGAAACTCACTTGACATTTTTTAATTTGTGACATTAATGTCATTAAAATGTTATCATACCTACAAACACAAAAATTTCACACAACACCAAAATAAAACAATTAACCAAAACCAAAAACTGCTGATAAAATATATAGTTGGGTTGATGTGGATTGCCTATGGACCCGAATGCTCTTGCATCAAACACATTGGGTAAGAAAATTTGTGAGCTTGTGCTCACAAAATAGAGTTGAGTAGTAGAACTACTCTTCCAAGTTTCAAACAACTTATAGTACACTCCTATGTTGTGATTAGTACTTTGTATAAATTCCTTTTTTTCCTTTTCCAAAATTTAGCTGGAACATTTGTCATACTCTTCTCCAAATCTTCTCTTTATTTTTATTTCCTCTCATATAATATTTTCCTCCATAATATGAACTCCATCTCCAATTGTGACTTCCTCTTATTTTTTTTCTCATTGTATTCAACCCACCATGGAACATCCACCTCCACTAAATTCCATTATCATCTTCCTTCTTTGTGAGAAATAGCCCACCACAATTTGTCCTCCTCCTCCAATAACATTCTTCCTCTTCAATCTCTCTTCTTTCCATACCAAAGAAAATGATTTTTCTAGGTTGCACCTCAACCCTTAACACTTCCATGCTTTCCTACTCATTTAGCCTCTTCAAGGGATATAATATCACCTTGTTTCTCAACATATTCTGCAAATTTTGTTTTCTTCTCCTTTTCCATGCCTTCAACAAGACATGTCTCAATTGGAAACTCTTCTCTTCCCTTTCATTTCTTATCGTCTTGCACAAGGATTTTCTTTTCAATGTCACATACTTGACATCCAACTACAACCTATGTCATGCTATCATCTTCTACACTCATGTGGGATGCTCCCACATGTTCACCTCTCCATGAAACTTCTATTAAAGAGTGACAATGTTGTCCCTTATTTTTTCTACACTCAAGGTAATCTTATATTTCTTATATTTTTTTCTATCTCTTCATAAATAAATCCTAAAAATATACTTTCTTACTACTCTATGTATAAAATTCTTAGAAGCCCTCTTCACGAATCATCTCATCATTTTCCTAGAAGACATCTTATCACTCCCCCAATCTATAAATTCTACAACCTACACACAATTTCTAAAGCCAATGATCTCTAAAATTATTTGTACTCCCTATAAAAAACTCACTATTACACTATCCTCTACCCAACAAAGACTTTGGAAGATGCTCTTCTCAAACTCCCTCTACCCACTCTCTCTTAGTGGAGGAAGTTTATGCACCTTCTACCTAGATTTTTCTCCATTGGAGGACAACCAATAACCTCATATACAAACCAAACTCTACAGTTGCAAAAGAAAATAAAATTTTAATCCACATAATACTCACCTCAACACATTTTTTTGTGAGCCATGCTCTATTTTCACCAATTCTATTGAACATCTTCAACTTTTATTGTCCTCAATGATCCTCAAACCTCACTTTGATACCAATTGATATAGTTCGAGATTGAGGAACCTCATCAGGATACCCAATCTCATAGCCAAACCACTTAAAATTCAAACTAATATAAATATTAGTACTAGGAAATAGAAATCTATACAATTTAATTCAATTACAATTTTATTAATTTTTGACTTCTAATTGTAGGCAAGGTGAATTATAAATTTAAATCATTCACTTGTATTTCCAACTGCATTGGTATCCCAACATCCCTGTATCCTCTATGTTATTCCAATATCAAGATTCAAGTTACAATTTGTTTGCACTTTACAATGAACCACCACAAGAATAAATTCATAATTTTGTTATTTTTAATACCCCTTCTATCTATCTTTGTAGCTTCCACCAATTTCAACGCCCCCTCTGCCAACCCACAAGTCTAAATTTTTTTAATTCCACACTCCTATCACAATAGCCAGTAACCTAGAAAGTAGTTTGAATTTTAGTTTTAATCTTCTTCCATCAAGATCTATGCCTCCCTCTCCAATGCCTTTTAATTTCCCCAAAATTTCAAAAGAATTCCATGAAGAATTTATTTTTTTATTTTCTTTCTTTTTTTAAAAAAGGTTGATGTCTCCTTGCCTGGAAATTTTGGAAAATAATTATCAAATAAAAATATTAAATAATTCAATTGTTGGACACATGAATTTTGAATAAAGCACAAGAGATAATAAAATTTGAATTGAATTTCATATTCTTTGCCTAGCAACTCACTTGACATTTTGTCAATTTCTAACAATAATGCCATTAAAATTTTATCATGGTTGTAAACACCTAAATAAAATAGTTGACCAAAACCAAAAATGAGATAAAATATGTTTTTGGGTTGATGTAGATTTCCTATAGACCAAGATGCTCCTACATCAACTAAGTTTCACTATTAAATTTTATTTGAAAATTCATAAAATTATAAAATTGAGATTGAAATCTAATAAACTAAATTATAATAAATTTAAAAAACATTCATAAGTCTCCAATTAGATTTAAATACAATTTAATTTACTTTATTTTTCATTTATATTTTATAGTAAAGAAGAATATACTTTTCTAGAAAATGCTACTCCTCTTTGATGTGGTCTAATTCTTTGATGTAGTCTCATTTTTGTCTTACTCTAGATTCTTTCTCCAATTCTTTGTAGTCTTTCACCAATTCTTCTTAGCATCTCTGTAATCTCCTAACAAAATCCTATTTTGTCTTTTCTTTTGGTTTCTCCTCTATTTATAATATTTAAAAAAACATCTTTTGATTCTTTAATGATTAGCTATTTTTTAAAAAACTTTTTTAATCTTTCAAACAAGCTATTGATAAATAGAAAATTAATTAAATATTTTTTATTCTTTTCATTTAATATTTAAATTTTAAAAGAGTTTTAAGATAATTCAAAAAATATATTTGATGAAAAAATGTCATCTATATAGAAAAATAATTATTTAAATTTCATTCAAGATAATTTCAAACAACATTTATTATTTTTTTTACTATTTTCATGGATAAAGTTGAAAGAAAATAATGATTTTTAATCTACTTAAATATTTTTTTTTTTTATAAAAGGCCAAAGGCCTAACCTATTTATATTAAAATTATAGCTGAAATACATTCTTCTAAGTTTAGAACATCTAAGCAAGGGGGGAATGTTCATCCCACTAGACTAAAAGTTTAACTTGAAATTCAAAATAAAACTAATTGCAACGAAGGCCCATCAATGGAAAAAATAGAGATACATCTTTAAGCTACCCCCCAACATGTAGTCTAAAGAAATTGCTCAAAATTCTTAGTTACTAAACATCCATCAAAATTTATAACTAACTTCAAAATATTTAGAATCCTACCTCTCAATAGCCCAGAAGAGACTTCAAAATCTTACTACCAAATAAAATTGCCATCTATGGGAAAAAATTGTACACTTATGGACAAAAAAGGAGTATTGTTTCCAGTGGTTTAAAGTGGATTGGTTATGATTTGTTGAGATTTATCAAATTTTCTTACCATGTTGGCATGAAATTACAGGTTTTATAAGGTTCACATCCATTTGAATCAGTTACAACTATATTGTATTATCCTTTTTAACAACGTTATCAATTGTTTATAGTTCTTGATATGTAGGGTATAAGGTTTTATAATATTTCATGTTTTAATTTATCTGCTATATTTTATTATCCTTTTTAACAACATTATCTATGGTTTACAGTTCTTGATATGTAGGTTATAAGGTTTTATAATATGTCATATTTTAATTTATCTAATGGAAATGGGCTTGACTTGAGCCATCATACAAATTGTAGCAACACCATTTCAACGTGTGATGTAAATATTACAATTTAATATAGTTTTCATTCACTTCATAGACTCACATTGGTTTCACTCACTTGGAGCCAAATTTAATTGTCCTTTCTAGTTTAATTATACATGCTTGTTAGTTCATGCCATGGAACTATAGGGAGGGGGCAATTTGTAACTACTGATTAAATTATTTAATTTTCAAACTATCAAGATAATGTCAATATTTAATAATTTATCATTTTAAAAATCTAATTATCACTTTCATCTAATTAAGAAATAACTGATTTTTTTCTTAATTACTTAATTAGTTATTATTACCATTATTTATTATTTTCAATTAATTAATCAAGTAATAAATACCTTTATCATAGGTGTAGAATGATGTTGAATCTAAGCATAAAGGGATGTTAATTTTGTAACTATGTAATATTGCTCTATCAAAGAATAGAAGATGATATACATGACTTAGCGATGTAATTATTTGGGTTTTGTAACCAAATTATGTAACTTTTTGGGCTATAACTAGAGGTTTTCTTCTTGATTCTTTCCTACTAGTATGCCCTATTGAATCAAGGTTATGCACATATTAAATATAAATAATATAATATAGTGGCTCGACCACTTTTGATTAAAAAAACTAAATAAATACCTTAATAATTAAAAGGAGTATTGTTTCTAGTGGTTTAAAGTGGATTGGTTATGATTTCTTGAGGTTTATCAAATTTTATTACCACATTGGCATGATATTAGAAGTTGTATAATGTTCACATCCATTTTAGTTAGTTACAACTCTATTGTATTATCTATTTTAACAACATTATCTATTGTTTACAAGTCTTGATATGTAGTGTATAAGGTTTTATAATATTTCATGTTATAATTTATCTGCTATATTTTATTATCCTTTTTAACAACATTATCTATGGTTTATAGTTCTTGATATGTAGGTTATAAGGTTTTATAATATGTCATATTTTAATTTATCTGATAGAAATCGGCTTGACTTGTGTCGTCATACAAATTGTAGCAACACCATTTCAACATGTGATGTAAATATTACAATTTAATATAGTTTTCATTCACTTCATAGAATCATATTGGTTTTACTCACTTAGAGCCAAATATAATTGTCCTTTCTAGTTTAATTATGTATGCTTGTTAGTTCTTGCCATGGAACTATAGGGAGGGGGAAATTTGTAACTGCTAATTAAATTATTTAATTTTCAAACTATCAAGATAATGGCAATATTTAATAATTTATCATTTTAAAAACTATTTCACTTTCATCTAATTAAGAAATATCTATTTTTTTCTTAATTAATTAATTAATTATTATTACCATTATTTATTATTTTCAATTAATTAACCAAGTAATAAATACCTTTATAATTATTTAGTATATTATAAGGTTTTATAGTTTTAATAAAAAGGGTCATGACATAGGTACAAATGTTTGTGAGATTCACCATGTTCATATCTTTCTCATCACTACTTAAGTGAATTTTGTGAGCATCACGATGTATTAATATTGATAAATTTTATTTTTATGGTGATGAGCTATGTGAAATTAGTTTATATGATGAGATAAATATTTATTTAGCTATTCAAAATGTTATTGATTTTTATAATGATGCTATCATTATATATGATGTTCCTTATTTTATCTCCTTAGATTGATATTCCTTTAATTACTAATGATTCATATTATAGGGTTCTTGCTTCATGTGATTTTATTGTAACTAGTGAGTATATTATTCCTACACGTCATATTGTGTATAATAAAATTGAAAAATAATAAATATAAAGAATCAAAAGCATAAAGTGAAATTAAATAGAATTCCTAATGTAAAAACCTCACCACAAACCTCAAATTATTATTTTTTGATTCACTTACATTGGGATGTGGATTGGATTCAATACTATAATGATGTAGTTTAGTGATGATTATTTCAGTAGGGTAAATTTAGATAAGTGTAATCCCCAAAAAATGCATATGAGGAAAAAACATAGCCATCAATTTTTTTTACATGTATTAACATTGAAATGGTATGATTGTACCAACCATAAACAAACATGGTGGTGATCTATATGCATCAAGTGACATTGCTCATGCAACATTATTACCTAAATTCCATTAGAAGCTGGGATGTGGGAGTAATAATAGTTAGGTGCACATATTTAATAACACACATCCTTTAATGACAATCAGATTAGGTCTAGAAGCTAGGTTACGTAAGGTTCCATAATTGACATCTTTATGTAAGATATTAGGTTATGATGGAATCACTTATGATGTTTGCCTCACTAGAACAACTAATGTCCCTATTTATTTTAGGACGGTTAGTTTTTTACTTTGATAATATTGATTCTTATTTCTAGCTTAAGGTTAGTAATGTTATCATTTATTAGAAAACTAATGCCAAACCATTGTATTTAAAGGATTTTCATTTATCCTATTGATCTACACACCAAATGATTGAGTGGTTCATATTAACTCTACCTCAGTGATAATTATCTCTTTTAATACTTTATCTCACATTCATAAAGGTTAATATTATCTTTTTTTGATTTGATGTACTATTTTCATATGTAGGAAGCATACCAAAGAAGGGATTGGGAATGACGTACTAGTAGAAAGGCTACCACCCTCCTAAGATGTTCTTCTTGTATTCTAAAATTGGAGATATAGACCTTGGACAAATTGACCTAGATGATTTCCAAGAAAATATTCACAATGAAGAAACCAAGACTTGTAGAGCCACTTATTTTTCTAGTTCAAGGCTAGTGGAGGTAGCTACCTTTCATGTGTTAGTACAATCACCAAAGAAAGTGTTAACTAGTGCCCAATACCATGACTACACGAACAAAATGATCTTTGTAGAATCAGGGGAAGTAGTTTTGGATACCAATTTAGATATGATTAAAATATTTTTACAGTCCCTGCTTCTCGTCAATATGATACCATGGATGTGAAAAAGTAGTGGATTATTAAATAAAAAGCATGAAACAAGTAGTATAAACCTGATCAATAATCAAATGTTGGTGAATCCAAGGAATATGGCCCTCAAAATGGCCAAAGTACAACATGAGTATTTTTTTGGAAGACACAAAGGACCAAATCACATTGTTGAGTAGAATTAATGGTTAAACCTTATAAACTATATAATCAGTTCCATAAACCATACACTCTACAACCTAAACCCTAGTACATAAGCCCTATACCCTATATATTAAACCCTAAAACCAAAAATTAATAATTTAACACTAAAACCTACATAATTAAATTTGATCCATAAACCCTCAACTCTCAACTCTCCATCATAAAGAATCAACCCTAAACCCATAAACCATAGGTTTTAATCCCTAAATAATGAATAATTTAGAGATATTAAAAGGGGGAGAGGAGAGAGAGACATGGGAGAGAGAGAAGAGAAGAAGAGAATGAGAGAGATGGAGATAGAGAAAAGAGAGATATACATAGGGAGGGAGGGAGAATTAGATAAGGAGGGATGGGGGAGAGGGAGGAAGGGGATATATAAAGCAATTTGACATCGAGAGAGAGGTAGATAGTGGAGAGAGAGAGAGAGGTTAGATAGAGAGAGGTAGATCTAGGGGAGAGAGAGAAGTGAGAGAGAAAACTAGAGATGGGGAGGAGAGTAGAGAGGGGGCAGATGTGAGATGATATATAGAGAGGTAGGTAGACCTTCAACCCTCTATCATCAACCATAAACCCTACACCATAAACAATAGGAGATCCACCTTGAACCCTATACACTAAACCCTAAATATTCACATTAATAATTAAAACTAAAACCTATACCCTCAACCAAAAACAATATATACTCTCAACCATCAACCCTTAACCATAAATCTAAATTATTCAATGGAATGAGACCACAAATTAGAGAGAGAGAAATGTTAGAGTGAGAGAGATAGAGGGAGGGAGAGACAATGAGAGGGGGAAAGAAATATGGAGAAAGATACAAAGAGGATTTTTATCTTCATAGGAACATGAGTATATTATAACACCCTTTCTCCTATTAAGATGAAGTTTTGAGCATGGGGGAGATATTTTCTTCCTAGAAACATGAGATATTTATAACCTAGATAGCCATGTATTGAGATAGATAGAGAGGTAGAAAGAGTTAGGGAGTGAGGGAGTGAGAGATTTAGATAGAAAGAAATAAGAATTAGAGATAGGGAGACAGGGAGGGAGAGATGTGGATAGGGAGAGAGAGAATTAGAGATAGAGAGAGAGGGAGGGAGAGATGTAGATAGGGAGAGTTAGGTATACAGAGACAAAATTTACATGGGAGAAAATGAGAAGAAACAAAAGGAGGGAAATAGGGAGATAGAGAGAGATTTGCATAAAAATGTACAAATGGTGGGAAGGAGGGAGAGGTAGGGAGAGATACAAATATTTGGAGGGAGAGAGGAATTGAGAGATTTTGGTGGGAGGGATGGATGCATAAAGAGAGGATTATTAATAGAAAGAGATGTAGAGAGAGTTAGAGACCGAGGAAGAGTGAGAGAGAGTTAGATAGTTCTATTTCAAGAACATGATGATTTTAGTGTAGGCCACAGCATGCTCACCTTTATCATAATGCCAATATATTATTGAACTATAGATTTTAGGTGTTAGGATGCTATAACTCTCTTGCTCAATTATGGTTTTTCACCTAAAGGAAAAGATATGGCTCCCACACAAAGTCTAGGTGGTTGACTCAAACTAATTCAAGTAAAATGAAAGTATTCATAAATTAAATGATCTAGAGATGCAAAAAATTGATAAAATTGATTGATTATTGATGCGAAACCTAAGAAATATGATGTGTTTGAAAACACAGTGTGACATGTAGAAATGAACTAGAAACACAAACAAATGAAAACATAATTTAATGACACTAAAAGGGGTGCACATGGAGGAATAATTATAATTATGGGAGGTTCTAGAAAGTCTCAAAAATCACCGTTGATGACCATTGGGACTCATTCATCATTGATGGCGAATTAGTCCAAGTTTTGGTAACCTTTGGTGAAACAAGTTTCAGAGTGTTGGGAACTGAAATATGAAGAAATCGAATATTCCAGCCTAGCATTGGGACTCATTCACCACCGATGGTGAATCAATCCACCTACAAAAATCTAAAAATTCTAAATTCAACTCTATGGGTCTAGATCTACACTTTTCTTCTTGTCGGGTTGACGGAACTGAAACTGCAGAAAATGGACTAAATGTTGTCTCCAAGATTGAATTAGGTCTTTGTTGACTTGAATAGATTTGATGAATTGTTGACCACATTTTAACACCTATCTCTTTGAAAAATATACTTACAAGACCTGCAAACACACATGCAAAGAGGGGCGAAATGGTTAAGGGTTAGAGTATAGGGATTTTCCTTGGTCAAATCCAACTTTGGTAATCAAACCCTTGATAAAGAAATGAAATAAAAACATGAAAGGAATGATGAAAAATCAACATGAAAGTGTCATAAAGTTACCAAACCCTTTTTGTTGAAGTCTGAAGATATGCCAATGGTTGCTCCAAGATGCTTGATAATTGCTTGACTAAATGATGCTATGACGCTTAAGTGAATGCTTAGGTGGATTGAACACATGAATGATTAGGTGAATGGGGGTTGAAATGGATAGAAAAATAATTATTTATATGCACTTATGCCATAATTTCCTGAAAAAACAACATCACAGGCCGACCTAAGGTCTTAATGAATAAAAACTTGAAAGAAATTTGAATTTAATTTGAATTTTGTGCCAAGAGGGACTCATTCACCACCCATGGTGAATGAGTCCCACTCAAGGCATGTAAGTGGGTGTCAGTAATTAAGCTTTCTTTAAGGTTGTTTATCGGGTTTGTATTAAAAAACACACTTAATTAAGGCCTATAAGTGCATAGGGGCTAGATAAAACATAAGAAAGGTGTAATTAGTGATGAAAAGCCTAGAAAAGCATGAAAGCTTGTTATAAGACTTTACAACACTTTAGGATAGGACCTTGTAAGGGGTAAAAAGGGAATATTTATATGTATTATAAGAAGAAGATTCTAGAAAAGTGTAGAAATCTATTACAACACTTCACAACACCTTTACAAGACATCATAAAATCTTAATAATTTGAAGATTCAAGGCCTAATGTGAATGTATAAGTCACATTACGACATTAAACCTAAGCAAAATAGGCCAAGAATCTCAAGAAAAAGACCCAAATGACCATCAAAATTTCCAAAGATCCATTTTTCTATAGTACATTTAGCCCCCAGTTTAGTGAGAGGATTAACTTGCTTCAAACTCACAATAAAGTAGCCATGCATATCGAGAGGGATCCAAATTCACTCATGCTAGCAAGATGAGATAACAGTGGTCAAGAGGGATGATCAAGCCCCCAGGATGAAGATCCCATGGGAAACTAAACATAAGAACAAAGGAACACACATATGAAAGAGATAAAGAAAGGAAAAGGAAAAGGAAAAGTTAGATCAAGCTTCGATCATTTGTCCATCTAGTTGTCTATTAGATCTAGGCTATTTTTTTGAAAAGAAAATGCATAATCACTTTGGGGCGACAAAACTCATGGTAGTTTGCTGGGTAAGAAGTCCCAAAAAGTGAGAAACATACACTCACTGGTATGTACTCACAAACACATAGGTGGCTATGGGGAAATTCATGCCTCTAAGTGGGATTCCTGCTCAACCATATCAAATTTATACCTCTTGATAATTTTAATAAAGTACCACAAAGGAAAATGTTAGTTCATGATTCATGAGACAAGAAAAGCTTCGTATGCTTAGAACAAATGAACAAATAGGATGGAACCATGGGTATGCAAGTTGTGTTATGCAAGGTGGCCATGTAATAAATGCAAAATGCAAAAATGTAAAATGTAAAAGATGTTCAAAGGAGTCTTGTTTAGTTCATGTGAGGTCTATTACTTAGGGAAAATTGTATCTAATGTCTCCAAGAGAGGACCAATTAAAGAATAGAATATTCGCAACCTAAGGGATGTAGTGCATCACATCATGCCACTAAGAGGAATGTAATATGCTAAGATGGATCACACTTATGAAGGACATCACACCCAATGTCATCCACAAAGTGACAAACACAATGTATGAAACAAGAAGGCTACACTAAGAACGAAGAAAAATGTAAAATGAATAATGCCAATGTATGCCCCAACTTTAAAGGAATTGCTACACATCATTCTATGAGAAATTACTTTAAAGTAGTGAAGGAAAAATGAAAAAAGAAAAATGACATGAGAGCCAACTTGGAAAGAACCTATGCCAAGTCATACATTTCTAAGTAAGGTTGTGTCATGCAAAGAGAAAGGGAACAAAAGAAAGAGGGGTTTCCCCCAAAAAGGAACACACCAAACACATAAGCAATCTATGGATTTGGGGTCAGTATGTTTATTTTTCCAATATATTTTCTGAAAGAGCTTGGAACTATCATCATTCCCCGAATACATATAATTGGAAGAATGACACAAAGAGAGAAAAAACAAAAGAAAAATAAAGTCTGTTTTAGGTCAACATGGAAGAGAAATTGTGGTATCAATGCTTTGTATCATCCCCAAAAGGAAAAACACAAGAAAAAGAAAATAAAGAAAATAAAAGGATCATTTGGGTCAACATGGAAGAGACATAGGTCATCTCTACACTTTCCATCATGCCCAAAAGGAAAAACAAAAAATAAAAGAAAGAAAAGAAAAGATAAAGTACGACATATAAAATAATGGAGGTACAAATAGAGGAAGTGTACAAAGAGAGGGAGAACATAAAAAATCATAGCATGGGGGAACATGATACATGCATGCAATCACACCAAAGAAAAGAAAAAGAAAAAGGAAAATGTAAAAAGGCTAGTTAACGAAAATGCAAGTCACACATCTAACAAGTCATCCACCTCCCAACCATGTTTAGTGTATTGGGAGGGAAGTTGACTATCCAAAGGGATTATTGCAAGCATTGAATTAGGGTAAGTACTAGGTTTGTCACTCTAGACAGGAGATATCTCAGTGAAGCTCATAGATGAGGAAAACAATGTATTTATTTCATCATGTATCTTGTCATCAATTTTTGTTGTTTCTTCATCGTCATCTAAGTTGATCACAATAGAAAGACAAAGGGTAATTTCCAATGAAAGGTGGATTAGGAGTTGTGGTTGTTGTGTCAGATCATTTTGTTGTGATGGTTGTAATGTACTATTTTGTGGTAGGTTAGGAGGAGGAGGATGGTTAGGTATTGCTACTGTCAAATGTGGAGGTTGATTTTCTTTATTTTCTATAGTTTGTAATTGACAAGCAAGGAGACAATGTCGATGCCTATGCTCCCTAGCAATGAAGTTTCATTTGATTCTATTTTGAAGTTGTGTAGGTGTTAGAGTGGATTGATCCACCATAGGCTCCTTTTCTTCCCGAGGAGGAACAAAAGGAACTAAAGGAGATGGCTCAATCACTTTCTCTTTTTCTGTATAAACTTGTTTAATGCGAGGAGGCATGATGGGGTTGGTTTCACTATCTCTTGGAAATTTAGACAATGAAGGTGAAGTGTGGGTATGTGCAGGATCATCATGGAAAAATAGGCCCTTAAGTGGCAAAAAATTCAAAAAAATTAGAGTTAGGCAACTTGACGTAAAAATTTGAATAAGCTATCTATATTATTTCAAAAATATGTAAGAATAGAATTCGTAGAAAATTGAATGCAGTTTCTAAACTACTAGGTTTATTTTAAAAAAATCTATTTGGTTAAATTTGAAATTTCAATGGAGTAATACTTAAATTTTAGGGAAAAAAATAAGAAGTACGTGTCTGTTTGACCACCCTAACCACAATAAAATGATAATATTTTTTTATTAGATTTTAGATATAAGTGGAGGAATCATGTCCCAATGTGATGCATATTTTTTTGTAATTTTTTTCTAAGTATATAATTAATTATGAATTTTTTATTATAAATTTTAAAAAATATAAAAACTAGTATGTTTGACCACCTTAAATTGGTCAAAACTTCATGGAATCCATTTTTTTTAATCCTATAGTATGCAAAGATTAAAATGTGATGCATTTTTTGTATTCAAAAAATGTGATACCATTTGAAAGCTATAGATGTTTTTCAATAAACCTATCAATCAGGACTTTAGTCGTAATTCAAATAGAAAATGAATAATAATTAATTATTAAATTCAAGGTAAAGCATAATTTATATTGGTGGAAAACTGAGAATCTTCTTTAGAAACCTTTTTTCGTTTCATCAATTTTGGGTTAAAAAAAGGTTGTCAACCGCATACCCATCATATCGCCACTTTTTGGCCCATCATGATCCTACACATACTCGTGTTTATTGTTGGTTGCTCATGAGGTTGCACTTTTTTTTCAAGTTTAGATTTAGGATGAAGAATTGTCTCATCTAGGATAGGAGTAGAAGAAGTGGATGGGGACATGTGGTGAAGATACAATTCGGCTATTTGTTTAGCTTTGAAATTTTCATAGGCAATGAAAAATAAATATTTGTGAGGGGTGATGGGTTCCATAGGTTCAAACCAAAAGGCTTCCAAGGAAAAATTACCTTTATAAGAGAATGGATTAAAGCCACTATGGTGTACGGTAAATATCTCATGGTCAAGTAGAAACTTCAAACATTTTTGAATGATTGAAGGGACAACTTTCATCGAGAGAAGCCAAGGATGACCTAGCCCTAGACGAAACTGATCTGACTGTGGAATGATAGAGAATGTTGCATCCAATGTTTTAGGTCCTATCTGTAATGGGAGGATGAACGATCCAATCATAAGGCATACGAAACCATGATGTGTTTTAATCCATGCTATTTTTTTTCATAATCATCTTTATAAAGATCTCATGTAATACCAAAAATTCTTTTGTGATCACGTTCTTTCCATAAGCAAGATCTATTAATATCCCATTGGTGGGCTTATGATAGATGCAAGTGGCTCTGTAAAGAGGACCATCAGGAATATTTTTAAGTATATCATGAGAGGAAAAAGTAATATCAAGAGATTTTGTAGGTTGTCCCTTATGAGGGATAATGTCTACCATTCCTACCATTTCATCAATATAATTAACATGTGTAACATTTGCTGTAACATCATGTTGTTCATCAGTTGTGTTGACATTCATCACATCATTGTTTGAAGGTTCATTGGCTTTGACAAATGAAACATTGTTTTTAGGCATGGAATTAGTCAAAATTTGCAAATTATGGTTAGGTGAGGCAACAAAAGAATTTCCTTTAACATCAATATTTAAAATAGATAGATGTTTAGAATCAATGAGGTCTTTACTAGGTGCTTGAGATGCTTACATTATTCTCTGTCATGTCTATTTTGGTGATAAAAATGAGAATAAGCATATGGTTTAAAGTTGGGGGGTAAAGTCTTGGTAGGATCAAGTGGTTTGACTATAGGAAAAGTGATCATTTGTTGTTGTATCAGTTGATTCTTTTTGTTATGGAGGGTATTAGGTAGAGGGGTAAATTGTCTCTTCAAGTCCCCATAGGTAAAGGGCACGACTATTTTTTTCACGTGAGAATTAACGGGTTGAGCTACTTGTGGAAGGGGGATTGAACTATAAGAATCCTTTCTTTTGTTTTCTAAAGTTTTGTGAGTTGTTTTGGTTTCTTTGTTCAGAATTCTCAGCTTGGCTAGAAGTAGATTTGGCATCTTGAGTAGTCATTGAGTTGTGATAGTCACAAAGTGTTGTGCATAATTGCACAAAAGAAGGAAATTTCATCATGGTAAATTTATCATGAATGTGAGTTTGCAAGTTTTCAATAAACATCTTCTAGAGATGTGATTCAAGAACTTTGACATCTACTTGAGCATACAATGACTAATAATGTGAAATGAAATAAGTTACTTTTTCATCCATATTTTGTTTACACCTCACTAGATCAACCATTGTCTTTTTGAGAGTCATATGGACTAGGAAATTACTTATAAAGGCATCAACAAGTTCATTAAATTATAGAATTGAATGATTGGGTAAAGAGGAAAACCACTCCAAGGCAATATCCTTTAAAGTCCTAGGAAACAGTTTAGCTAATAGTTTATCGTCAAGGAAAAAAACATTGCATAAGGCTATATAGGCCTTGACATGATTAGTAGGGTCTCCTTTACCTCCATACTTCTCAAACCTAGGCATCTCAATTCCTTGTGGCATCGGTGTTCTTAATATTTCCAAAGATAATGGGCTACTATGGACATAGTATGTGGGTGGTGCATTTTGGTTTTGGTTTATGGTGGATATTTGTTGTTGCATGGAAGAAACAGTGTGAAAGAGTTGTACGATGAGAGGGTCAGTGTAAGTGGTATGAGGTGGAAGAGAGAATGGTGATGGAGTGTAGGTAGTGTTGGGACAAGTGAAGGGGGAACTAATAGGAGTGAGGTAGTGGAGGATGGAACATTCGATGCAGCAAAAGAACTAGGAATGCTAGTTAATATAGCAAAAGAAGGAGTCACATGACTAACCTATTGGATGGTTGTTGTAACTTGAGGAGTGGTATAGGTGGGTATGGATGCTATAGTTGAAGGAGGAGGAATGTGAAATCATCCTTGGCTAACCAAAGTTGTGGCTGGTCGAGAAGTGCTAGAGGTGGAAAAAGAGTGTTTTTGATATATCTCAACAATTTGTTTCATAACATCTAACCCTTCAAAACTTTCAAGAATTTGATGGATGTTGTCTATAGTGAGAATCATAGTGGTTGAGATGTTTTCACAACATTAGTTTTGTTGGAGATGTGCTAAATCATCATGAATGCTAACTACTTTGTCTTGCAGAAGGGAGTTAATGTTTGTGTCAACATGCACTATAGGGGAAGGCAAAGGTGTACTAGTGGTAGTATCCATTCCTAATGCACCATTTTCAATACTAGGAGTAGGAGCTCTAGATAACCCAAGGTCCACAATTGAATGTGCTATCGCAAGAAGCCATGAGTTAGGAACTTCACCTCAATAAAGTATTATCAATAAGGCACCAAACACTCATAAAAATACCACAAAAGGTGGGGTGGATGAAAATGAAATGAAAACTAAGAATAAGAAAATGTCAATAATAGAAATTCTATAAACTGAAATAGGAATGCAATACCAGAAAATAGAAATGTAAAAATTATTGTAAAAATGACAAAAATTGTTGTGTAGAAAGCGCAACTAGACTGATTCGACCAGGGGTGGATTTTTTTGTGATATGTTAGAAAATTTAAAATTATTTTTATACTTTTCTAATGCAAAACTAGGATGCAAATGCATAGTTTGAGTTTTTGTAATGTTTTGAAGTGCAAAAATGAAATCTATATGAGATATTCACTAATGGAATGTTGAAAACCCTAGGATGCAAATCAATGCAAAAGCTAATGCAATTGAGTCCTAGGATGTACATGTAATGAAAATAAGAAAGATACTATTCAATATGCAGGTTCACCAAAATGAACCATAGATTTTAGGTGTTAGTATGCTATGACTCTCTTGCTCATTTAGGGTTTTTCAACTAAAGGAAAAGAGATAGATCCCACACAAAATCTAAGTGGATCACTTAAACTAATGCAAGTAAAATGAAATTATTCCTAAATGGAATGATCTAGATGTATTAAAAAATGATAAAATTGATTGATTATTTATGCAAAACCTAGGAAAAATTATGTGTTTGAAAACACAGTGTGATATGCTGAAATGAACTAGAAAGGTAAACCAATGCAAACAAAATTTAATGAGACTGAAAGGGGTGGACCTAGAGGAAGAATTTTGATGCTGGGAGGTTATGGAATGTTTCAAAAATCACCGTTGATGACCACTGGGACTCATTCACCACTAATGGTGAATCAGTCCAGGTTCTAGTAAACTTTGCTAAAATAGGTTTCAAAGTGTTGAGAACTGAAATATGAAGAAATCAAATTTTCCTGCCTAGTAGTGGGACTCATTCACCACTGATGTAAAATCAGTCCACCTATAGAAATCTACAAATTATGAAGTCTAGTCTATGGGTCCAGATCTACACTTGTCTTCTTGTTGGGTTGACATAACTAAAACTACAGAAAACAAGTTGAATATTGTCTCCAAGCTTGAATTAGGTTTTTGATGACTTGAATAGTTTTGATGACTTGTTGACCACTTTTCAACACCTATCTCTTTGAAAAATATTCATACAAGACCTACAAACACATATACAAAGAGGGGGAAAATGGTTAAGGGTTAGAGTACAGGGATTTTCCTTGGTCAAATCCCACTTTGGTAATCAAACCCTTGATAAAGAAATGAAATAAAAATAGGAAAGGAATGATGAACAAACAACATGAAAGTGTCATAAAATCACCAAACCCTTTTTGTTGAAGTCTAAAGATATGTCAATGGCTTCTCCAAGATGCTTGATAATTGCTTGATTGAATGATGCTATGATGCCTAAGTGAATTCCTAGATGGATTGAATGCATGAATGAATAGGTGAATGGAGATCAAAATGGATAGAAAAACACTTATTTATACACACTTATGCCCTAATTTCCCAAAAATAAAACATCACACGCTGACCTAAGGTCTTAATGAATAAAAACCTGAAAGAAATTTGAATTTATTTTGAATTTTGTGCCAACATGGACTCATTCACCACCAATGGAAAATAGGTCCCACTCAAGGCATGTAAGTGGGTGTTAGGAATTATGTTGTCTTTAATGTTGTTTGTCAGGTTTGTATTCAAAAACACACTTAATTAAGGCCTATAAGTGCATAAAGGGGCCAAATAAAGCATAAGAAAGGTGTAATTAGTGATGAAAAGCCTAGAAAACCATGAAAGCTTGTTACAAGACTTTACAACACTTTAGGATAGGATGTGGTAAGGGATAGAAAGGGAATATTTAGATGAATTATAAGAAGAGTCTAGAAAAGTCTAGAAATGTGTTACAATAGTTCACAACACCTTCACAAGACATCATAAAGTCTTAATAATTTGAAGATTCAAAGCCTAATGTGAATGTATAAGTCACATTACAACATTAAACCTAAGAAAAATATGCCAAGCATAATAGGAAAAAGACCTAAATGACCATGAAAATCTCCAAAGATCCATTTTTCTATGGTACAATTATACAACTCTATAAGGATAACTATAAAATATATTGAGTAGGGAAAAATCTAGATATATATAGTGTTTATCATTTCCTTATAAAAAAACTATGTATGGATTATTATTGAAGGTCATCCTCATGGTGTACCAAAGGTAAACCAGTTAAGATGAATAATTTACTCTAAATGATCTTAGTGTAAGAAAGGGGTATTATTATTATTTTTATGTAAGTGGACAACTTAACTCCATAATATAACTATTAGTTTTAAAATCCTCCTATTTAAAAAATGAAAGCTAATTGAATGCACACTTATAATGCTTATATTAATTGATTACTATCCTATTTGATTTATGATTTAATTTTGGCATATATGATCAATTCTAGAAAGTAACAATAGATTTTAGAGAAGTTTCTTTTCCGTTGAATGATTTTAAAAAGGCTTATGACAAGGTTTCTTGGAGACTTTTTATTGCTATTTTAGAGAAGTTTGGTTTTGGTGAAAGGATTTTAAAAATTGTCATATCTTGTGTCACCATGCCAAGATTCTCTATTTTACTAAATTTCATCCCCAAAGGTCTTTACTCTTATGGTAAATTTTTAAGGCAAGGAGATATCCCTTCCCCTTGTACCTATTTATAATTGTTTCTAAAGTCCTAGGGAGAAACCTTCAAAGAAACTTGGACCAGGGTGTCCTTAAATGGATTAAAGTGTCCTCTTAACTTCCACCTACTTCTCATCAATAGTTTTTGATGATACCATCCTTTCTAGTGATACTTCAATTATTAAAGATGACAATTGGAAATCCATTCTATAGGACTATGTTATGGCTTTAGGACAACCCATTAACTACTCTAAAAGCAAGGTGTACTTCAATACTAATTAGTAACTAAAAGAAAGGTGGTGAGAATTTTGGATTGTTAGGAGGTTGTTTTACTAGATGCTTATCTTGGCCTTCCCCTAAGCACTAAAAAAACTCCTATCACCTATTGGAATCCAACATTACTGAAATGATCCCAAAAAATTGGCTAGTTGGAAAGGTATGATTTTAAGCTAGGAAAGTAATATCCAACTCCTCAAATCCTCCCTTTAAAACACCCCAATCTACTTCCTTTGTCTTTTCAAAATGCCAACTTTTATAATCTAGAAAGTTAAGAAAATATAAAGAAATATTCTTTGGATAGGAACAAAATAAAAATATAGTATAGCCCTTGTAAGTTGGGAAAAAAATCTCTCTAAAGAAAGTTGGTAGTCTAGGGATAAGAAGGTTAAATTTTTTCAATAAATCTTTCCTCTCTAAAAGTGGTTGGTTCTTTCTAGAAGGATCTGAGGATTGGGTTAAATTCCTAAAAGCTAAATATCTGAACAATGCTTATCTTGGTTGTTTGTTGTTTTCTCAAGATTGGCCCAAAGGGTTGATAATATAGAACAATATAATGAAAATAAGAAATACTCTCAAATAAATTATTATAAGAAGGTTGGATAATGGCATGAAGATTAGATTTTGGGTTGATTCCTAGGGAAAGAGGCCTTTTTTTTCCTCTATCATTTAGTTGAACCATATCAAATAGGAACTTATAATACTTAGAGGGATTTTCCTATATGATTATGTGGATTGGGGAGGTGATTCCTCAAAGTGGAAAAATTATAGTAATAAATTTTATGGGTTGAGGGCCTTAAGGGGTGGCAGCCAATGTGATTCACTTGACCCCTCCCCTCTCTTGGATCCTCTAATTGGAGACTGGATTCTCTTCTATAATAATGGCGAGGATGATTGGATTTGGTGCAACTAACCTTCAACGGATTTCTCACTCACATATGCCTACTCTAGGCTAGAGCAACCTTCTCTTCCTCATACATTTGATTGGAACTAATTATGGAATTCCAAACTCTTCCCAAAGATTAACTACTTTTGGTGGGCTTCTGCACATGGTAGCATTCTCACAATTTATGTTCTACATAGAAGAGAATTTTAGTTTGTTAATAGGTTCCCTCTCTACTTTAATGGGATTAAAAGTCTCACAGATCTATTGTTTCATTTCCCTTTTGTGAGAGAGGTATGGACTCATGTATTATGTATATTGTTGATTGATTGGGTGTTTCCCTACTTCCTTATGGAATTTATTGAACAATGGATAAACTACCCTTTTAGACACCAAATTATTGTGGAGCTATGGAAGAAAATTACTATATTTGTTTCATAAAAATTGTGAAAGAAAATAAATAATAGAATTTTTAGATATTAGTGGAGAAGTAACATGGAGGTTTTCTTGAGCATAAAACAAAAAATTTAGGATAATATTAAATCAGGAAATTTTGGTTTCTCTAAGCTATTGATTGACTATAGGAATCTTGAAATCAAACAAAATTGAGGAATTAGAAAAGGTCTAACAAGAATTAATTGTTGCAAGAATGAAGGTGTTGTCATTGATGTCAAGTAGTCAATTGGGTATCAACTAGTTGTTGTTGTCATTGTTGTCATGGATGTAGGTTATTGGTTGTATATGTTGAGGTTATTGAGAAAATTGTAATGGATAAAGGTTGCAGGTGTTTAGTGATTGCTCCAGGTTGATCATGGTTGTTGAAGCTACTATATCTATACTTTTGGCTTTTGCTTCATTGTATAGTGCGAGTTATGTTCACTAGTTGTGAACTACGGTTTTTTGTGCTTTTGGCTGAGGTCTGGGAGAAATATTTTTTATTAGATAAGTAGGGAAGGGCCTTGACCCCATGGTTACAACAACAGAAAAAAAATAACTAGAGAGAGGTGGGAAACAACACCACCATCAAACCAAAAAATAGCATCACTATTAGCACACATGCCAACATTTAAAATAGTAACCATTGTCCAACCAGTACTAATAAAAAATAGTAAGATATTACCAGTATACTTAGTTCTACATAAAACATTAATTAAATCAACAAGATCCTAGGTGGTATTCCACCATAAGATAGAGATAAAATAACAATAGTCTGATATGATAAAATAGCAGAACAAAAAATTCATCAAAAAAACAACAAAGTGGCAACAACAAGCCATTAATTGGCTTTCTTAAATAGGTCCCCATACTCTCCCATGAGAGCAATATATTCATGCCAATCAGGTCCCTTTGTGTCATCCAACATCTTTAGGGTATTAAGTTTCCCCTATTTCTTTAATTTCCTAGTAATCTTTGTTTCCCCAAAAGTCACGCCCAACATTTCCATTCTCATCAATCTATTAGTTACCCTCATGAGAGTAACTAATTCCTTCTCCGTATCTTCAAACTATACCTGCAAAATGGATAGCCTACTGTTTAAAAATTTAGTACTTAGCTCCTCAATATTTTCTCCCCACCCTGATTCCCAACATCCTGAACATTTTCAACCTCAAACTTCCCCTTGGAAGGCTCAATTTTCACCCCCTCCTCCTCTTCGTTATCCTCCTCTGAACCATCTTCCCCCATCTCATATGCAAAGTCTTCAAATTCCATGTTCTCAGAGTCATCTTCCTCCAAGGCTTTGAATTCTTCATATCCCAGGTCCTCCTCCTCACTCACAGACATTTTTTATTTTCCTTTTTATCTTTCGAAACAACTTTTTCCAAGCATGCCAACCTTCTACCCCCACTACCACCACTACCTTTCCCATGTAAATTTTCCTTTACCTCCTCACTTTGATCCCCTTCCTCTGTGATATTGATAACATCCCTAGGATTTATGTCTCTTTTTGGTTTCTTAGCCTTTGGGAGCTCCAACATCAAAGGCGAATGTTTCCTTTTCTCAAGTGTGGCTCTAAGGAGCTCTATCTCATAAATTCTATTTTACTCACTCTTCTGTGACCTTGGAGTTGAGGGGCTTGACACATTATCCATAGGGGAATTACTTTTAGTATAAATAAGCACATGTCTAGAAACAATTGTAAGGGGCTGGTGAGGGATAGGTTCCTTTGTCTGTATTTCAATAGCAACATGTTTTTCCTCATCAGGTTGTTCTTCATTGTTTTCTTCAAAACAGTCAAGGTTCACATGTTGGCTAGAAATGGGGTTTCCATGAGGATTCAAAGCTAGGGAATACTTATAGAGGGTAAGCATAAGGGCTTGGTGAAGAGGAGGACTAGCACCTTTTTTGATATTAAGTTGTAGGGAGGACAACAGATAGAAGGGAAAATTGATTCTCTCACCATGGCAGATATGGTTTAGCAAAAGGAAATTGTATGCATGTATCGACATATACCTACCCTCAAGAGTAAAGTATCTCATTACAAATAGAATAATTAAAGCAAAAGGAGGAGGAATTTCTAGTCTAGCATACCTATTCTGAAATCTCTTGAGATTTTCCCCATAATACATGAACTTGTCAACAAATCTCTAGTAATCTGCACCACTTTTCTCTTCCACTTTAAGCCCATTATTCTACAGACTTGTACCTTTAGCAATGAATGAAGTGGTTACCTTGAATTTCACTGTGCCAATGGTGACAAAGCCCTTCTTCTAGGAGTTCATATATTTAGCCATAAGGTTTTCATTATATCCATTTAGGGATTTGAAGAACTAAACCATGTTGTTTTTATCAAACATTCTACATAAATCCACATTTTGTTTTAGGGTGATCCCAAAATAGTGGTTTACAATTTTTGGCCAAACTAGACACTAAATTTTTTTAAAAACTAAATCTTCACTTTTGGGCACCTATAGCGGCTAAACTGTGAGGAATTTGAAGATGACGCAAACTAGAGTTTTGTAAAAAAAAAATTGTAGATTCTAAATATTATTTTTTCAAAAATTTTGGAATCAGATTGCACTTCTTTTTCCATCTCCCTTGAAAGCTAGTTTTTTTCCAGAAAACAACATTGTTAAAAAGTGACGCTCAGCGTATAATGCATAACTTTTTTCCATGAAGGATAAAATTCTAATTCTTTTGAATTTAGATTTAACTCTGATATCTAGTGCTTCCACTTGGTTAGATAGTTTTTTATTGAATATTTTTTCTTTAATCAAGTTTCAAAGTCAAACCAATTACAATTCAGACATAGTGCAACCATAAGACGTGTAACTTTTTTTGTATGTATCGAAATTCAATTTATTTTTTGTTGGATCAAGGACTTCAATATCTGGTGCACTCATATTTTTCAAAAATAAAAAATGAAAATCTTCTATTTTTCTACATGTGTAGAACAAAGAGTTTGATTTTTGGTGAAAAACCTACATTCACAAGAAATAAAAAATAAATATAATAATTAAATTAAATTTATTTAAAATTATACTTTTTGGGAAGATTGTAAGAAGGAATACATACAAAAAATAAATTTTAAATGAATTAATTTGATCCCCCAAAAGGTAAATCAAAAGTTTTGTTTTTGTTAGCATTTTGATAGGTGTAAAGGAGACTCCATTATACGTATCATTTAAAACTAGCAAGGTTCTATCAAAGGGGGTTTTATCTAAGATAGTTTGATCAAACCCTCTTCAATTGGAATGATTTAAATGAAAATTTTAAATTCTTAAATCATTATATTTTCTAAAAATATGTGATTCTAGCAAAAATAAAAATCTCCCAGAAATTGTAAACTAGCTTTATGGGATCACCCTTCAGGGCTTGACAATTTGGAGGCTTTGTTCTCTTCCTTGGTCCTCCCATTTTACTCTATAAATTATTTTGGCGAGATAGAATTTTCTTCATAACCACACCCACAATCTACTTCTTTCCTAGGATACCACAAACACTCCTTCACAAGATAACACATAGAGCAAATATAGAGTTTTGAATTGAGAAGTTTCTTATTGATAAAGCTAGCTGCATGTTACCACCTAAAACACACCTATCATTTCTACATATGATATTCATTCTCAATTTTTTTTCTTAGGATCAAGTCTCTTAGAGACTTTGGCATGTTACCACTTGTCCAACATTTACATCTCCTACAATTTAGTGCCACATTGGCAACACAATCCGTAGCTTTATTTCCTTCCCTATAAACATGTTGCACCTTATAGTTATTGATATACTTCTTAATGATATTGCATTTGTCTATTATATTTTTTAATTCCCATGGTGGCACAACTTCTTCATTTAAAATTTGGACAATTGGCTTTGAGTCCCCTTCTAATATGGCATTTTTGTACCTAGCTCCTTCAGAGTATTAAAATCCCCATGCACAACCATAGCTTGGGCTTTATTGTTAGAGAAAATTCTGATGTTCACTCCAAAGCCTACAATATAGTCACATTTGTGGTTTCTAACCAAACCATGGCTGTTGTAGCTTGTCCTAGGTTTCCTTCTAAGAACCCATCAAAATTACATTTCATCCAATTTTCCTACAGAGGAATCCACATAGCATTCCGTTAAGCATATTTGACTAGTTGAGTTTGGTTAGATCCTTCCTTGTTCCCCAATTTTTTTTGATCCTCATTTCTTTGTACTGAAACTAGGTTTTGGAGAAGCTGTATCTTCCAGCCTCAATGTTTTCCTTAATTTGGGATTTTCTAATTAGACTAACCTCCTAGCTACTTCTCTCAAATTATTTGAATATTCTATTATTCCTTTCCTTCAATAAACCCCAGGTGAAAAATTAAGGAACTTGATTCTAGAGGTCAACAATAACATTATGTGAGAAGGAGAAATTTGACCAAATTTCAATAAAATGGCTTATGCAATTAGGAAACACCTAGTTTGAGGACAACAACAAGAAATGGGACCACACCTACCTCATGAAATGGAAATGAAAGAAGATATGAATTATTGAATCCTCTTCTTGTTTTATAGAGAGAACACCTATTAACCAATTGGAAACCCCTCCTTACCAGATTGACAATAGTGAGAATTTTCCCATGGGCCACCGTCCACTAGAAACAATTAATTTTGGGATCAAGGTTTTTTAACCACACCTTCTCCCAAAAATGGTCTAGGACAACAAATTGAAGCCTCACCATTTCTTCATATGTCTTCTTGACTAAGAAATAGCTAGAAGAACTTCCTTTCCAAATCCATTCATCACCCCTTTCTCTATCAAACAACTTAGCCTTCCTAATCAGGTTATGCTATCTAGTTATGATTGGGTCCTAATTTACCTATCTTTGGCCTCTCATATTGTTCCTTCTTAGGAGAAAATTTAACTCATTCCATAATTTAGGTTCCTCCATATCCCAGTTAATATAATCAAAAACCTTTTTACCACAAATATTGTTAAGGCTAAGTTTAAGAGGGTTAAGAACTTCTAAGGAGGACAAAGTAGAATTCTCTATACAAGGGTCTTTTGAGAAATTTGTATTATTTCCATTCTTAATTATCTTTATAACCCCCATCTTCAACACATTCCTCAATCTCACAAGATGATTCCATAAATCTAAACCACTAGAAAGATCAAAAGTTGAAAGAAAATAGCCAAAATTCCTATTCCTCAAGTATTTTGCTTGAAAATTTTTAACCATCTTTAGAGCCTTCAAGCAGATTCCAATGAATTTTAGCCATTGGGGATTTGTTTAGCATGGATATTATTCTTAGTCCTAGACCTCTACTTCTTTTGGCAATACACACTTTTTCCTAGCTGACTAGGGACAATCTATTTTTTTCTTCAGATCCCGACCATAGAAATTTTCTTTGAATTTTCTCAATCTTCTCCCCTATAGAAACAGGTATTTTGAAAAGATATAGGTAGTAAATAGGGATATTCTGAAGGGAGGCTTTAATGAGTTGTTTTTTTTCTCGCTAGGCTAAGAAGCTTCCCCTTCCAACCAACAAGTTTTTTTTGGAGCCTTTCAATTAGTTGATTCCAGTAATCATTTTATATCTTTTTAGAGATCAAAGGGAGGCCTATATAAGCATCAGGTAAATAATCTTCCTTACATCCCAAGATTTTTATGACTCTATCCTTAATTTTTTGGTTAGTACTGAAGAAGTATTTTTTTCTTTTTCATAGTTTATACATTAACTAGAAACAACAACATAGTCTTTGAGAACCTATTTCCAATGACTTGCTTCCCCCACCAAGGCTTCCCTAAACATAAGAGTATCATCAAAAAACTGTGTGGTGGGACTCATGCATAAGAGAACAAGCAGCTTTAACACCTTTTAGAACTTTTGACTGTTCCTTCCAAGAACTTCAGCAACAATAATAAAAAGGTAGGGATAGATGGGATCACCTTGCCTTAGCCCATGACCACATGAGAACAAACCTTGAGGAATTCCATTTACCAAAACAAAACACTTAGGGGAGTAACACAAGCATAGATCATTTTTAGGAATCTTCATTCTATCACAAACTTCTTGAGAACAACAAATAGGAAATTTTTGGAAACCCTATCATAGGCCTTAGAAATGTCAATTTTGAAGGCCATCCTAGGATTTTTAGAGTGATACATTCAATGGATAATTGCATGGGTGAAAATAATAGCATCAAGAATATTTATACCTTGAACAAAACCTTTTTTATTTGAGGAAATCATTTTATCAAGAACCAGTTTAAGTCTTAACACCAAAATTCTAGAGAAAATTTTATAGATCATGTTGTAAGAATAATAGGTCTATAATATTTCATGGTAGAGGAATCAATAGATTTGGGGATAAGAGCTATGAAAGTAGCATTCATTTGATTCAGTAGCATGCCTAACCTAAATAAATCCTTAGCAGCATTAAAAAGATTAGTTTTAATTATGTCCCAGTAGCTTTGGGGCTATGTGTAGGATCATGATGAGCCAAAAAGTGGTGATATGATGGGTATGTGGCTGATGACTTTTTTTAACCCAAAATTGATGAAACAAAAAGGGTTTTTAAATAAGATTCTCAGCTTTCCACCAATATAAATTATGCTTTACTTTGAATTTAACAAATAATTATTATTCATTTTCTATTTGAATTATGACTAAAGTCTTGATTAATAGGTTGATTGAAAAACATCTATAGCTTTCAAACGGTATCACATTTTTTGAATCTGAAACATGTGTCACATTATATGCTTCACATACTATAGGATTAAAGGAAAAAAAGAAGAATTTCATGATTTTTAACCAAGTTAAGGTGGTCAGACATACAATTTTTTTATATTTTTAAAAATTGTAATAAAAAATTCATAATTAATTATTTTCTTTGAAAAAAATTACAAAAAAATATGCATCACATCAGGACATGAGTCCTCTAATTATATATAAAATCTTATAAAAAAATATTATCATTTTATTGTGTTAGGGTACAAACACCTACTTATTTCCTTGAAATTTAAGTACTCTGCATTGAAATTTCAAATTTTCACCAAATAGAATTTTAAAAAAAAAAACCTAGTAGTTTAGAAATTATATTTAATTTTCTATAGATTTTATTCTTACATATTTTTGAAATAATATAGATAACTTATTCAAATTATTATGTCAAGTTGCCTAACTCTGATTTTTCTATTTTTTTTGCCACTTAAGATCCTAATTTTCCATGATGATTCCATAGGGTAGAAATTCCACCTGAAGCTCCTTCTACCTTGTTAACAAAGTAATTAGTACCTGGACATATATTAAAAATATATTTATCAAAAGTTTCCTTCTTCATCTTTGTTTCTTGTAGAAGGAGAACATCAACTTTATTATCAAGATTGCAAGATTTCACCAAAAAACTATTTATATGGGATATTAAGTCCCCTTATGTTCCAAGAGAGGTACTTCATTGATAAAACCAAATACGTCCCCACCTCGACCCCAAACTAGCAACCCAGGCTACTTCTTCTTGGGCTTCAATCCTGTGATCGAGTCCAAGGTTCTCTATTTTCCTACAGCTACATCCCTCATAATATCTTTGGTTCTTGAGTCCTTTTGGGAGGGCCTTCCCACCTTATTACCCCCTCCCACATCTAGTTTCTTTTTCTTTTTATCTTTTTTTGAAGCCTAGGACCATCCCTCATCATCCTCCTTATCACTAGAACCTTGAGGGAATCCAAGGAGAGCCAATGAGTCACTTACGTTTCCCACTCCAATTTGAGAAAAGGAGTTCATGTCCTCCAAAGACACTACTTTATCATCTAGTACATATTCACCTTCTTCTAGGTCTTCACCAACACCATAAATATGATCCTTCATCTTTTGAGCCATCATATTTTCCTATATCAGGGGATCCCAACTTGAACCTTCTCCATATTTATATTTTCCCCTCCCATAACCTCCATTGTAGGGAATCTCAGAGTTGGAAGGGAAGAAGTAGGGGTAGCCACTTCAAGGTTTAGGATAACCAAATCTATGAAATCAATAGGAGGGACAAAAACATATTTCAAGTTCAACTCTGCATTATCCTTCAAGAGGGGAACGAATACCTCTCAAGGAAAAAGAGTAGGTTGCACAACATAAGCCATTTCATTGGCTAGGTAGTCCTTTTCAAATATATTTTCCTTAGCCTTTGAACCTTCTACATACTTTATCCCACAAGTGTCAACTAGATGGCCAAACTTCTTACACTACTGGCAAAAGAGATAGGAATTTTCATACTCAAGAGGTTGAGTCTAGTTACCAAAATTTGGCTTAAATAGGATTGAGGAAGGGAGGACTATATTCACTGCAACATTAACACACATTCTAGCATACACTAGTCTTGTTCTCTCTTGAGTTATCTTATCTATAGCTAAAAGGCTCCCAAAGGAGTTATCTATGCCCTTTAATATTTCCTTTTCCCAAAATTCTAGAGAAAGGCCAGGGAGGCACACCCAGGTTGGAGTCGAGGCCACCAAGTTAGTCATCGGGTAAAAAACTGATTTCCATTTGCAGAGGGAGAGAAAATTTTTAAAGCCTGAGTCAAAATCCCAAGGACCCCTAGTTAAAACCTTTAGCATGTCTTCATAAACCACAAACAAAAAAAGAAAAATACCTCTATGCATCACATGTATGGTTACACTACCTTTCAAATTCTAGGTGGAAGAAGCCCACTAACAAACCAATTCAATATTTGACCTCTACACCAAAAACATTCCAACAAGCTTCATTTTGAGGTTATCCATCACGTTCAACATCAGAACCTCTTCGACATCTACTTCCCATCCAGTCACCGAGTAGGAAGCAGATTCCAAAATCATCCTTTTACTCAAAGCTAGTGAGTCGGAACCCACTAGTTTTTCCATGTAGGAAGATGGTGCTTCCTCTGAACAAAAGGAGTTAAGCCCAAAAAATGGAGAAATGGGAAACTTCCTAGAGATTCCCCCTATCAATTCCCCAGGGGAAAGGATTGAAGTACTAGGCGGGGATGACATATTGGGAATAGCCAGACTGGCTACTACCACCGTAGGCATAGTTCCAGGAAAGAGGACAATATCCTTGGAATGGGGAGACTTCACACCCCCCCCCAACCCCCTCCCCCTTGACTGACCAATGAAATAGTCAAATCACAATAGTGGCCAAAAATTGAAAAAAGAAGCTAGAGTGGGAAATGTCAGAGTAGAGCTAAGCTAAGCTTTCTACTATTGTTACTTAATGTACACATAAAGTACTTTGGGAGAAATGTTGTTGGTCCATATTTCTCTTAGTTTAATTCTTATGACTTGCAGTTCTAGATTTAAGCTGTTATGATTGTGTTGAAGATGATTTTGATATCTAGAAGGATTGGATCATGCTAAGAGTTGTGTGTACTTAATTTTTCTGTGTTTTACACTGGTTTGGTCAACCTTGTGTTAAACACTACCTTGAAAGTTTATGAATCATGTTGGAACCTACTTGGGTCCTCATCAAGCATGTGTTTGGGTCGCCCTCATTCCAATTCCACCCTAGAATGCTTTGGTGCTGACCTAATTTGAAATTAATTTTGGATGGCCGACTTTGGATATGTTTCAAAGTTGAAGATGGTTTAAATAAAGGATGAGTTAGTGGTGAAAGCAGTACAAAGATATAAGTAAAAATAAATAGAGTAGATAGATGTGATACACATGTGAATCCATGTGTGTGTGTGATGTGAGTGTGGAAGATCAGTGCAAAGCCTAAATGATGAGTTTACAGATGTAGCAAGTTGAAGATGGACTCTATCATTCATGCATTTCTAAAAGTGTTTGATAAAATTTTGGTGGAAATATTTTTTGCATTGATAATTTCTTCTCTTTATAACAAATCTCTTCTATCTTATTTGTATCTCTATGGCAGTGAGCCCTCCAGGATGTTAACCCTATTGGATAGTGATTCCTAGTCTAGATAGTGATTCCTTGGTTTGGCAATGAGACATTTTCTCAAGTAGTGAGGCTTTGTAATTGGTTTTGATATTATCTATAGTGTGATTTAATCCTCACCATGGTTTTTCGCTCATTGGGTTTTCTACATAAATATGGTATTATTGTCTATGTGTGATGTTTTTTAGTTTCTACACTTGCACTTAATGCTTAACTATTTAGTAGAGTAAATAATAATGATATCGATTGATCTAAGTTCTGGTGAATGTTTTAAAGTTTATATTTGCTACAATTGATTCACCCCCCTCTTAGTTGTCTTGTTTAATAATTGGTATAAGAGCTTGATTCCTTGGAAAAGAGGTTAACCACTTAAGGAAGGCCTGGGATGCTTGGAAAAATTACTCATGATTATCTGAGGTTCGATGGAACTAATCATGTTATTTGGAAAATACTCATGGAAGAATATCTAGAGTATTGTGGATACGATGTGGAGAATTCTTACAAGAATACTTAACTCCTCCCGCTAATTGTCCAAGTACGGATGATGAGATCGGGGAAAATGAAGCAAACAATAAGGAAAAATAAATTTTGAAGAATGGTCTTGTACATTATGAGTTGATTCAAGTTCAAAATCTGAAGACTACTATGAAAGTCCGGGATGCTTTGGAAAAGGCACAAGAAGGATATGAAATTGTCAAAGAGGAAAAGTTGTAGAACTTGGAGACACAATTTGAGCTCCTACACATGTCTAAAGATGATAATGTCAAAGCCTATATATAGAGATTGGATGAGGTAGTATTTGGAATGTGAGGACTTGGTGATACAATAGATGAATCTAGGATTGTAAAGAAAATTCTTAGGGATCTCCCTAATACTTACAATGAAAAGGTATGTGTTATTGGAGAATATATATAGATTACAAGACATACACTAAAGATCATTTGTTGGGAATTTTGACATTTTATGAGATGAGAAAGCCAAATTTGAGAAATGGATCTAGATCAAAAAATAATTTTAAGGCTACAAATGTTGAGATCCATATGAAGAAAGTCTTCATAAAGAAGAAGCTAACTTTATGAGAAAGATGAAGAAAATATCTAAAAAGTATGATGGTAAGTTACCATTTAAATGCTTTATTTGTGGAGGAATAGGATATTATGCTTCTAGGAGTCTGGAAAGAGATAAGATGAATAAAAAAAGATATGAGAAAGAAAAGAAAGGTAAGAAGATCAATAGATCATATTATGTAAATGAGGATGCTAGCATATCTGACAAGGAATATGACTATGGAGATCCTGATGAAAATGAATGCTTATTCTTGGCAATAAAAGATGAACCTACTTTTGTTAATTTTGAAAAACAAGTGAAGGAATACCTTTCAGAGAAGGAAAAAAAATTAAGGTACTACAATCTCTACCATGCATGCTAAACAAGAAAAGAACTATTGGATTGCTGAAAATGGTTGTTCACATCACATGACTGGTGATAAGAGTAATTTTGTTAAACCTAAAAAATATGATGGTGGCTTAGTTATGTCTAGAGATGATATTGGTGCTAAACTTTGTGGGATAGGTTTAGTAAGTTTTGATGGAAAGCATAATACTGATGGTGTCTACTATGTTAAGGGTTTAAGGCATAATCTCTTGAGTGTTGGAAATATATGCAGTAAAGGATATAATAGTGTATTTGAGGATGAAAGATGTGTGATCAAAAAAGATTCTAAAATAGTGATTGATGTAGGAAAGAAATCTAAAGGAAATATCTATCAACTTGAGGGTGTTGATGGACAATGCTTTATGACTCGGATTAATGGAAATTGGTTATGGAATCGAAGAATCTGTCATATGAATTTTGATAACTTGGTGAGGAATAGTACAATTCAGGATGTGAGAGATTTACCAAGGATTACAAAGCCTATTAATGTTATTTGTAAGAATTGTCAGTTTGGGAAGCAAGCAAGAAACTATTACAAATCAAAGGAATAATCTACTATTGGACAATTTGATTTAATACATGTAGATATCAATGGTCCTACAAGAGTGAGAAGTATGGAAGATGAAAGGTACTTAATGCTTTTGATTGATGATTATTCTAGGTATACATGGGTTACATTTCTTAGAGAGAAATCAGATGCATTAGATAGATTCAAAACATTCAAAGCTATGGTTCAAAATGAAGTAACCTTGAGGATAAAATGCTTAAGTTTTGATAGAGGTGGTGAATTCACCTCCCATGAGTTTAATATGGTTTTTTAAGTCCATGGAATTAAAAAACAGTTATCTACTCTGAGAAATCCTCAATAGAATGGAGTTGACAGAAATAATAGAACATTTCAAGAGGTTGCTAGATCAATGATTACTGAGGCATGTCTACCAAAATTTTACTAGAGATAATCTATTCATATTGTTGTTTATGCATTGAATTGAATTCAAGCAAGAGAAAACAATACCAATACCCCCTATGAGATATGGTGTGGAAGAATTCCTACTATTAAGTATTTCAAGGTATTTAGAAGCAAATGTTATATCAAATGATATGAAGAAAATTTAGGAAGGTTTGATGCAAGTAGTGATGAAGGCATTATTCTTGGATATTATACTAAAATAAAAGCTTCCAGATGTTTCAATAAAATACTAAGATTGTATAAATTTCAAATGTTAAGGTTGAAGCAATGAAGAATTCAATTGATGTTGATGGATATGTATTTGATGAAACTGATTACATTTAAGGATTGAAGAAATAGTGGAAGAACAGGAAAAGGATGAGCAAGAGAAGAAAAATGAAGAAGAAGAAGAAGATGAGGCTCTGGTGGTGTCCCCTAAGACAACTAGATATGTGCAGAAGAATCATTCAAAAAATCAAATTATTGGAGACAAGACAAAAGGAGTATTGACAAGAAGCAGAGTTATTGCTAGTGAAGTAAATCTATGTTTACTTTTCTTAGATTGAATTGAAGACTCGAAGTGAAGCATGTAAAGATGAGAATTGTATGGAAGCTATGAAAGAAGAACTTATGTAGATTGAGAAGAATCAAACTTGGGAATTGGTCCCAAGACTGGAAGACAAAAAAAATATTGGATCAACGTGGGTATTTAGAAATAAGTCAAATGAGAATGGATAAGTGGTTAGAAACAAAGTAAGGCTTGTGTGTAAGATTTACGCACAAGTAGAAGGAATAGATTTTCAAGAGAATTTTTCTCTAGTGGAAAGAATGGAAGCTATCAAGATATTCTTATTGTTTTTTTCTCATGAAGGTTTTAAAGACAATTAGATGGATGTCAAGTCTACATTTTTGAATGGTGAGCTAGAAGCAGAGGTCTACATGGAACAATTGGAAGGATTTCAATTATCAGATCAATCGGATATGGTTTGTAGTTTGAAGAAAGCTCCTAGAGCTTGGTATGCAAGGTTATACATGTAATTGATTCAACAAGGTTTCAACAAAGGTATGACAGATAGTAATTTGTATTTTAAAAATGAAAATGACAAAATCTTGATTTTGGTTGTATATGTTAATGAAATTATTTTTGGAGGAAATGAAACTAGATGTGTAAGATGTTTGTGGAAGAAATGAAAAAATAATTTGAGATGTCTAGGTTTGGAGAAATGAATTTCTTTCTTGGGCTGCAAATTTATCAAAAAAGAAAGGAATTTTTATTTCACAATCTAAGTATGTGAAAGAGGTGTTGAAGAAGTTTGGGATGGATAGCTCCAAGCTAGTATTCCCTCCTATGGTGACTAGTTACAAATTATGTAAATATGATGATTCATCTAAGGCCGATCATAGAAAATACAGATCTATGATTGGTGAAATGTTATATTTGACTACTACTAGACTAGATATTGTACATTTTATCTATCTTGTGGCTAGATATTTGAATAACACTCTAGATTATGGCTTATGGTATCCTAGGGATATTGACTTTACACTAAGTGCTTATACAGATTCAAATTGGGTTGGATGTGTAGATGACAAAAAAATTACAAGTGGTGGTGCATTTTTTTTGTTGTAGATTAGTGGCATTGTTGAATAAAAATGAATATTTAGTTTCCTTATCTACTATTGAAGCTAAGTATATTTTTTATTCATCTTGTTGTACACAAGTTCTATGGATGAAATAGGAATTGAAAGATATCACAGTTGTGTATGATGATCCTATTTATATCATCTGTGCTAACACAAGTGTAATTAACATTTCAAAAAATCCACTGATGCACTCGAGGATAAAGAATATACCTATGAGGTGTCAGTTTTGAGAGAGAAAGCTATGAAGAATGGAGTAAATATTGAGTATGTTCCTACGAAGGATCAAATTGTTGATATATTTATGAAGGATCTTCCTAAGGATATTTTGAGTATCTCTGGGAGAAGTTAGGGGTCATTGCCCCTCCTTTCTTATATGAGATGCATATGGAGATGCATTATTCCAATGGTTCTATGGATCTATCTTTCTTCTAGACTGATGTTTTGGTGGCTACCTCTTAGTGGGAGTAGGTAGTGTCATGTGTTGCCATTGTATGAGTATTTTGTTTTTAATGTCAAAGGGGGAATCAATGTAAAAAATATTTTTCCTTTGCCATTGATGTCAAAGTGGGAGATGAGAGATGAGAGATGTGTAAAATGAGAGATGATAAAAATAGAGATTATCTACTAAAGGGGAGAAACATGAAGCAAATAATGAGAAGTGTGTTTAGAGCTAGTATGTTGCCTTTGATGGTTTTTCACATCATGTGTTGCCATCAATCACAAAGGGGGGGATTGTTGCAAGAATGAGGGTGTTGTCATTGAATTCAACTGGTCAATTGGTTATCAATTGGTTTTTGTTATCATTTATTTCATGGATGTAGGTTATGGGTTGTGTATGCCGAGGATATTGAGAAAATTGTAATGGAGAAAGGTTGTAGGTGTTTAGTGGTTGCTCTAATTTTTTCTCTGAGATTTGATTATATTTTTGTGTGGTTTAGATATGTTGATCATGGTTGTTGGAAGCTTCTATATCTTGATTTTTGGCTTCTGATTCATTATATAGTGTGAGTTATGTTCACTATTTGTAAACTGTGATTTTTTGTGCTTCTAGCTGAGGTCTAAGAGAAATGTTGTTGGTCTGAATTTTTGTTTGGTTTTAAGTCTTATGACTTTTGGTTTTAGAGTTAAGCTATTATGATCGTGTTGAGGATAATTTTAGTATTTGAAAAGATTAGATTGTGCTAAGCATTGTGTGTGCTTAATTTATTTATGTTTTTTGCACTGGTTTGGCCAACCTTGTGTTAAACACTACCTTCGAAGTTGACAAACTATGTAGGGACCTACTTGGGACCCCATGAAGAGTGTGTTTGGATGATCCTCATTCTAATTCCACCCTAAGATGCTTTGGCACTGACCTAATTTGAAATTAATTTTGGATGGTTGACTTTGGATATGTTTCAAAGTTGAAGATGGTATAAGGGTATGTGCAGGATCATGATCATGGGTCAAAAAGTGGTGATATGATGGGTATGTGTAGGGTATGTTGCTAACAATTTTTTTTTACCCAAAATTGATGAAACAAAAAGGGTTTTTTAAGGATATTCTCAACTTTCCACAAATATAAATTATGCTTTACTTTGAATTTAATAAATAATTATTATTCATTTTCTATTTGAATTATGACTAAAGTCCTGATTGATAGGTTGATTGAAAAAATCTATAGCTTTCAAATTGTATCACATTTTTGAATCTGAAACATGTGTCACATTCTATGCTTTGCATACTATAGCATTTTAAAAAATGAATTTCATAAATTTTTGACCAAGTTAAGGTGGTCAAGAATATGAGCTTTTATATTTTTTAAAAATTGTATTAAAAAATTCATAATTAATTATTTACTTGGAAAAAAATTACAAAAAAATATGCATCACATTGAGACATGAGACCTCTACCTATAGCTAAAATCTTATAAAAAAATATTATCATTTTATTGTGGTTAGGGTGGTCAGACAAACACCTACTTATTTTTTCCCTGAAATTTACATACTATTGCATTGAAATTTCAAATTTTCACCAAATAGTTTTTTTCTTGAAAATAAACCTAGTAGTTTAGAAACTGCATTTAATTTGCTACAGATTCTATTCTTACATATTTTTGAAATAATATAGATAACTTATTCAAATTTTTACGTCAAGTTTCCTAACTCTGCTTTTTCTAAATTTTTCACCACTTAAGGGCCTATTTTTTCCATGATGATCCTACATGTACCCATAAAAATAAGATGAGTAAGTGGTGAAAGTAGTATAAAGAGATAAGTGCAAAGAAATAGAGTAGAGAGATGCAAAACATATGTGAAGTTTTGTGTGTATGTGTGAGACGAGTGTGGTAGATTAGTGCAAAGCCTAAATGCTAAGATTTTGGATGCAGTGAGTTGAAGGTGGACTCTATCATTCATGCATGTCTACAAGTGGTTGAGAAAATTATGGTGGAATTCTTTGTTGCATTGAGATTGTCTTCTCTCTATAACATATCTCTTTTATCTTCTTTGTATCTTTGTGGCAGTAAGCCCTTCATGTGGTTAACCCTATTAGACAATGAGTGTTAATCCAAACAGTGAGTCCTTGTTTTGGAAGTGAGCCTTTCTCTTAGGCAGTGATACTTTGTAATCAGTTTTTATGTTCTCTATATTGTGAGTTAATCATCACCGTGGTTTTTCCCTCATTATTTTTTCCACATAAATTTGGTGTTACTGTGTATGTGTGATGGTTTTTAGTTTCTACACTTGCAATTAATGCTTAACTATTTAGCACAGTAAATAATAGTGATTGATCTAAGTTTCGGTGAATGTCTTAAACTTTAAAATTGCTACAATTGATTCAACTTGCCTCTCAGTTGTCTTTTTCAACATTAATTGGGCCAAAAAAAATTGTGTAGGAAGATAACTATCTAGATCCTCTTAGGGATGGTTGGATCAATATTAATTTTGATGGTTGTTCAAAAGGAAATTCCAATGTTGTTCCTGCTAGTGGTCTAATAAGACACCACAAGGCAATTTTCATTGAAGGAAATGCTAAATTTTTGGGCATTGGTTCTAGTAATGAGGTGGAGGCTACTTCTTTTTGGTGGGGTCTAAAGAGGGTCAAGGAAAGGGGATTTAACAAAGTAGTTATAAAAGGTGACTCTAAACTAATAATTGATATTCTTAAAGGTTTTGTTCATCTGTAGTGAAGGATTAAAAATTTATTGGAATACTTAGAAAGGATGATTGGGAGCCCTAATAAATATATGTTATTACACATATATAGAGAAGGGAATAGAGGAGTGCATGCTACTTCCAATATAGGGCTTTCCTATTTATAGTGGTAGAATTGGAACTATGAGGATGCTCCTCAAATAATTAAAGAAATTATCTTTGAAGAGCATGTGAAAATAAATAAAATAAGGATTAATTAGGATAATACTCATTCTAGTTCCAATAATATGGTAATTATGTATGATTGTTGGATCCTTTCCCTAGATAGTGGGTCTATATCAAAAAATATGAATTTAGATGCTACGGATATGATGAAAAGGAAAGAAGTTAGGCATGATATCCAAAAGGTTGGTTTTCCCTAGCTAATCAATGGAAACTATTATAGCACATGTCATATTTTATTTTAAGTCCCTACTTACAAAATATCTCTAAAGTTGGTGGGGGTTATTTTCATGCGACAAATGATAAAAGTCAGATCATAAATCTAAGTGATGATTACAATAAAGCTTGCATCTTTAAATCTCTATAGATTAATAAAAGGGAGGCCCATATAATGATTAATAAGGTTTTTCTTGGCTATCACTTTATCTCTCCTAGCCCCAATCATACTTTTAATAAAATGGCTTTTATGCTTTTACATGGCAAGCTTAATAATGACATGAGCCTAGGGTCCAATCCTCTTATTATAGCAATTATGTATAAGATTCAGATTAAAAGGAATAATGAGTGTCTTATAATAAAATACAAGTGGAGTGTTTTCAAGAAAGCCCATTTAAATGGTCTAGCTTAATCTTTGAAATATGTTTTATCTTACCTTTTATATAGAATTGCCAAAATAATCTCTAGTTCCTTTCCTTTTTTGTCTGACATTTGTTGGTGTGGTGTGGGTGTTGTGTTTTGAAACCCTATAAAAAGGTGGTGAAAGGGTCACGGGCTCAACATGGGTGGGCCAAAGAAGCACTTTGAACCCTTATCTTTCATTCCCCTCAAATAAAATGTCAAACTCTGGAAGTTATCTAAGGAAATTGGAATGAAACCCTTCTTCTATGCCATGAAGGGCTTTAATGATGATCATACATCAAAATATTTTAACTCATGGAGGGAGGGTAAGGTTTCTATTTGAAGAATCTATTTTGAGGTGACTTAATGACTTATTGCTAAGGCAATGGGTTTGGAATGTAAAGGAATTAATGTGAAAAAGCTAAGCAATTGGAACTACTAGTGTTTCATCAATATTTTCCTCGGCATGGATGAGAAGTTGAGGAGATTTTCAAATGGGTATGAAAGAGAGAATTTGATGGATCCTTTCAGTCTAGTAATCTTACATATCATGAAATATTTCACTCTTGAAGGAATATATACTACTATTCATGGCTATCACTTTTTTTCCAAGTAATCATGTATAAGGTGTAATGAAAAAATAAATATCCCCTTCTTTCCTTTATCTTATTTGCATCAATGCAGGGCTAAAGGGGCCTTCCCCTCATTGCATCAAGTCCTAATCCTAAGACTCTATAATCATGTGTTTTCTTTAACCCCTCAGTTGTTTCCTATAAAAAATATTAGGCCCCTACAAATTAAGCTTTCAAAGGAAAATCCACATTTGATTCAACATAACCCTAACACTAGTAAGAAAAAAAAAATGTTATCCCACCTATTGTTGTTTCTTAAAACCCTCTCATAAAGTTTAAATAGTCTAACACTCCCCTCTTAGAAAAATAAATCCCTTAAAAAACCCTACTTGTTCAAAGGGAAATTCCTAGACCATGATAAAAATCCAATGTTTAAGAATGTTACTATTGAAATTCCAGATGAAAGTGATGCAAGTCAATTGGCTGATTTGAGCAGTGGTAAAGGTCAGATAAGGTTGGCATGGCTAGCCACCGTGGTGGGATAAAAGCACAAAGGTGTTTCACACTTTCAACGAAATAAATAGTTTCAAGAGAAATATTTTCAGTTGGAAAAGTTTTGTTCAAATAGGTTTCAACCAAAACCATGTAGAGCTTGGAGTGGTGAATCCAAATATGTAATTTTTTTAATATATTAATTTGTTTTAATATATTTTACTTTAAAATAATGCAAGTAGGTTGTTAAAGTTAAAAAAGAGGTTGATTAGAAATTAAAAAAATATTAAAAAATACTAAAAATAAAAATAAAATTATGGTGCACTAGAGGAGACAGTCCTCTTCAAAAGGGCATAATTTTTTTTTGAAAATGATTAAAAAAAATAGATAATAGTTGAAGTCTAATCAAAATTTTCAAATTCTAAAAAGTTTGACTTTAAAATGTTAATATGAGAAAAATATACATGAAAATTTTTATTTTTTTTCCATGCACTAGATATTGAATTTTCCTATTTGGACAAAAAAATATTAGGGGAAATTTTTTTTTTTCTATATGTTTATTGATGTCAAGTGAATGCCATTTTTTCCTAAAATTTTCAGCATTCCAAAATTTGTTGTTAAATTGATAAAAAATAACCAAAGCAATTTTTAAAAAATCTAAAAAATTACAGGATTAAACTTCAGCAATATTTCTACCTTTCATTAGATTACATCATTTTGAAATTTAAAACATAAAGACCACTTTTATGTGGTCAAAGTTTAGAATTTGTTTTGTTTTTGGTTGATGCCTTTATAAAGTGACATAAATTTGTGCTTTTACCTAATGAAACAAAACAAAAACTAGGACATTAAAGGGAAAAAAATGGCTTGTTAGGAGGAAGGGGATGAGTCTTCGGATGAAGAGTATTTCCCAATGTCTAAAGAGGAGGACCTTGGTACTAGACAAAATGAACTAGAATTAGTGATTGAGAACTAGTCTAATGATGTTAATACTAGTGAGGAAGAAATTTCTTAGGGGGAAAAAAATGAATAAGAGGAGGAGAATGATGATGAAAAAAATGAAATTAATATTTCCTTTGAGGAAGAAGAGGAAGGAACATAACCAAAATAGGAGGAAGATATTATTAATAAGCATGAGGTTACTGTGAAATTAGAGGAGAAGGGGGATATGAGGAGTAGTAACCTCTAGTGTTTTTAGAATTAGATTGACAATATATAGGGGAGGGTTGGATAAATTAAATCAAATAATGAAGATGATACACTAAAAGAAAAGGTGGTAGAGCTTGATGAACTACATCATATCTATCACCCATGGGATTATGAACCATGCTATATTTGTGTTGGGAAAACAAGGGAAGATAACTAAGAGAAGGGGGTGAATCAATTGTCCCAGAAACTTAAAAACTTATTCAACTTATTAACCTTATTCTCAAATTTGATTATTTACCATAAAACCATAAATCATCTACACATCAGTAAAACACATAACACCAAGATTTTTTATGTGGAAACCCTGTGAGGGGGAAAACCATGGTGGAGGTTAGTCCACAAGATTATAACCTGTTAAAAGTATAAATAAATGAAATATGTGAATGCACATGCATTTAGGAACAAAACCTAGAGCTCACTGCTCAATTACAACAAGGCTATCTACCCAAAGGAAGACACACTATCTTACAAAAGAATTGGATTACATCCATAGGGATTTGAACTGATAAATTAGCATCTGCTAATGCCTGATCACAGTTCTAGTTAAGCACATGAACATTTCTTCACTCTTCTTCACTCTTCTTCACACTCTGCTCTGCCTTCAAATGATTATGAATTTTTTTGCACATACACACATACTAGATATCCACTAGAATATTCTTTCACTCTTCAATTCAAATAAAAAATCACTTATATATATCCACAATAAGAAATTTCATCCCTACATGTCGGCTTCAACAAAATAATAAAATTAATATAAACTATTGGCCCAAATCAATAACAATTATTAATGTGAATAACCATAGTTGGCCACAACTTAGTGAAGACCAAAATAAACATTTCCAACATGAAGACACTTCAATTAATTATTCTTCGAAGATCCACAACACACTACAAACACCATGTCAGCCAAGAACAAGAAAAACATGAACACACATGAGAAAATCTCCAACCACGAGCACAATGATCAATGAAGACATGCAACAAAGATAGAGCATGATATAGAAACATCAAAAACATCATGAATTACAAGAGAAGCATCCAAAAAAAATGAACTAACTAAAATTACATCATCTTCAATCAGTAGCACCAACTGAAGCAACAAAAAAACTGTTAGAATGTAAATATCGATAACTTGATCAAATCTTCACATAGATCTCTAAAAATCAATGTGGATAAACTAGATACACTCAAAGAAAAACCCTTTATTCTACAACTTCTTATCATCAACGTAAAAAACTTATCGACATATTGAACTTCACTTCACCACTGACAACCTGTAACTCATTTCCTTACAATTTTGTCAATATCCTTGACATATAGAGCTATATGCTAATAGTGTTGACATCAATGACAACCACATATTAAAAAAATAACCACAAAATCCAACAATATCCTCCTTTGGCATTGATGGAGACACATGATGTGAAAAACACCATCAACACAACTAACTCTTGACACTTACTCCTTAGATTCTGACTCATTTTCTCCCCAACTCTTTCATATAATCTTCTTTCCCACAAGGCTCTTCTTCCTAGAAATTTTTTCACATGATCTTATCCCACTTCGACATCAATGACAAAGATATATAAACTACACACAAACTCTAAACCACATAACTGAGCATCTAACTACTCCCCCTGAGTAGCAGCCACCACAACATCAATCTAGATCAAGATCTGACTATAAAATGCACAAACTGATGCAATGCAATGCATCCTTAGTTTTGATTAGGAGGGTTAATCACCCCTAACTTCCCTCTAAGATACTCAAAATTATCCTTAGGAAATGGCTTGGTAAAGATGTCTATAATCTGCTCCTTACTAGGAACATACTCTAGTCTAATTTCCTTTTCACTTATCTTTCTCTCAAAAAGTGAAACTTAATAGATATATGCTTTGTCTCGGAATGTAGCATCAGATTCTTAGAAATGTTAATAGCTCTTAAATTATCACAAAATATAGCAATATGATCATTATACACAACTCTAATATCCTTCAACATCTGCTTCATCCACAAGACTTAGTACAATTGTTAGCACCAACAATATATTCAACCTCTACAGTAGATAAGGAAATGGCATTCTGCTTCTTACTTAACCATGAAATCAACTTCTTACCCAAGAAAAATGCTCCACCACTAGTACTTTCCCTATCATTTACATTTCCTTCTGAATCAACATCAATAAAGGCACTCAAAGTAATACCATCATCTTTAGGATACCATAGACCAAAGTAAATAGTTCCCTTCAAGTATCTAAAAATTCTCTTCACAATAGTCACATGAGATTCCTTCATATCAACTTGAAATCTTGCAACAATACATACAAAATTCATGGTATCAGGCCTAGTTTAAGTCAAGTAGAACAATCCACCAAACATTGATCTATATCTACTCTTATTTTCTTTCCAATAATCATCTTATATTGTTAAATTGCATCTAATCACCATGGGTGTACCGACTGGCTTTGAATCTTACATACTAAACTTCTTCAACAATTCCTTCACATAATTGGACTGAGATATAAAAATCCATTTATCTAACTGAGTAATTTTCAATCCCAAAAATAATTCATCTCACCAATCATTGACATTTCAAATTCATTATGTATCTCATTAGCAAACTTCATGCATAAACTATCATCTCCTCTAAAAATGATATCATCAACAAATACTTCAACAATCAAATATTTATTATCATTCTTGAAATATGGATTACTATCAACAATAGCTTTGTTAAATCCAAGCTTCAACAAATACTTGTCCAATCTATCATACCATGCTCTAGAGGCTTGCTTGATTCCATACAATGCTTTGTTCAACTGACACACCATATCTCCCTTATCAGTCAACTAAAATCAATTAGGTTGCTCAACATAAACCTCTTCTTCCAATTCACCATTTAGAAAAGCCAACTTGATATCCATCTGATAAACCTTGTAGTTCTTGTAAGTAGCATAGGCAAGAAATAATCTTACAACTTCAACTCTAGCAATAGGGGAAAAATTCTCTTCAAAATCAATTCCTTCCATGTGTGAATATCCTTTGCATACTAGTCTTGCTTTGTTTCTAACCACTTCACCTCACTCATTCAGTTTGTTTCTAAAGAGTCATTTATTTCCAATGGTATTCTTATCCTTAGGTCTAGGAACAAGAATCCATGTATCATTCTTCTCAATTTGTTTAAGCTCTTATTTCATTGATTCAAACCAATGCTCATCTTTACATGCTTCATTCACACTAGTAGGCTCAGTCTTTGAAATCAAGCAGTATTGTTCTACAATATTTCTCCTAGTTTGGTCACCTTTGTTCTTATCACCTATAATCCGATCTTCTAAATGATTCAATCTTGCATACCTCAGAATCTTCTTAGGATGTTCTTCAACTTTAGGCTCTTTTGTTCTCTCTTCTGCAATTTCACTAGTTTCTTCTTCCTCTTGATTTTCCTAATTCACTGGAATGATTTTCACTTGATTTGTAGTATAAACATGCTTTCCTTTTTTTGTACTATCATTATGATCATCAAAATCATATCCATAGGTCTTGGATGGTGTACCTAAGTCTTCATCAACCTTGAAATTTTCACTTTCAACCATTTTCCTCAATCTTTTATTGTAACACCAATAGGCATTTCTTTTAGTAGAGTAACCCAAAAAGATACCTTCATCACTCCTAGCATCAAACTTCCCTATATCTTAATCTCTCTTGATATAACATTTGCTTCCAAATATCTTGAAATATTTAATAGTAGGATTTTGACCAGTCCATAGCTCAAAAGGGGTCTTACTAGTATCACCTTTGATTTGTACCCGATTGAGTGTGTACAAAATAGTACTTGCAACTTCTCTCTAGTAGCTATGAGGGACATTTCCTTCCAACATCATAGTTCTAGCAGCATCTTCAATTGTTCTATTCTTCCTTTCCACAACTCCATTTTTCTAAGGGCTCCACCATGCAGATAATTGTCTTTTTATTCCGTATTCTTCACAAAAAGAATTAAATTCAGCAGAAGTGAATTCACCAACTCTATCTGATCTTAGACATTTAATCTTCAAACTTGTCTCTGTCTCAACCATAGCCTTAAAGATCTTGAAATTTTCCAGTGCTTTAGATTTCTCACTTAATAAAGTAACACACACCATTCTAGAATAATTATCAATGAGTAACATAAAATACCTATAACCTTATAAACTTATAACCTTAGAGGGACCACACAGATCAGTATGCACAAGCTCTAACAATTCATTTAGACAATGTTGTTTGATCTAAAATGTCCTTGCATATGGCATTAGTAGGTTTCACCAACTTAGGTAGATCTCTCATAGTCTTAGTAGAACTTATCTTTACAATATTATCAAAGTTAACATGACACATTCTCCTATGCCATAAAAAAATTTCATCAACTTGAGCAATCAAACAAATTTTACTAGCATCACTCAAGTGAAAGATATTACCTTTTGTTTTTGTACCTGATGCAATTACATTTCTAGAACTCAATATTCTACACTTTCCATCCTTGAATTGAAGATTGTATCCCTTATCAACCATCTGAGCAACACTTAAAAGATTATGCTTCAAGCCTTCCACATATAGGACATCATCAGTATTATGCTTACCATCAAGAGAAATGCATCCTTTGCCATGGATCACACCAGTTGTATTATCACCAAATCTCACAACAGCACCATCATAATTTTCCAAGCTTACAAACTTACTTTTATCTCCTATCATATGATGTGAACATCCACTGTCAATCACCCATTCATCTTTCTCTTCAACTTGAGCAGTTAGGGATTTATCCACATTTGTACAACTAGTAGATTCAGTAGATACAGGATTATTTTCCTTGATAGCAATAAATACCCATTCATCATCACTTCTATTTCCTTTATCAAATTCATCATCTGTCACAACTTCATTAGCAACATAGTAACACTTCTTTTGAAATCTAGGCTTGTTATGTATTGGTTTAGAAGCTCTTTCCAGACACCTTGATGCATAATGACCTATCTTATTGCAAGAAAAACATTTAAGAGGAAATTTTCCTTCATACTTACCTTTTCCTCTATGTACTCTTTTGACAATAAGTGCTTCTAGCTCTTCCAACTCTCTTTCTTCTTCTTCAATTATCTGATTTCATCCTAATACTTGAATTTCTTTCTAGATGAACTCTCACCCGGATCATATCTTTGTCTATCTCTTCCAAAAGTAGTAGCCTTAAATTCAGATTCAACCTTAGGAAGTGCATCACCAAATTCACTCAACTCAAAAGTAGTAAGCTTACCAACCAACATATCTCTAGTTATATTTGTTACAGTCTGGAGCACTTTAATAGCACTAGCTTTGACTTTGTAAGAATCAAGTAAGGATCTAATCACTTTAGCAACAATCTTAGATTCATCTATATTTCCACCATCACATTTGATACCACACACAAGTTCATTCACTCTTTACATAAAAATAGTATTGTTCTCATCATCATCCATCCTCAACTTTTCATATTTTCACATTAGTATCACCTTCATACAAGGTTTCCAACTTTTTCTAGATCTCATAAGTAGTATTCAGATCCACAACATTTGTCATCTTAGAATCAGTCAAGGCACTCAACAATGCTTCCTTATCCTTGATATTAAACTCAACATCTTTAATCTCAAAAATAGTAGTAGGACTATTCTGAGGAATAACATACCTATTACATGTAATGCTCCAGTAAGGTTCACCAATGCACCTCAAATGACACTCCATTTGAGTCTTCCATAGAGAATAATTTGTTCCATCAAATCTCTGGACTATCCTTCTTGTATGACACTACCTTGGATCACCTCAAGTTGTCAAACTTCTTCCGAGGAACCTGCTATGATACCAATTGTTGGAAAAAAAAAAGGGTGAACAACTAAGAGGGGGGTTGAATTAGTTGTCCTAGAAACGTAAAAACTTATTCAAATTATTAACCTTATTCTCAAATCTAATTATTTTCCATAAAACCATAAATCATCAACACACATAACACCAAGACTTTTTATATGGAAACCCTGCTAGGGGAAAAACTATGGTTGAGGTCATTCCACAAGATTACACCCTATTAAAATTATAAATAAATGAAATATGGGAAGGCACACTACTGAGAGCTCATTGCTCAATTACAACAAGGATAACCACCCAAAGGAAGACACATTGTCTTATAGAAAGAATTGGATTACATCTGCAGGGAGTTGAACTAATAAATTAGCATCTGTTAATGCCTTATCACAATTCCGGTTAAGCAAAAGAACATTTATTCACTCTTCTTCGCACTCTGCTCCACTTTCAAATGATTAGGACTTTATTGAAACATAAAAACACACTCAACATCCACTAGCATATGCTTGCACTCTTCAATTTGAATAAACAATCGCTTATATACATCTACAACAAGAAATTCCATCCCTGCTGTTGAAAAATGAGGTGTTTTTTTAGCTTAATACTCTGTTAAACTTTAATATTGCTGATCTAAGTAAGTCTTTTCTTTGTTACATATATTCTTTGTGGATGATTATCTTGATTAATCCATTTTACTATTGTAGAATGTAGAGAGAAGTTTATAGAAGAACTAGACAGGATATTAGACAGATCACACAAGATGTACCATGGAGAAACCCTTTCGGGAAAAAACTCCACCAAGAATTATTCTATTATTGAACCTTTGAATTATAATAGCTCCAATTCTTGTTTGAGAATTTTCTTTTGTCTTTACCAATCTTCTTCACACCTGTAATAACAATTATGAAAACTCTAATCAACTTGAATGAGATATAGAGTCAATATGCAACCTTGTAATCTCCAAATGGTGATAATTACAATGCACAAGCTCAAGCCCTTGAAAAGGTACACCATATTCCTTCAAGTTGAGTTATTCAGTAAAGACTAAAGCTTACAACATGTGCTTCATGCATTTGGGTGTCCCAAACTGAAGCTACAACTTCTCCTTCACTTCGGTGATAAAATTCCAAAGCTCTTCCTCAAAGTTGGTGCCCTTAAGTAATCCTACTTAACTGAGCCTTCAAAAATATCTTATCATGCATGAGAGGTAAATCCAATAAAGAATCTTGGCAGCCCAAGTTGGCTCCAAGTTCTTTATAGTTAACTGAAACATTTACTCAACACCATTCATGCAAGAATGGGGAACGACCAAAGATCCTTAAATGTGCAACACTAGGTTTCTTAACTAACCACATCTAATAAGGAGTTTTATCTTCAATAGATGAACTAGGGGATCTATTGATTAAATAACGAGAAGTACATACTGCTTCAGACCATAAGGACCATTCAATCCTAGCACTACTTAACATACTCCTAGCTCTTTCCATTAAGGTTCGGTTCATCCTTTCTGCTACTCCATTTTGTTGAGGTGTATATGGAGTAGTTTTTTGTCTCACTATTCCTACATGCTTACAATAATCATCAAATTCCTTAGAACAATACTCACCACCATTATCTGATCTCAACACTTTTATCTTATAATCTGATTGTTTCTCAACCAAAGCCTTAAATTCCTTAAACTTATTAAACACATCAGATTTGTTATGCATAAAATATATCCAAGTGTATCTTGAGACATCATCAATAAATGCGACATAGTATCTATATTTTCCAATAGAGTCAATATCCACAGAACCCATTACATCTAAGTGAATAATCTCTAATAATCTTTTAGCTCTATTTGTACCACTAGGAAATTTAGATTTAGATTGCTTCCCAAACACACAAAAATGCATATTCATAGGTTATGGTGAAAATGTAAAAGGATACAAGATTTGGAATCCACTAACAAGAAAAGTTTCTTTATCTAGAGATGTTATTTTTTAGGGAATTTAGAGCTTATTCAGGAGAAGAACAACCAAATGAAAAGGATACTTCTCGAACAGTGCATTTTGAGACAAATATTGAGAAGCAACAAGATGCACATGTTGAAGAACAAGTGGATGAATCACAAGAAGATAGTTCAGAGAGTTCTTCTGAAATAGAGGCTCAAGATGAGCATATTGAGGAACTAGAAGAAACTCCTTTAAGGAGATCCACAAGACAACAAAATCTCATTGATAGGTATAGCCCACCTAATTTTTGTTGTACTTTTTCTTTAATGAGTTCTAAAATTGATGAACCCAATTCTTACAGGGAAGCTTTGTTCTCAAATGAGAATAAGCTTTGGTCACAAACTATGCATGAGGAAATGGAATCCTTGGATACTTGTGACACATGGGATTTTGAGAGTTTTCCCAAAGATAGAAAGGCCATTGGTTGTAAATGGATCTTTAAAAAGAAGATTGGTGCAGATGGTAATCTCGAAAGGTACAAGGCTAGATTAGTAGCCAAGGGCTACTCCTAGAAAGAGGGAATTGACTTTAATGAAATCTTCTCTCCTATTGCTAAATTAACTTCTATTAGATTCTTCTTATCTATTGCTACCACTTATGATTTTGAAATTGAGCAAATGGATGTGAAAACTACTTTTTTGCATGGGAATCTTGATGAGGAGATTTATATGAAGCAACCTGAAGGTTTTTTCGTAAAAGGAAAAGAAGAATTGGTTTTCAAGTTAAGAAGATCTTTATATGGATTGAAACAGTCACCGAGAATGTGGTACCAAAATTTTGATGCTTTTGCATTAAAAATTGGTTATGTTAGGAATCAGGAAGATCATTCTATTTATATAAAAATGATTGATGATCAACTTTTAATTATTATCTTGTATGTTGATGACATGTTGTTTATCGGTAACAGCAAGGTAATGATCAAAGAATTAAAAGCACAACTCTCAAGAAAATTTGAGATGAAAGATCTAGGGGCTACAAAATATATCCTCGGTATGGTGATCAATAGAGATAGAGGTAACATAAAGATTTTCTTAATTCAGAGTAATTATGTTGATACTATTTTGAAAAGATTTAACATGCAGGACAATAAACTGGTTAATATTCCTTTACCAGTTGGCATGAAGTTAAGTTTAGATATGAGTCCCAAATCTGATTTTGATTTTGAGGAAATGTCTGAAATTTCATATGCTAGTGCAATTGGTAGTTTAATGTATGCAATGGTCTGTATGAGACCAGATATAGCACAAGTAGTGGGAGTTCTTAGTAGGTTTATGTCTAACCCTGGTAAAGAACATTGGACTTATGTTAAGATGGTATTTAGATATTTACGAGGGACTTCATATTACTATTTAGTTTATCATGGTTCAAATAATATTGATATTATGAATAGATCATTGGACATACAGGGGTTTGTTGATTTCGATTGGCCAGGAGATCTAGACAATCGGAGGTCGACAAGTGGTTATGTGTACACTTTGTTTGGAGCTGCGATTAGTTGGATGAGTAAGAGGCAGCCCACAGTTGCTTTGTCCACCATAGAAGCATAGTACATGGTTGCCACACATGCCTCTAAAGAGGTAGTTTGGTTACAGAGGCTTGGTTCAAGTATTGGTTTTAATTGCAAGCAAGTTAGGCTTGAATGTGATAGTCAGAGTGCTATTTGTTTAGCCAAAGTTCCTATGTATCATGCTTGTACTAAACATGTAGCTGTTCAGTATCACTTTGTGCGAGAAATGGTTGAGAGTGGGAAAGTATTAATTGAAAAAGTTGACACTTTGATTAATGCTGTAGATTATCTTACAAAGCCAATTTCTACAGATAGGTTCTCATGGTGCAAGAAGGCCATTGGCCTTGAGTCCTATACTTGATTTAAATTTACTATTCCTTTTTTTAGAATAATTGCAATGTATAATATCAAGTGGGAGAATGTTGGAAATAGGTTGCCATTCAATTGAAAATCCTAAACATTAATTATTTCATGTATCTCCTAGATTCTTGGAATGTGTTCAACAACACTAAGATTAAGATGAGATTAATATTTGATGAAATAATCATGATTATTGACATTTGTAATTAATTCTAAATGTAAGAAGCATGTGAGGGCATCCATAGTGAGTTCCTAAATAATAGGGACACATGGGACACTCACATGGTAAGGTGACACTCACCTTGTGTCCAGTTAACTATACAGACACAGTTAACACTTCTAAATGCATGTAAAGATCCTAGGAGTTAGGATTTGATGTTTGCATGTTTGAAGTTTAGTTTAGTTCAGTTCAGTTCAGAATCAGTTTAGTTTAGCTCAGTTTAGTTCAGTTCAGTTCAGTTATGGTTCAGTTATCTTCATTGCATGCAAGTGCATGTTGCATGCATGTTGGTTATTTTTAGTTGCATGTAGTTAGATTTTGTTAACTTGGAATGCATGGCTAATGACTTGAGTTGTATGATAGATAATAGGGGCTACCTCCAGTTAATAGGAGATGACCATTCTTGCATGAATGGTGTTGGGTAAATGTTTCAGTTAACTATAAAGCACTTGGAGCCAACTTGGGCACCAAAGATGCTTTATTGGATTTACCTCTCATGTATGACAAGATATTTCTGAAGGCTCAGTTAAGTAGGATTACTTAAGGGCACCAACTTTGAGGAAGAGCTTTGGAATTATCACTGAAGTGAAGGAGAAGTTGTAGCTTCAGTTTGGAACACCCAAATGCATGAAGCACATGTTGTAAGCTTTAGTCTTCACTGAATAACTCAACTGAACTAAACTGAATTGAACTGAACTAAACTGAAATTATTCTAAACTGATTTGAACTAAACTAAACTAAACTTCAAATATGTAAACATCAAATCCTAACTCCTAGGATCTTTACATGCATTCAAAAGTGTTAACTATTACTACGTATAGTTAACTGGACATAAGGTTTGTGTCACCTTACCATGTGAGTATCCCATGTGTCCCGATTATTTAGGAACTCACTATGGATGCCCTCACATGCTTCTTACATTTAGAATTAATTACAAATGTCAATAATCATGATTATTTTATCAAATATTAATCTAATCTTAATCTTAGTGTTGTTGAACACATTCCAATAATCTAGGAGATACATGAACTAATTAATTTTTAGGATTTGCAATTGAATGGCAACCTATTTCGAACACCTGCATGTCGGCTTCAACAAAATAATAAAATGAATATAAATTGTTGGTCCAAATCAATAACAATTATTAATGTGAATCAACCGTGGTCAGCCACAACGTAGTGAAGACCCATATCAACATTTCCAACATGAAGACACTTCAATTAAAAGTATTCCTCAAAGATCCACAACACACTACAAACACCATGTCAAACAAGAAAAAGAAAAACATGAACAAGCAAGAGAAATTTTCCAACGATGAGCACAACAATCAATGCAGACGTGCAACAAAGATAGAGTAAAATCTAGAAACATCCACAAACATCACGAATCAAAAAAGAAGCATCCAAAACAACTGAACTAAATGAAATTGCATCATCTTCAATCAGTAGCACCAACTGAAGGAACAAAAAAACTGTCAGAATATAAATCTTCATAACTCTATTAAATCTTCACGCGAAGATCTCTAAAACTTGACGTGGATAAACTAGATACACTCAAAAACAAACCCTTTAGTCCAAAACCTTTGATCATCAATGTACAAAACTTATCAACATAGTGAACTTCACTTCACCACTAACAACCTGCAACTCATTTCATCACAATTTTCTCAATATCCTCAACATATATAGCTGAATGCAAATAGTGTTGACATTAATGACAACCACATATCAGCAACACCACCACAACATCCAACAATTTGGTAATATCACTAGGCAATCAAAAGTAATGAATTTGAAATGTAGAAAGGAGAATATCTAGGAGAATGAAGCCCCAAAGGAGGAGATGGTTGGTGATGGTAGGAAAACCTAGAATAATGATTTGAAGTGGCTCAAGAAATAATGGAATATAATTAACAATCCTAAGGATTAGCATTTTTGTTAGATGGTTTTCTTTGTTGTTGTTTCTTGGGTTATCTAGGCACTATGTTCCTATATCTTTTGAGGTTTGTGAGCCATTTTGTTCCTCTCTTAGACTGTCTACCTTAATTTTTGGTGTTGTTTCTAGGGAGGCTTGTAGACCTTTTATCTTCTCAAACTTGGTGGGCCTATTAGACTTCTATTTTCTTTTCTTTTTATTTAGGATCAAGTCTCTTACCATACTTTTTTAGTTAAAAACAAAAAAATTATATAGCAATAGTGGTACTTACACGTGAAATTGAGATTATGTTGATCTTCCTTTACATACGTAAATACATAGACTCCCAATTTTTAATTTAAACAATACATATTGTAATGCCTACTCTACTTGATTAATGGAAATATTCGTTGAACAAAAAGTATAAGTAAATAGAATTTTTAATGAAGCTATGTTAAGAATTGGATTTCATACTAAATTCCTCTAAAATAAGATACTCAATGATTTTAGTTTTATCCCCTCTTTCATAATTTCATTTTCTCTACATGATTCATAAACCAACAATTTATTTATTTATTTTTATTGTTTACCTGTAATTTTACAAACCACATACGTATTTTGGCTTGCCCAAAATGCGTACATGTTTTGGATTGCCTAGAACACATATGCATTTTGGCTTGCCCAGAATGTGTCTTGTAATTTTATAAAAAACATGTACGTGTTTTGGCTTGCCCAAAACACGTACGCATTTTTGCTTTTCCGGAATGCATACGTGTTTTGGATTGCCTGGAACGCATACGCGTTTTTCCTTTCTCAGAACATGTACATGTTTTGGCTTCTAATTAGGATTTGATGAAAAGGTTTAGGATTTGATGGTTCATTTTCCTCATGTTTAAATGTTTTCTTCCTCCATTTTCATTTCTCAACTTGCTCATCATCAATTTTACACATTGTAAATAAAATCTTAGCAAAATTACCACCATAATTTCACATGTCTTCTAAGCTTTGTAGCCATATATTTTTTTATATTTAAACTACATTAACATATTTATTTTTTTATTTTGAGGATTCTCTGAAGGATAATTTGGATTCCCCTAAATCCTCTAAGGAATCTTATACTTCTTGCCCTACCACTGATAGAGAGAACAAACCCAAATTCCCTAGAGATCTCAACCCTGAAGACCACTTCTTCAAGTTAAACCAGGAATATCCTAATGACATACTGGCAATTGTGAGAAATGGGGTTGTTGACTACTTCAAGATTATGAAGTGGGTTTTTAATGAGATAAAGGACCTCAACATGAAAAATAGGGCTATCACTAGTAAGTTGGATGAGATGGAAGCTAAAGGGGCTACCCAAAATATTGTTGAGGTTTTGCGGACTATGGAAGAGAAGAGATCGATGGTCGAATGCCTTCAGAGAAATGTTGAGCTCATGGACAAGATGAAGAAGGATAATGAGAAAAAGGTTAACCATCTAGAAGGGGAAATTGGAAAAATTAGGGAAACTATGAAAACCATAATGGAGCATAGCCACAAAGTTGTGAAATAGAATTCTATTATCTTGAGTACGGTGGTGTAGATGCTAGAAAACATCCATCAGGGGTCACTGTTTGTGGATTTGGAAGCAGACAAGGATAAAAATAAGAAAGAGGATTTCCCCTCGAAGAGGACTAGAGCTAACCTAAAGAGAAAAGCAGAGTCTTCACCTTAAGAGATCCAAGATCTGAAAAAGGTGACCTAAGAGATGTGCAACCTTAAAACTGAGATTGTTGAAACTTTAAAGTCCTTAGCTTAGCTTTGGTTGTGTTTGGTGTTGGCTTCTTGCTATCTTTTTGTTGATCCTTGGTTGGTTTTTGTTTTCCTTTCTTGCTTTTTTATGTGTTCTAGCTTCCCTTTTTTTGTGTACTCTGATGGAATTTCTTTTTCTAGCTTGTAAACTTTGTGGTTTTAGGTCCCTATAAAACCTATTTTTTCCTTTATCAAAAACATATTTATTTTTAATTTCTTTCACTATTGTTTCCATGGTTATCAAAGACATATGCATTGACCTTGTTTAATAATTTTTGACCTACTTGTCAAAATTTGAAAAAAAAAATAATATTTTTCTACACTTCATTCTTTACACATTCAAAAAGAAATTGCATTTTTTATTATTTTGGTGCAAGTTATGTGGCACGCACACTCGATAGTGTGATTTTTAGGATGCATCCACTTTGAAAAATCATTAAAAGAATACTCAATAAAAAGTTACAAAAAATATGTAAATTCTAGTACACTCTTAACTATGTTTCTACCAATGGGTTTTTTAAAATACTAAATGCAACTAAAAAAATTGAGAGAAGCACACCAGACAATATGTTATGTTTCAAAAACTTTTAGTAGTTTAGAAACTAGATTCAAATTACACAATTCTTTTTCTTTTGGTATCTTCAAATTTTGAGTGCATGAATCTCAAATTAGTCCTCCAACTTTAGGTTTACCTAATTTCACAAAAAAAGTGAACACTTTTGGCCCCTTTTGCACACTATCCTAGTTATGGAACCTATTTTAGTAACATAGAAACCATGTTCTCAAAGGATTGGGTTTAAAAGCCAAAAGACTATATATCAATTAAAATATATTCATTAATTGTCCTTTTCCATGTTTACAAATTCATTAAAATATTTTAACAAGTTTTTTATAAAGATTCATAAATTTTTTAAGTTTATAGACTCTTTAGTGAGGTTCAAAATTGTCCTAAATCCCAACTAGTTTAGACTTAGTTGATTACCCTTGACATTTTGAAATTTAATAAATGGTGTTATAGTTTGAGTAACTGTTAAAACCTCTAATAATTTTAAAATATTTTCAAGCTCCTAATATTCCCAAAAATCCAAACACTTTCCTTTGTAGATAAGTTTGAAGTTGAGTGGAACTTATTAGAGACTTTCGAGTCATGTGGAACAATTCAATATTTCCTTTGGTCGTGGGAAATTCTTATGTCTTTTACATGCCAACTAAATTTGTTGCAATTATTTGGTAGAAATCTCTACAAAATGTTAAAGGATAGACAAGGCACAAAAATCACTCAGGGAAAATTCTTCAAAAGGAATGTTGTTTTAAGGAACACCATGGTTATAGAATACAAAAATTTAAATATTGAAGATGTATACGAAACTTTCAATAAAAAGCACATAGTATATGTATAAGGCTAAGCTTTTAAAATATCACTAACATATTCACTTCCCACACAAAAAATGAGAGCTCTAAAATAGGGTTTAGATGGTCATAAGAACATAGAAGATTAAACATTTCAATCAAATATATGATGCTTAAAACATGTTATAAAAATGTGGAATGATATAATAGGTCTAAAATGTACTTTATAAAACATCTCAAATAGATGTCAATCTCATAGAATGCAATCAATGTAGGATTTACGTAAAGTAATTTTATTGAGAAGCATAGAAAACAAACGTGAATTTTTTTACCAAATGCCACAAAGAGAAGTCATCTTATGGAGTTCCATGATTGTATGATATGCATACACTAAATTTTTTGGATAGACATTGGAAAATTTTAGGCAAATGCAATCATAGGTGTTAAATAAAATTCCATGATTTTTTCTAACTTGTATTCCCTACCCATTCCAGAAGGAGGGCTTTGGAACCACATCTAGGAATATTTCAAGGGATAACAAAAGTAGGATTTTTAGTAGAAATTATAGTTAAGAATTATCTAATGAATATTTATGTATATGTGGAATCTTAGATATGGAACATCACCAAATTTATAGGGTGCCTCAAAGATTTATTATTGAATTAAAAGAATGTTAAATCTAGTTTTTTTTAGAAGGTTCTATAAGCTTTCAAGAAAATGCAAATAGTATAGGTAAATCCAAATTTGACTAGTTTTAGGAGTATTCTTTTCTGTAACTCAAACCAAAATAATTAAGCATTTCTTGGGTTCTCATGAAACCTCTAATTAAGAAACATTATATCTTCAAAGATAGCAACATGAAGGACCTTCAATGCTAAAAGGCTTTCATATCCATTAATTTTATTTTTGGGATGGACTTTGCAATTTCATAAAAATCTTGAACATAAATCTAATCACAATGTATTGTGAATGAAAGAAGAATAAAATAGCTCAGATAAATTATTTTGTGGTGTCAACCATTAAATATGAGAAATGAATAATGGAAGCCATGTCATATGATGAAAAAAAAAAGAATAAAATCTGTAATAGAGATGGTATTCCTTTGTGGGTATTAGGATCTACATACCTTGCTCTAGCTACCATATACATGGGCTCATGCCACAAATATTTCCTCTTGTAGTATTCATTAGTTTTTTTAATACTTATGCATGTGGGCTTATGAATTGGAGCTTAGTCTTCATTTATGGAAAATTAGTATTTTTCATCTTTGGAGCTTGTGTGGGGAAGGATAATAGTGGAGAAATTGCAATTTATGTTGTATGTGTTGTAATGATGTCTGTAGTCTAGATATAAGTTTAGATTTTTTATAGCTATTCAATATTGTACACCTAGCACTCTCATCTTTGAGGCCTACGTTAGTAAAGCTATTAGAAAAAACGTTGCATTACAACCTCTTGATCATTTACCAAAATTGAAGTTTCACAAACCTAGATAATTAGCCCTAAATTTGATGGGTGGGAGAATATTAGAAGATCCAATAAAATGTTTTAAAATCAAAGTGTAGGTACAAATTTTTGCCTACACTTGAATAGGGAAAGGAATGGGTGTCATTGATAATAATGGTAATATTCCAAATATAGGCAAAACATGAGCTTAATTAAGCCTTGTGAATTGTTTGATAAAATATCCTCAAGAGATGTAGTATAATGGAATATCTTGAAATATGATAGTGGGATACATCAAAATATAGTGTTGTTTCTTTGTTGTTTCAATGTTATCTCTTGTTGTGGCCTTTGATATCTTTATGTCTTTGCTGCCCTATGGGACTTTTGTGCAAAGGGTTGAACAAAACCCTAAATTTCTATTTATATTATAAGAAAACATAATGTAAAATGGATTTATAATCAAGGGATATCATAAACAAGTATAATTAATGATCAAAAAGAGAGGTGAATTTTTAGTTGCAATTACTAGAGTTTAAAAGTGACTTTGATTTTGAGGAAGTTAAAAGAAACATAACCTACTCAAGTTTATTTTTAATTATTATATTTCAAGAAGTTGATATTAAAATATTACAAAAGAAGAGAATATATGTATATATATGGATTGATTGTACCATAAGGGTGAATTTTAGGGGGACTTTTAACCTTCACATTTTGGATAGAAGGGTTTTCTTAGTTGTGTAATTTTACAAAGATAATAAAGAAAGCATTTGAATCATTTGTTTTGATTTTTTCTCTATTTTTCCATTTCCAATTTCTTGTATATTAAATTGGTAATTCATCTATGTTAGTGTAATTAATTAATTATTACACTAGCATAAGTTAACTTAGGTCATATAGCATTTAGTCCTAGGTTGCATTTTTAATAAATAATTTAATAATGGGGTAATTCCCCCTTCCTTGTTTGTAGGGATAAGATTCCTTCTAGAAGATGAGTTTCCCTTCTAGAACTTATCTCAACATTTAATAATTTCCTAGATAGGGTTCACATGTTGTGACATGTTGTTAGATCATGACACATGGCAACATCTCTTGCATCTTAGGTTTTCATTCATGCCTATATATTCAGGGCATTTTTATATTTGTAATATTCCAATCTTATAATGTAGATCAATAATATAATCTCCATTTTGCATGCCTAGTTGCAACACTTTCTGTGTGGTTGATTATCTTTTGTGGAAAAGGTCTACCATTGAAGATTGCAACTTCAGGGACTATGCATCGATAATTTCAACATGGTATCATTGACTTGGCTACTTCTATAGGTTTGGAGGACATTCTTAAGGGGATATCACTCCTCTATTCAGATCACTTTGGAGAGTTCTCTTGAGTCTCCTCATCCCTTTGTCTCAACCTTGATTGGGGATCTAGAGACTATCTTGGAGACACTTGGTTTCACTTTAGAGATTTCATGTAAGAGACTTCTTCCCTATCATTCCATTTAGGAATCGAGGTTTCTTCAACATCTACTGTTGGATTGGCTTTAGGCTTCTTTCAGTGGTTTTGAGGACACTTCATTTAGGGGGGGACATCAAGTCTCCATTACATCCATCATATTCATCACATCTTAGTCTTTGGATATTATTCAGCATTAGTTTCCGCATTGTCCTAGTTTGTCACCCTCTTCATTGACTATGGTATCTTCATCATCAGGGAAGGAAACACATGAGAAGAGTTCAGAGACATCATCATCCACCTTCATTCTTCCTTCCTTCAATTCCTATCTAGAATGGGAAGCATCACTACACTTGCACTTGGTTTTGTTTCTTCTAAAAGGGAGACAAGTTGTTTGTCAACATTGGATCATGTTCTGTCTTCAGACACTTACCATCTTTGCAAGTGATCACATATTTTGGGGGGGATATATTGTCTCTCTCTTTCCTCCCTATGGGGGGGATAATGCATTGTATCCATGTGACGGATGGTGTCCTTGGGGGGTATTTTGGAGTCCTCCATCCTTCCCATCCTATCTTAAATTTTTTTGTTTCTTCATCTCCTTTATGGAGAGGGGTTTTGTTCCCACTGGGTTTTTTCCTTCTCTCTGATTGTGGGATATTTTTTGCATCATCTTCATGTGCATGGGTACCTAACATGGCCTCATAGCTGGGACCCATCATCGATCATCATCTTTGCATAATCATTGCATTTCCGCCCTAAGTTGCACTTATGGGGGGGTGTTAGTGTAATTAATTAATTATTACACTAGCATAAGTTAACTTAGGTCATATATCATTTAGTCCTAGGTTTCATTTTTAGTAGATCATTTAATAATGGGGTAATTCCCCATTCCTTGTTTGTAGGGATAAGATTCCTTCTAGAATATGAGTTGTCCTTCTAGAACTTATCTCAACATTTAATAATTTCTTAAATAGGGTTCACATGTTGTCACATGTTGTTAGATCATGAAACATGGTAACATCTCTTGCTTCTTACATTTTCATTCATGCCTATATATTTAGGGGATTTGTACATTTGTAATAATCCAATCTCATAATGTAGATCAATAATAGAATCTAACTTGTGCATTCCTAGCTGCAAAACTTTCTGTGTGGTTGATTATCTTTCCTAGAAAAGGTCCACCTTTAAAGACTGTAGCTTCAGGGACTATGCATCCATAATCTCAACAATCTATGTCATTGTGAAAATCATTGGCCATTCATTGAAACATTAATATTAATTATCCAATTGTATAGAAATACAATATTGTCTCAATAACTAGATTTGAATGTGCTGAAATTATTTATCTCTTCATGTGTAGAGATTTATTACCCTTTTTTCATCATTATTGCATATTAAAAGAACATATTATTATACAGTTAATCATGTAATTCTAGGAACATAGTTTTTAACTTTTATGGTGAAAACCTTGTAATTTGTTTGGTAAATTAAAATGAGTATCCATATATTGTTGTTATATTTTCTAAAGAATTTATTTCCTATTATTTTTCCTTTTTCTCCTTTTTTACTTTAAGGTGAAAACTACATGAAAAACTATAAAAAATACCCATTATATGAGGTATTTTCCCCTCTCAAATTTAAAAAATTATCACTATCCATTGGGTGAGTCACATTGAAATTTTGCAATGAAAAATCTATTTAGCAACACTATCTAAGGAAAGATATCCACTTGATATACAAAACTAATATTTGATGCTAAGTGGGAATTAAACCTAGCCCACTTGAATTTTGAGGGAGAAAACATAACTTCCAAGCCACCTTATGAAAAAATGATTTTTTTTTTAGAAGGGCCAAAGAAAATAACTAAAAATATTTTTGAGGTTCAAATATTAGGCTTTAGAAGGCACCCAACAAGAAGAATTAAAAAAAATTAGTTGTTGTAAGAGTCTTAAAATAGAAATGTAGCTTTTTTTTTTCAAAAATAGAGGTTTAATAACCTTATAAGCCGACTTCTTCTCAATTCTAGCTAGTATGAATTGCCAAAAATCTATTGAAGAATGTTGACGGTGTTTTTTACGCACTTTTCAACACAGGCAGTGCGTAGGTGCACTACCTCTCTTCAAAAACAATCTTCCACAATCAGATTGCAGAACACTATCCCAAGGTCTCTAATGTCAGGTCTTGACAGTGCTTGGAATATCTCAGATGTTTGATGTGATTTGCTAGAATCACAAGGTGGACTTATGGAGGAAATACAAAGCATGAATACAAAGCATGAAGTTGGATCTTGAAATGGAATTCCTAGGACAGAAGAGTTGTTATGCACTAGCTATAGGTTCAAACAACAATCTTCGACTCCATTTTATCATTAGATTTTTCTTTACAATGTGCAATGAACCTTAGCATAGGTTAGTCGTAAAAAAAAGGAAAAAGGGGCAAGGAAGAGAAGGAGTTCCTAAACCTGCAACTAATGGTGAACAATGACAATGGAGTTCCTTCAATGGAAAGCTTCTTAAAACAATATCCCACTTAACCAGAGCTTTCACAGTATCATGGAACTTGTGCTATCTTCTAAGGTCTGCAAATGTTTTGTCTTTCATTCACCATATGCATGCATGAAAAAAGATAAAAGTTTTGGAGCAGCTTCAAATTCAAGTCCAGACTAACTTTACACAGCTATCTACCATCAACAAACAACAAAAAAGTATGGACAAAGAAGTCATCAACATAGCAGAAATTTTCATAATCATAGAACAACATTCCTAAAATCTATCCAAAGCAAGAAAACAACTAACTAGAATAGCAGTAAAACCTAAATTAAACATCTAACATTGGAGACTAAATCAAGTGACATGAGGGAAACTAAGAAAATACACCAAGTCAATGTCTTTTACATATAAATTTCAGTAGCATGCCTTTACAACAACTCAACTCTCTTAGCAAATGAGAGGAGAGCCCTATTTATAGTTTTCCAAAAGTCAAGTGAATGGCCAAGATTAATTCTCTTTGTGTGGCCAAGATTCATTACAAAATAGGGTTTCACCTACCCCTCAATATATTACAGTTTAAAATTACATTTTTTCTTTTCCCTATCTTGTCCTCTAGTGACGGCACTGTAGCACTTTTGTCTTTTAGTCAATTGTTATTTTACTATAGCTACCTTTCAGGGAATTCTTCATCTTTGCTGGGGTTGTCCTCCTGTCTCCTAGAAGCTGTATGTTCGATGAACTTGAGGATGACCGCCTGGAGCTTGTCTACTTCAATGATTTCATATCACAGCACCTGGTAGCTCCATTCTTTGGCATTTTCTTCCAGCCTCTTCCAATCTTCATCATACTTTGCGCCTTGGTCCCTGAATAGCTCGGATTGATCGAAGGCACGGGCGGCAAAGCTCATGAATTCTACCGTGATTTCATTTGACATTCTGTCCTACATCTTTTTCTGAAAGTAGGGCTTTATCTTCTCCAGATCCATTTGCACTACAGGCACATCATACTCCGTCATCAGCTTGAGATAACGAGCGCACTCTGCCCTGATTTCCTTGATCCATTCAATGTCTGGATCCACTTTGCTTATTATCTGTTCTAGCCTTTCCTTCTGGTTGTCAAAGTCTCGTCGCCACACATCCATCAGCCAGTGATCATCTTTCTTAAATGCAAGCTCCTTTTCCCACGTGGCTTCTGGCAACTGAAGGATAGCCTCAATCCTTGGAAAGGTGGAGTCGTAGGTTGTAGGGAAGTCAGTGCAGAGCTTCCATGTGCCTTCCAGAGATTGCATGAGGTCCAAGAACTTGTTGGTTGTTTGCACAACCCAACTAATTCCCATGTTTCCGATGTTGAAGACCTATCAGAACCAGCTTTCTGTGGTCTTTTTCAAGTTCTTCCTCCTTTCCATCTTGTCAATTTGTTCTTTGGACAGAAGCTGGAGTGTGGTTGTGGATGTAGTGGGAAGATCCTCCACCGAAGACAATTGTTGTATATATTCTGTCAATGCTACCACCTATGCCTTAAGCTCATCTTTGGAGGTCTTATCCTACTTTATCAGGTGCACCACCATGGCTACTGACTCCTCAAGGTGCTCTACCTTCTATTCTCTGGTGGCAGTCCCTAGGTCCATGGTGGAGACGTTGTAAGTTACCCCTTCTTGGCCTACCATAGGTGTGGCTATCTGCTCAGTCCGAGATCTGGAGGCATCCATTGTTATTTTGGATCTAATCCTTGGTTCCTTCTTCTTTGTTTTAATCTAAGCTTGAACGAGGATAGCCTGTAGTTTTACTCGTGGGTCCTTCAGCACAGGAGGTCTTCTCTCAAGTTGCTCCTCCAACCACTCAGGAAAGGAAAACTTGCCCTTTGGTGATCCATGATCACCTTCACCTCCTTTTGGGGCTTCATCCCCCTCTTCTTCGTTGGAGTCTCTGGTGAATACAAGGCGCTTGATTGGAGGTCGGGTGGACAGTTGCTGCGTGGGACTCTCTTTTCTTGATGTTTCCTCTTCTTTCTTCTCCTCAGCACCCTCAACTTCGAGGCTTTGGACAACTTGGGATCTGCCCTCAGGAAATTCTTTTCTTGGGCTTTCCTCTGGTGGTTGCCCTTCTTCCTCGCGAGCTGACTTTTTTGTTTATGCTTCGATGTCCTTTAACTGTCGAGCCAACTCTTCTTCAAGGTCATCATCAAAAGTTTGTATGAAGGCCCTGCCACTGTCATTTTCCTCATCTCCAACCTCGGAAGAGCTCGTTTCCTCTTCCTCATAAGCCACCTTATCAATGATTTGGTATTCGTACTCAGGGTGCTCATGGTATTCATCAGCTTCTTCTTCAAAGGGCTTCGAGGTTTCTTGCTCTTGTTCCTCCCACTCCTTGGAGATTAACATGGTGGCCTCCATAGTTGGTGGCCCTGTCGGTGGTTGTGAAGGCTGTGTAGTAGCGAGAGCTTGTGCAAGGGCTGCTTGGAGAGTGGGATCCATTAGGATTTGAGAGAGCTCAGGGGGGAGATTCTGTATATGTTTTGAAAGGGCCTCAGGTATGGCGGAAGTGGGAATAGGTGTGGCTACTACAGCCAGAGGGAGCGATGTGGTTGGTGACATAGCAGCGGAGGAAGGGAGAGTGGTCATGGCAGAACTAGAGTCAAAAACTATTACAGACTTAGTCGGAGGGGAAGGGGAGATATGAACAGAGATATCCACTCTCAGCGGGGAGGTGGCAATCATGGCCAAAGAAGTAGATGGCACAATAGTGGGGGTAGGGAGAGCCAGGAGAGGCTTCAATTGATCTATATCCCTCGCTTCCTCTTCTTGGGTTGAGGGTTGCTTTGTGGCGCTCTCCATTTGTTTGAGTCTTTTGGAAGGCGAGCCTCCCATTTCTTTCCTGGCATAGACCTTGGGGTCTGGAGATTGCTCAGTTTCTGTTCCCTTCCTCTTCTTGGATCTGGTGACCGAAGGTGACTTGGAGGTTCCGCTAGTTGATGTAGTGGTAGCAACATCCTCTGTGGTACTTGGCTCACTTTTGAGCCCTTCATAAGTTAAGATCATTTCTTGTTGCTTCAGTTGGGCCACTTGCCCGTCAACCCACTCCTTAGTATGAGCTAAGACTAGTTGGGTTATAGTATCAAGGTCATCGACCTCCTGCTCATCCCAATCTATTGTTGGTATCGGTAAATTGGCCACCGCAGGGTACTTGGGATCCATTATGGTGCTTTCATCCTCTTCGACTTGGTTGGGGATGGGGAATGGCTACACCTTCCTTACAAACTGCACAGTCATTCACATGTAGTGCCTTGCACGCACCTCTTTATCATCTTGGCAGTCTTCCCAAAAGTCTTCAATATGGTGAAGGTGGGCATACCTTGATCCCAACGCCTTCCTTACATGCCCATAGGTGTCTACTCATGGGCGGGCAGTGTGTAGGTGAAAGTGGTAGTCCTTTAGCTCCTTTTCTGAGTTACTAACACACTGGGAAGTCAGTAGCTTATACATGCCCTGTCTGAGAGTCATGCAATAAGAAATCCCTGCTATGTGTTTGTTGCTGAAGATTTCCTATATGCGTTGGAGTTTTCGGGAGAGCTCCAAAAGGATGATTATGTCATTGGGGTATTGAGGCAATCTATTTGGCCTTTTAGAGAAGCCTTGGGCGCGGATGTAGGTGAACTTCGGGTACTGGATGAAGGGAAAGGAATATTGCTTCAAAAATGCCCTCGAATTGTGGAAGACCCTCCTCTCGAAGTCTCTAGCAATCATTCTGATGATGTGGCCGAAAAAGGCATCATTTACTCTGCAATACTCCCTCTTGAAGTTCATGTACTGGAGCTGAGGGTATCTATCATAGACTTTGAGTTTTCGGCCCTACTCCTGATCGGGTGCTACAAACAATCCATTGTATTGTCTCTAGTCCAGCAAGGAGTAGATGAGGTAGGAGGTCACATAGAATTGGGAGCTCTCCTTGATGTTAATGAACTGCTCATGGAAGCAGTTGCTTATGATTTCTCCCCAATAGAATGAATTTTTTGTGGTGACATCCTCATTCCCATAGAGAATTTTCTCAATGAAGTACACCATCCACTCTTGGAAGTAGGCTGTTGCTTAAAGACCCATCACACTGCTTAGCATGGTGACTAAGTCATGGTAATCCTCGTGGAAATCACTACGGTAGAGTTCGTGAGGAACCTTCGCAGCGCTGCCCCATTTTTCCTTAAGCCAATGCTGATTTATTAGTCTTTTGCACACTGCAGGGTTATCATCCCACGCTGCTTGGCATTCCTCAATGGTGGGGACTTCCATCTCTTGGGAAGTTGGGATGTGAAAGGTCTTCGTGATCCCTTTAGCTAACATGTCAGTGAGGATTTTTCCCTCTCTATCAACGATGGTTCTTGTATCAGGTTGATAGGACTCTCGACAAGCCATGACAAGCTCAGGGGCCACAAGGGATGGAGGGAATCCTATAGCCTTTGTGATTCTACTATGTCTTATCAGTCGTGCATTCTTCGTCATTGGATTGATCCTGACCCTTTGTGTGAATTCATCAATGTCGACATGGCCTATGTTTTTGTCAGTAATTTCCTTCCAATTCATGGTAACTTTTGAGTACATAGGCTTGCATTGAAACTAATATTTCATTTGGTCTTTATCTTCTTTACCTCGAGGAGTTTTACCTATCTTCTTTCCTTTATGCTTCTCGACGGTGGCCCCTGAAGGTCCTGCACCCGATTCCATATATTTTGCAAGCAAAGGCATAGTCAGCGTAGTCAATCGTAAAAGCATTCATGTTGGCCCAGATTCTAAAGATGACATCCATTTCAAATGACCTATTAAGCATGACATAAATTTCATCTCCTGATGTTATCTAATTTTTTTTTAGTAAGGGGACTTGAGACAGTCCGGAACCAGAAGGTCGGACTTCCCTAGCAGAAATGATGTTTGGAAGGGAAAATAGGGTGGAGAGCTCCCAGAGATCCCCTTGAGTCAAATTTTAGTATTTTAAGATGTTTGCAATGAAGGGAACCGAAATTAAGCACGTGGGTCGAAGTTGGATTTCAAATTTGGGCTCATTTGGATTGGTTTAGGAGAATCTGGAGGTCTCGGGCCAAAGAGTTGTCTAGAGATGGCCATTTGGAATAGCAAATTGAGGACGAAATTCTGAAGACGAAACTCCAGAGCCCGAGGTCTGACGGGTCAAAAGGCAGTCAATAGCTTTATTAGCAGGTTCAGGAGGTCTCGGGTCTGTGGTGCACTTTGGCGTTTGGGATGGAAAACATCGGTCAGAAGTCCAGAGATTCGGTCCTGGTAGGGGAGAATGTCGTCATTTCATTTTAGTTTTAATCGGTGTGAGAATCCATCCCAGAGAAAGGTCCTGGTGACAATCATGTGATTTGTTGACAAGGCACTTCGGCGTAAGATTTGTATCTTTGATGAGAAGTCTCACCGACATCTATTTGTTATGCCGAAGATGATGGATCTCAACATACTACAAAGGGAGTCCTCAGCGTAGGATAATTAGTCGGCGAGAGGTCTCACCGACCAGACTAATGATATGGCAACAAAGGAGTTTTCGGCATAAGATTCAAAGTTGGGAAAGGGTCTTGGTGAAGACGAAAGTCTTGCCGACAGTCGGGAGCTCGGTCGAACCCGGCAGCTGAGTCCGCTGTGTGGTTTCATTTTAGTCTGGCGGCGGTCAGAAGGGCAGAGCCTAGAGCTCAGAGGGGCGGGTGAAGTTTTCCCTTCGGGATGGCAGACAACCAAAGGACCCCGAATGACCCCACTCAATCGGTTGAGTTATGCATTTCAAGCTTGGGTCCATATCGGCATAGGTTTCAATTTGCTTCGGTGATGCTGAAGATCCCTATCGGCATAGGCTATAGCTCTCGGGATAGCATCATAGCGATAACCTTTTGTTTCCCCGACCTTCACTTTGATGGCTCATCGGTATAGCCAGGATGCTTTTGGAAAAGGGTTATGGTGACACTCATATGTTATACAGACAAGCTTTAAGGGGCTTTTTAGAATCAGCTTTCGATATAGGGCTACATCTATCGGCGTATGGTCTTAGCGACATGAACATGTCTTGTCGACTCCGTATTTGGTTCTCTTTCGGCGTGACTTCATTCCAATTACACTGAACATGCTCTTTATAACCCTTTATCGGCATAAGTTTGACTTTCTCCTGGCAAACTGTGGTGCCAAAGTAACTTTCGTTATAACTTAGCAACTTCTACATAGCGACTTGCCGATGGCTCGTAGTTATATCGACATGCTCAAGGTGTATGGGGCTCAGTCAGGGAGAGAGATAAAATGTCCCAGCGACAGTGAATTAAATAACCGTACGTGGATATCTATCGGCCAAGCTAGGTGATTCTCCTAGCAAACAAACATAAGTTTGAGGTGCTTTGGTGAGACTTTGTAAGATCGGTATAAGTCTAGGTGAGATGTCTGGGGTCTCACCAAACAAAGTGATGAAGTCTTCCTGTCGGCATGACAACAAGGTTGTTATGGCGACACATGAATCAGCGGGTTCCCTTGGTGAGACATTGTAAGATCGGCAAAGGGTTTCCCTGACATTCAAAAGCTATAGCGAAAGAGGATGTCGGTGAGACAACCTTTAAGTGGGGGAATGTCCTAGCGACCAGGGCATGCTATGTCGACAGAGAGAGACTTCAGAGAAATATTTGCTTGTCAGGGAGAGGTCTTGGTGACCTCGCCAAGTTTCGTCGACAGACAACGATGGCTTTTTGGGTAAGATTTGCCTTCTCTTGGTGAATGAAGGGCTGACCCGGGGTGGCTTTCGGTGTAAGTAAAAATGTTCTACATAAGGTTTCCCTAACTTCAGAATGTTTCGCCGACAACACGATGAGGTTCCTGTCAGCGAGAAAGCCAAATTGTCTTTGCGAAAAGAGAGCAAAACCCAAGTGCTCAATGTAGGATTCCTAAGTCGGCGAGAGGTCTCACCGATCGGACTAAGTTTTGCTGACTAATTGAAGAACAAGGGGATCGAGGTGTCAGCAAAAGGCTATGCCAAAAAGGCCAAGTTATGTCGACAGAGAGCGAGGGGAAAATTCCTGGGGACAGAGTTCCAGAGTCTCGAGCCCAAGAGACCCAAAGGACGTTTGACATTTCTGATTTCACGTTGAGTCCCTGACGGCAAAGGGAGGATCTAGGCTCGAGAGCCATGAATGCCTCTGCGAAGAACGACAGCGTGGAGGTAAAGCTCTGAATTGGTCATGGGGATGCTACGTTAGTTTGTTGAGCTTTCAGAGACATGGGTTTTGTTCATGGTGTCAGATTCTATCGTTCACATGTCATTTTGATACTCATTACTCATTTTGAGCCCTAGAAATGATGAAAACAATGCTTGAGAAGGTGATCAGAAGACCAACCTTGGACACTCGATGAGGAAGGTGCAGGATCCACTTATGATCAATAGGTGAAGGTAATGAATGAAGATCAACTGGGAGCTTCAAAGACGGTGGAACCCCGACAAGCTCTGATTATTCCTTTGCAACACTATCAAGTGAAAATGACAGACTGGAATGGGTCTTTTATACCCCTAATTGCCATTAATGATCCAATTGAATGTAGGTATAGTGAGACAAATGTTGGTGGATTTGAAAATTAGAGACGATGGCGGGAGACCCGGGGTCCGGTGGTCGGGAGGGCGTAGGGAAACGACCGCTAGAAGATTTGACTTGATAAACTCATGGGCAGAAAAGAGACGGTCAGGGTCCAGAGGGCAGGATGATGTGAGAGGTTCACCATGATCCGCAACGAAACACTCCCAGAACCCAGGGAGCGGAAGTCCAGAGTCCCGGGCCCGAGAGGTTTGGATGGCCCTAAAGATTTTTCTTTTGAAGGAACCGGCTAACGGAAGTTCGAGCGCCGAGGGCCGGGAGGACGCAAGCCAAATTTCATTGGGAATGGTGGGAACGAAATGGAAACCCAGCATGGGAAACCCAGACGGCCGAGCCCGAAGGGGGCAAGGCCATAGCGAGGGAAGACCGCTAAAGAGACTCTGCAAGGCACCAAAACATGACAAAATCAAAAAGGGGAAGGCACAGTCAAATCATGGTAGTACTTTGAAGTGGACTTGACCATCTGGGACACCAAAAGGATGGGCACACAAAATGAGGCCGTAAAAAAATGACCCAACAAGGTGAAAGAAAAGAGGGTCCCCATTCAAAATGGGGCATGTTTGCTAAGGGCACAACAAATGGTGACTCCGCTGGGGAACGCACCCGAGTGTTCTAAGGATAAATATTCATTTAGGACCTAGAATCTCTGGTTTCGCAGACCAGGAGTGGTTTCCAAAGACAAATCCTAGAGAATGAGATCCTTAATTGGGCCAGTTTATGGTACATCTCAGAAGTGTGTGCAGTGAATTCATTCATTTTCTCAGGATAGTGACCAGGAGCTGTTAATTCAACTGGGCAAGCTACATAAATTGTCTAACACCAAAAGTAACCTGGACATTGCTCCGCTACCAATAAGGCATCCATAGCCCTGATAGAGTTGTCACTGCAATCCCATGAATATCGCTCTACTGCCAGCTGGGCGTCCATAGCCCCGGTAGAGTTACCCAAACACCCACACAGTCACTTATTTTTCAAAATTTTCCTTTTCTTTTTTATATTTCTTTCAATGTTCATTTTCAAGATCCTTGTTTTGACTAGGTAAGCACTGAAGCCTATGATGGGTTTGAGAATGCAGTGGTCACTGGAGTAGACTTAAGATTTTTCACTCACTAAGGTGTCATAACAATCATGGCACAGTCCTTTAGAAATGTTTATTATCTGTTTTGTGCGAGATTCGAGATGTGTGTAAGAAGATCCAACTAAGGGTCAGGTTCTAGACAGAGTTCAGACAAAGAAATCATTCATGGGTAGCTTTCAAAGACCGATGGTCGAGAGTGAATGATTAGCCGAAGAACACAAAGGACTGACAACAAAGTAAACCGCTTGTCGAGCTAGCACGACCACCGCTAAGGGGCAGGAAACATCCTTTCAAAACAAAACTATCGGGAAGAAAAAAGACAGAAAAGTGACAGAAAACAAAAGACGCAAGCAAACCAGAAAAGCAACCTACCCTAACAATATACAAGTATTTACAAAGAAGAGCTCGAATGAGCTCAAGCCTGGAAGTAATGCTTCAGGTACTGCCTGTTGACCAGCAATGGGATGTTCTCACCAGTTAAGGTCTTTAGGCAGAAGGTGTTATCTTCCAAAATCTCAGCTATTTGAAAGGGGCCAAGCCAATTTGTTGTGTCCCCCTTTCCTTTCATGGGCCTTGTCCCAATACAGGACCAGATCTGCAATTCTAAAGGCCTTGATCTTAGCTCGGCGGTCAAACCATCTCTTGACTACGCCCTGATGTTTGGCAAAATTTTCTATTGCACGGTCTCAAACTTCCTCTAAATGTAAAAGCTCAGGTAGCCTAGCCTCTTTACGATCTCCTCCCTCGTAAAAGTCATTGATAAACCAGAGAGTGGGAATCTTTAGATGGATAGGAAATATAGGTTCTAGGCCATAAACGAGGTGAAATGGGGAATCGCCAAGGGCAGCCTTATGGTGAGTACGATCTGCCCAAAGGGAAAAACAGAGCTGGGTATGCTAGTCCTTGGGATTCCTATCTAGTAACTTCTTAATCATAGTAATCAGGTTCTTATTTGTAAACTCAGAAAGGCCATTGCCTTGAGGATAGTAATTGGATGAGAACTTAAGGGAAATCCTATAGTCAAATGCCCAACTAGAAAATTTTAATGAAGCAAAAGCAGGCCCATTGTCACATACTAAAGCATAAAGACAACCGAAGTGATTTAAAATGAAACTTTCTAAAAAATTAGTAACTACTTCAGTTGTACATTGCTTACATACTATTGCTTCCATCCATCTAGTGCAGTAATCAGTTGTGGTAAGAATGTACCTATGTCCCGTAGATGATGGAGGGCTTATCGGGCTGATGAAGTCGAGACCCCATTGCGTGAATGACCTTACCTCCAGCACAGGCTACAATGGGACAACATCATTCTTTTCCCTGGTGGCAGCGGTCTGGCATGTGTGATATGAGCGAACATGGTAAAAGGCATCTTTGAAGACGGTAGCCCAATTATACCCTGCTCTCAATATCTGATGTGTTGTGGAAGAACCAGAACCATGGCCCATGCCAAATTTGTCGTGGAACTCTCTCAAGACTCGATCTGCTTCTTCCTTGCCAAGGAATATTAAATAAACACCTTCATGATTTTTTTTGTAGAGAATGGACCCTTGTAGTATATAACCATTGCTCTTCAATCTGAGGGCACGCTTTTGGACTCCTTGCAGGTGTGGTGGACACTTATGGTTCAAAAAATAATAGACAACATTCTGATACCATTCTCTCGGGGAGACATCTTCAAGTTGGTACTGTTGTACAATGAGTTTCGGCCTAGCCCATTTTGCCGCTTAAGTAATCATGCGGGTGAGTGCCTGCCCTCTCACTAGCTTCATTGGTTGGATTTCCATGTCATACTTTTATAGCAGGGTGACCCATTTGGCTCTTCATTTTCCCAATTCATTTTGCACAAGCAATGTCTTTACTATGGGGTCGGGGACAATGGCAAACACTTTATTGCACAGGATGTAGTGTCTCAATTTCTTCACTCCTCTGACGAGGGCGTATGCCTGCTTTTCTACATTGTGATACTGCAATTCAACGTCCTTCAGGGGAACACTCATGAAGGAGATCAGGTGTTCATTCCCTTCATCATCCTTTTGGGTTAGCATACTTGCACAGGAATGCTCTGAAGAAAATGAGTAAATGTAGAAAGGCTTCAGATAGTCAGGGTTGACTAACACAGGTGCCTCGGCTATAGCTCATCTGATTTCTTTGAAAGATTGCTTGGCATCAGGAGTCCACTCAACTTTGGCATCTTGTTTCAACATAGCATTGAGAGATTTAAAAATCTCCGCGAAACCCGTGATGAATTTCCTAACGAAATTGATTTTTCCAAAGGACTTTAATTCTTTCTTACTGCCTAGGGGCAGGATTTTGAGTAAGGACTCGATATGTTCAGGGTCTATGGAGATTCCTTGTTCTGAAATGATATGACCGAGCAATCTGCCTTCAGTCACTCCAAAAATGCACTTCTTGGGGTTAAGGGAAACGAACTCTATGCACCTTTGAAATACTTTGCATAAATCAGAGACATGATCGCCCCGCCCTTTAGAAAACACAGTCAAATCATCCATGTAGATGATTATGCACTTGCCAATTAGGTCCTTGAAAGCGATATCCATGGCATGTTGGAAGGTGGCACCGGCGTTGATGAGCCCAAAAGGCATCCTCCTGTACACGCACGTCCCCCACTTAGTGGTGAACGTCGTTTTGTGACGATCCTCATATTGTACCATCACCTGGTTATATCTGGAGTACCCATCAAGGAAAGACATCATCTGGGAGCTGTTGACGATCTGCAGTACCTCATCTAGTGAAGGTACTGGATAATTATTTTTTTATGAGGTGCAGTTCAAATTGCGGAAATCCACACATAATCTAATCTCCCCATTCTTTTTCGTGACTAGGACCAAGTTGGCCACCCACGTAGAGTGTCTAATCAGAAAAATAATTCTTGCCGAGAGCAACATCTGCACTTTTTGGTAAATAATGGGTTCCAGCAAGGCATTGATAGCGCGTTGTCACTGGCAGAATGGCTTCACTTTTGTCTTGAGAGGGATGGTGTGTGTGATGACAGAAGTGTCATATTTTTTCAAATCTTCGTAGCTCTATGCCACCATATCATGGTACTTCCACAATGCATCCGTAATTTCCTTCTTTTCCTCTGGCGTGCACACCTTGCCAATAAAAATATTCTTGATCTCCTTGGCTGTCCCAAGGTTGTGAGCATCACACTGGTTGCCTATGGCCTCCTTTTTTGTTTCCTAGTTTTGGTCTTTGATCTGGTCCAAGTCAAATATTTGTTCCGACTGAACCATGCCCCTAGGAATTGTGTTGGTTTTGAGATTAATAACCCCCTCTATGTCCCACTTGGCTTCCTATGGATCAGATTCGTCAATTATTTGGGCTGCGAAGACATCAAAACTTGAGATAAATTCAAGAATATGTTTTTCATCATTGAAAACTTAAAAATGAGATTATTTGGGACTGATGGTGTAGACATCAGCTCAACTGTGAATTTCTTGAGCCCGGATAAAGAGAGGGGTTTCAAAGTGTTGGCCGCTTGAACCAAAGCATCAATTGTATGATTCTGAGCACGAGGGATCAATTGTATATTGAATGCATCAAGGCCTTCTAAGAGATCCCAAACCCTATGTCTATAGTTTGTAAGCCTTCTATCATGACAGGAGTACAACTTCCTAATTTGTTTAACTACGAGTTCTGAATCCCTGAAAACTTGCAGCATTTTGACATTTTTCTTCAAGGCCATGAGAAGGCCAAGGACCAAGGCCTCATACTTTGCTATGTTATTGGTGCAATAAAAATGCAATCTATGGGCAGCAAGAAAGGTCTTACCTATTGGACTGATGAGTTCAAACCCAGCTCCAGCTCCTTGCTTGGATTTAGAACTATCAAACCGGAGCATCCAGCACATGGAAATTTCTTTAATTTCAGGTTTGGCTAAGCTTTTACCCTTTTTTGTTGGGACAATTGCCTTTGTGATCTCAGGGGAATCCTTTCGCCCAACATTTTGAATAGAGGGTGATTCAACCGGCACCTCTTTTGGAGTTTCCACCCACGGGGTAGTGGATCTTTTAACATGTTCCATTGCAGTTTGACATAAGCAACAGTCAAACTTGGAGTGGGGAGCATTATGGACCCTGCACCAATTCAGCAATAAGAGAAGGTGAAAATCCATTCAAGTGCCTAAGCTGAGTTGGTCTCGGGCACATTTTTCCATAAAGTCCTAAAAACCCTTGAGTAGCCCCCAGTTGTCGCATTCATCAGGCATGTTATCCGGCTCCACCAACATTTCTGTACTCGGTGGCATTTGGGTAAAACCAACCACAGGACTGCATAATACTAGGAGGACTTCGGCAGCACGTTCCTTGTGAGGTTTGACTTCATTTTGGTAAGCAAAAGGATGATAACTCCCCAGGTCAGTCTACGTGAATAGCACTTCATTGAGATTGTTGTATTCCGTGATCATATACTTCATACGGGGTTCGCGGTAGACACAGATTTGATTTGGAAGTTCCTTCCAAGGTAGCCACATGTGGGAAAGGTTAATGGCAGTATATCCATTCAAAGCTTTGGTGAACTCTCTCCCCAAGATGATTTTGTATGCGTCTGGAATATCTGCCACCTGAATATCAATGACTTGTTGTATCCTTGGATCTATAGCAATCTGCATCAGGATCCAATTTATTTCCCCCACATGTTGATCTCTATTTTGTCCAGCTGAGTCACCTTCCTTCTTGAGGGTGTGGGGGTGATTCCAAGGGCCTTACATACTACCAGGGGCATAACATTGGCAGACGCTCCTGAGTCGAGCAGACAGTTATGTAAGTTCTTCTTGAATATTCTAATGGTGGTAAGGAAAGGAGGAGTTTCTAGTCTTTCTTAAAAGATGTCCACAGGCGTGTCTATGTGAGCTACCTAACCTTTGCTCCTATTACTGTCTGTATCTTTCGTCTGGCTAAACGGCTGGTCTTTGGAAGTCTGTCTATTACTCTATTCTAGTTCCTTTCCAATTGGTTTACTTGTAGACTAATTTACGGGAACATCCTTCCTTTTCTCAGTATTATCTTGTATCTCTGGTTCCTTCCTAGGCTCTTCGAAGGTAACCCTCTTGGCTGATGTTTCCAGAATTACACTAGAGGATGGAGTCCCATTAAAAACCCTAAAGAATACATGCCTTACAGTAGGAACTTTGAGTAGTTCAAAGTCAGACAAACTAATTTTTACCTTCTTGAATTCTTCTACTATATATTCACCCATTTGCTCGATTTTTGAACTAAAAGCTTGGCCTATGGCAGAACTAGGCGGTTGGACCTTCGTCTAATTAGACGAATTTTGGGATTGGCCCTAAGGATAATTTTTTGACTAGTTTTGAGATCCATTCTTATTGAGGTATTGGGTAGGTATATGGGGAAGCCCAGGGTTGTTGCTGGCATCAGGATTAGGTGGGGTGGAAAAATTGTTGGGTGGGGTAGAAGTTGTAAAGGGTCCACCCGCCTGTCTATTCCTAAAGAAGTAGGGAGTCAAATTTTGATGGAACATGTGGATCTCATCTACAAATGACTCCTCTTCATCCATTGGACCATTATCTACTGAATCGAAAAGTTCAGCCAAATTTTGTTTGTTACTTACCTCTTGTACTTCTTCACCTTGAACAGGAGTAGGCTCAACTTCGGGCTCGTTGCAGTCGCCCCACGAAAATGGCGCTTCATTGACCATGAGACGTGAGGAATCATATGGCTCGGCCGGGACAATATCCCTACAGCCGGAATTATCGACTATATTTTGTACCTCCACTTGGAATATTTTAGCAGCTGTCTGGAACTCAGGGCAATCCAACTCGGAATGTCTACTAGTTTTGTGAATCTGACACCATCCGGACAAAGCTGCCTCGGCAAGGTATACTCCACTGGTCGTCTTTTCGTTGTTTGCTGGTTGGTCGAAAGGCATAGGGACACCTCCATTATTGGGCCTAGTGTTTCATGTGCAATTTTTCCTTTGAGAAGGTCTCCTCTCTAAATTTTGATTAACATTTTTCCCTCTATCACAGTTCTGCCCAGAGGAAGTGCTTGCTTCTCGATTATCCTGGTTGAGATTGGCCTGTAACTAATTATTCTGATTCTTCAGGGGCGTCATTTCTGTGGACATTTTCTTTATCATCTCAGTCATCTCCTCTAACTTGTCTTTCTCGGTCTCGTTTCTAGGCGGCGGCACCAGATTTTAAAGAAAACCGGGCGGGGCTATCGGCTGATTCTGATAAGCTAGAGAAAATTCTAACCCTGATAGATACAATGGCGCTTGGGGCTGCTAGGAATACGCCTGCTATTGTGGAGGAGCCTGAGGATAGTTATACTGCGGTTAGGGCTACAAATAGGAAGGTGCAGGAGGCGCATAATTTAGTGAATTCCCTAGATGTGGGACCATAGACAACTGAGGCACTTGGTTCATGAGAGGGGTCTGATGAGCGAACACCTCATTAAGCCCCTGAATCTGCATCGGGTGAGCTACTAGCCCCAGAGAAGGCAGCGGGCCAGAGATATTCTGCCCCAAGTCTGCACTGGCAATGACGACCTCTTTATAGGCCGCCAGCAATGAGGCGGGTGGTGGTTGCATCTTTTTTACCAAAGCTGATGTGAGGTTGTCCAATGTTGCATAGTAGACTAGGAGAGTCGTGACATCATTAGGAAGGTACGGGTCCTGAAGAATTGTGTAGGCCCGATAAAAGCGGTTATTGAAGGAGCCAATAGGTTTATTAACTTCCCTTTTGATGGACATAAACTGCTGGTAAAGTTTCACAGGGCTGATGGGAATCTTGTACTTCTGCAAGAAGCCATTCTTCATTAGAATCCACGAGGTAATAGATCCCCTCGGAAGATTTATGTACCAGTAAAAGGATTATTCCCCTAATGAATGCGGGAAAAAGTGGCATGCAACGTCTTCGTGGTCGACTTGCATTTTGATAATTGTTGTCTCAAATATTTTGATATGCTCCTCAGCTGTTCTCTGTGGGTCGCGAGGATAGAACTTCAAACAAAAGCCTTCTGGATTCTTTGGCATATCATGGTAAGCAAAAAAATGTATCGGCAAAGGGTTATGTGCTAACCAAGCCATGGCGGGAGGCGAAGGTGGTACTTGCTGTTGGAAAACAACAAGTTGGGGTTGTGCCCGTAATAAAGTAGTATTCCAGGACTACATTTGAGCTACGACTGATTGGACTGTGCCTTGAACTAGAAGGGCCAAGATAGGAGCAATCCCCTGGCTGGCAGAGATAAGAGGTACAAACACCATTTCAGATGGTTGGGTGGAAGATGAAAGCTAGCTAAATGAAAGTGAGGGTGAAATGGAGGTTGGTGGAATGGAGGAGGAAGAGGGAACGCTACTTCCCTTAACTCGTTTCACCCTCTTAGCAGGCTGCAATTCTTTAAATTCTCCCTTGTTTGGTGTTGAGCGTAGAACTCTTTGAAATCTTTCTGGGGAGAATGATCTGATTCGATCCAGCTTCACTTTGAACCCCTAGCTTTGTAGTGAATCACTTCCACTCAGTCAAGCCCTCCTTCTGGCACTAGTTCTGTTGATGGTGTTTCTATGTGCTTTTCAACACAGGCAATGCATAGGTGCACTACCTCTCTTGAAAGATAATCTTCCACAATCAGATTGTAGAACACTATCCCAAGGTCTCTAATGTCAGGTCTTGACAGTGCTCAAAATATCTCAGTTGTTTGATGTGATTTGTTGGAATCACAAGGTGGACTTATGTAGGAAATACAAAGCATGAATACAAAACATGAAGTTGGATCTTGAAATGGAATTCCTAGGATGGAAGAGTTGTTTGGCTTTACAATGTGCAATGAACCTTAGCATAGGTCAGTCATAAAAAAAAGGAAAAAAGGGGCAAGAAAGAGAAGGAGTTCCTAAACCTGCAACTAATGGTCAACAGTGACAATGGAGTTCCTGCAATGGACAGCTTCTTAAAACAATATCCCACTTAACCAAAGCTTTCACAATATCATGGAACTTGTGTTATCTTCTAAGGTCTACAAATTTTTTGTCTTTCATTCAACATATACATGCATGAACAAAGATTAAATTTTTGGAGTAGCTTAGAATTCAAGTCCAGACTAACTTTACATAGCTATCTACCATCAGCAAATAGCAAAAAAGTATGGACAAAGAAGTCATCAACATAGCAGAAATTTTCATAATCATAGAATAGCATTCCTAAAATCTATCCAAAGCAAGAAAATAGCTAACTAGAACAGCAGTAAAACCTAAATTAAACATCTAACATTGGAGACTAAATCAAGTGACATGAGGGAAACTAAGAAAATACACCAAGTCAATGTCTTTTCCGTATAAATTTCAGCAGCATGCCTTTACAACAACTCAACTCTCTTTGCAAATGAGAAGAGAGCCCTATTTATAGTTTTCCAAAAGTCAAGTGAATGGCCAAGATTAAGTCTCTTTGTGTGGCCAAGATTCATTACAAAATAGGGTTTCACGTACCCCTCAATACATTACAATTTAAAATTACATTTTGTCTTTTCCCTATCTTGTCCTCTAGTGATGGCACTGTAGCACTTTTGTCTTTTAGTCAATTGTTGTTTTACTGTAGCTACCTTTCAGGGAATTCTTCATCTTTGTTGGGGCTGTCCTCCTATCTCCTAGAAGCTGTATGTTCAATGAACTTGAGGATGACTGCCTGGAGCTTGTCTACTTCAATGATTTCATATCACACCACCTGGTAGCTCCGTTCTTTGGTGTTGTCTTCTAGCCTCCTCCAATCTTCGTCATACTTTGTGCCTTGGTCACTGAATAGCTTGGATTGATCGAAGGCATGGGCGGCAAAGCTCATGAATTCTACCGTCATTTCATTTAACATTTTGTCCTCCATCTTTTTCTAAAAGTAGGGCTTTATCTTCTCCAGATCCATTTGCACTGCAGGCACGTCATATTCTATCATCAGCTTGAGATAACGAGGGCCTTATGCCTTGATTTCTTTGATCCATTCAATGTCTGGATCCACTTTGCTTATTATTTGTTCTAGCCTTTCCTTCCAGTTGTCAAAGTCTCGCCGCCACACATCCATTAGCTAGTGATCATCTTTCTTAAATATAAGTTCCTTTTCCCATGTGGCTTCCGACAACTGAAGGATAGCCTCAATCCTTGGAAAGGTGGAGTCGTAGGTTGCAGGGAAATCAGTGCAGAGCTTCTGTGTGCCTTCCAGAGATTGCAGGAGGTCCAAGAACTTGTTGACTGTTCACACAGCCTAGCTAATTCCCATGTTTCTGACATCCAAAACCTATCGGAACTAGCTTTCTATGGTCTTTTCCAAGTTCTTCCTCCTTTCCATCTTGTCAATTTGTTCTTTGGATAGCAGCTAGGCATGGCTGTGGATGTAGTGGGCAGATCCTCCACCAAAGAACATTGTTGTATATATTCTGTCAGTGCTCCCACTTGTGCCTTAAGCTCATCTTTGGAGGTCTTATCCTGCTTGATCAGGTGCACCACCGTGGCTACTGACTCCTCAAGGTGCTCTACCTTCTATTCTCTGGTGGTGGTCCCTAGGTCCATGGTGGAGACGTTGTAAGTTACCCCTTTTTGGCCTACCACAGGTGTGGCTATCTGCACGGTCGGAGATCCGGAGGCATCCATTATTATTTTGGATCTAATCCTCGGTTCCTTCTTCTTCTTTGTTGTAATCTGAGCTCGAGAGAGGATAGCCTCTAGTTTTGCTCGTGGGTCCTTCAGCATAGGAGGTCTTCTCTCAAGTTGCTCCTCCAACCATTCAGGCAAGGTGGACTTGCCCTTTGGTGATCCACGATCACCTTCACCTCCTTTTGGGGCTTCATCCCCCTCTTCTTCATTAGAGTCTTGGGTGAATACAAGGCACTTGATTGGAGGCTGGGTGGACAGTTGCTAAGTGGGACTCTCTATTCCTGCTGTCTCCTCTTCTTTTCTTCTCCTCAGCACCCTCGACTTCGAGGCTTTTATACAACTTGGGATCTGCCCTCAGGCAATTCTTTTCTTGGACTTTCCTCTGGTGGCTGCCCTTCTTCCTCACGAGGTGACTTTTTTGTTTCTGCTTTGATGTCCTTTAACTGTCGGGCGAGCTCTTCTTTGAGGTCATCATCAAAAGTTTGTATGATGGCCCTTCCACTGTCATCCGCCTCATCTCCATCCTCTGAAGAGCTCATTTCCTCTTCCTCATAAGCCACCTTGTCAATGATTCGTTGTTCGTACTTAGGGTGCTCATGGTATTCATCAGTTTCTTCTTCAAAGGGCTTCGAGGTTTCTTGCTCTTGTTCCTCCCACTCCTTGAAGATTAACATGGTGGCCTCCATAGCTAGTGGCCCCGTCGGCAATTGTGAAAGCTATGTAGTAGTGAGAGCTTATGCAAGGCCTGCTTGGAAAGTGGGATCCATTAGGATTTGAAAGAGCTCATGGGGAAAATTTTGCATATGTTTTGAGAGGCCCTCAGGTATGGCGGAAGTGGGAATAGGTGCCACTATCGCAGCCAAAGGGACCGATGTGGTTGGTGACATAGCAGCGGAGGAAGGGGGAGTGGTCATGGCAGAACTAGAGTCAACAACTATTACTGACTTAGTCGGAGGGGAAGGGGCGAGATGAATAGAGATATCCACTGCCGGTAGGGAGGTGGCAATCATGGCCAAAGAAGTAGATGGCACAACAGTGGGGACAAGGAGAGGTAGGAGAGGCTTCAATTGATCTATATGCCTCGCTTCCTCCTCTTGGGTTGAGGGTTGCTCCATGGCACTCTCTATTTGTTTGAGTCTTTTGGAAGGCGAGCCTCCCGTTTCTTTCCTGGCATAGACCTTGGGGTCTAGAGATTTCCCGGTTTCTGTTTCCTTCCTCTTCTTGGATTTGGTGACTGGAGGTAACTTGGAGGTTCCGCTAGTTGACGTGGTGGCAACAACATCCTCTATTGTACTTGGCTCACTTTTGAGCCCTTCATTAGTTAAGATCATTTCTTATTTCTTCAGTTGGGCCACTTTCCCGTCAACCCACTCCTTAGTACGAGCTAAGACTGGTTGGGTTATAGTATCAAGGTCATCAACCTCCTGCTCGTCCTAGTCTATTTTTGGTCTTGGTAAATTGGCCACCGCAGGGTACTTGGGATCCATTATGGTGCTTTCGTCCTCTTGGACTTAGTCGGGGATGGGGAATGGCTGTAGCTTCCTAACAAACTTCACAGTCATTCACATGTAGTGCCTTGCACGCAGCTCTTTATCAGCTTGGCAGTCTGCCTAGAAGTCTTCAATATGGTGAAGGTGGGAATACACTGATCCCAGTGCCTTCCTTACGTGCCCGTAGGGGTCTACTCGTGGGCGGGCAATGTGTAGGTGAAAGTGGTAGTCCTTTAGCTCCTTTTCTATGTTACTAGCAACTAGGAAGATAGTAGCTTATACTTGTCTTGTTCGAGAGTCATGGGATAAGAAATCCCTGCTATGTATTTGCTGCTGAAGATTGCCTATATGTGTTGGAGTTGCTGGGAGAGCTCCAAAAGGATGATTGTGTCATTGTGGTATCGAGGCAATCTTTTTGGCCTTTCAGAGAAGCCTTGGGTGCGGATGTAGGTGAACTTTGGGTACTGGATGAAGAGAAAGGCATATTGCTTCAAAAATGCCCTGGCACTATGGGAGACCCTCCTCTCGAAGTCATCGGCAATCATTCTGATGATGTGGCCAACAAAGGCATCGTTTACTTTGCAATACTCCTAGAGCTGAGGGTATCCATCCTAGACTTTGAGTTTTCAGCCTTGCTCCTGATCAGGTGTTACAAACAACCCATTATATTGTCTCTGGTCCACCAAGGAGTAGATAAGGTAAAAGGTCATATAGAATTGGGAGCTCTTCTTCACGTTAATGAACTACTCATGGAAGTAGTTGCTTATGATTCCTCCCCAGTAGAATGAAGCTTTTGTGGTGACATCCTCATTCTCGCAGAGAATTTGCTCAATGAAGTACACCATCCACTCTTGGAAGTAGGCTGCCACTTGGAGACACATCACCCTGCTTAGTATGGTGACTAATTTGTGGTAATCCTCATGGAAATCACTGCGGTAGAGTTCGTGAGGAACCTTCGCAGTGTTGCCCCACTTTTCCTTAAGCCAGTGCTGATTTATTAGTCTTTTGTATCCTGCAGGGTTATCATCCCATGCTGCTTGGCATTCCTCAATGGTGGGGACTTCCATCTCTTGGAAAGTTAAGATGTGAAAGGTCTTCATGATCCCTTCAACTGACATGTCGGCGAGGATGTTGCACTCTCTATCAATGATGGTTCTTGTATCGGGTTGATAGGCCTCTCGACAAGCCATGAGAAGCTCAAGGGCCACAAGGGATGGAGGGAATCCTATAGCCTTTACAATTATGCTCTGTCTTATTAGTTGTGCATTATTCGTCATTGGATTGATCCTGACCCTTTGTGTGAATTCATCAATGTCAACATGGCCTATGTTTGTTTCAGTAATTTCCTTCCAATCCCTGGTAACTTTTGAGTGTAGAGGCTTGCCTTGAAACTGATTTTTCACTTGGTCTTTATCTTCTTTCCCTCAAGGAGTTTTTCCTGTTTTCTTTCCTTTGTCCTTCTCAACGGTGGCCCCTGAAAGTCCTTCACCCGATTCCATATATTCTGCAAGCAAAGGTGTAGTCAGCGTAGTCAATCGTAAAAGCATTCATGTTAGCTGAGATTCTAAAGATGACATCCATTTCAAATGACCTATTAACCATGACATAAATTTCATCTCTCGATGTTATCCAATTTTTTTTTAGTAAGGGCACTTGAAACAGTCTGGAACCAGAAGGCCAGACTTCCCTAGTAGAAATGCTATTTGGAAGGGAAAATCGGGTGCAGATCTCTCGGAGATCCCCTTCAGTCAAATTTTAGTATTTTAAGATGTTCGCAGTGAAGGGGACCGAAATTAAGCACGTGGGTCGAAGTTGGATTTCAAGTTTGGGCTCATTTGGATCGATTTAGGAGAATCTAGAGGTCTCGGGCCAGAGAGCCATCTAGAGATGGCCGTTTGGAACAACAAATTAAGGACAAAATTTTGAAGATGGAACTCTGGGGCCCGAGGTCCAATGGGTGAAAAGGCAGTCAATAGTTTTATTATCAGGTTCAGGAGGTCTGGGGTCTGTGGTGCACTTTGGCATTTGGGACAGCAAACGTCGGGTGGAAATCCGGAGATTTGGGCCCAGCAGGGGAGAATGCGGTCATTTCGTTTTAGTTTCAATCGGTGTGAGAATCCGTCCCAGAGAAAGGTCCTGGCAACAATCATGTGATTCACCGACAAGGAACTTCGACGTAAGATTTGTAGCTTCGATGAGAAGTCTCACCGACATCTGTTTGTTATGCCGAAGATGATGGATCTCAACATATTGCAAAGGGAGTCCTCGGGGTAGGATAATTAGTTGGCGAGAGGTCTAGCCGACCAGACTAATGTTATGGTGACAGAGGATCTTTCGGTGTAAGATTCAAAGTTGGGAAAGGGTCTTGGCGAAGATGAAAGTCTTGCCGACAGTCGGGAGCAAGGCCGGACCCAGCAGCTGAGTCCACCGTTTGGTTTCATTTTAGTCTGCTGGCGGTCAGAAGGGCAGAGCCCGGAGCTCGGTGGGGCGGGTGAAGTTTTCCCTTAAGGACAGCGGACAACCAAAGGACCTTAGATGACCCCACTCAATCAGTTGAGTTATGCATTTCAAGCTTGGGTCCATATCGACATAGGTTTCAATTTGCTTCGGTGACACTGAAGGTCCCTATCGGCATAGGCTACAGCTCTCGGGATAGCGTCATAGCGATAATTTTTTTTTTCCCCGACCTTCACTTTGATGGCTCATCGATATAGTCGGGATGCTTTTGGCAAAGGGTTATGGCAACACTCATATGTTATACTGATAGGATTTAAGGGGCTTTCTAGAATCAGCTTTCGATATAGGGCTACATCTCTCAGCGTATGGTCTTAGCGACATGAACATGTCTTGCCGAATCTGTATTTGGTTCTCTTTCCGCATGACTTCATTCCAGTTACACCGAACATGCTCTTTATAACCCTTTGTTGGCATAATTTTTGCTTTCTCCTGGTGAACTGTGGTGCCAGAGTAACTTTCGTTATAACTTAGCAACTTCTACATAGCATCCTGCCGATGGCTCGTAGTTCTATCGACATGCTTAAGGTGTATGGGGCTCAGTCGAGGAGAGAGATAAAATGTCCCAGCGACGGTGAATTAAATAACCACACATGGATATCTATCAACCAAGCTAGGGGATTCTCCTGGCGAACAAACATAAGTTCAAGGTGCTTTGGTGAGACTTTGTAAGATCGGTATAAGTCTCAGCGAGATGTCTGAGGTCTCACCGAACAAAGTGATGAAGTCTTCCCGTTGGCATGAAAACAAGGTTGTTATAGCGACACATGAATCAGTGGTTTCCCTCAGTGAGATGTTGTAAGATCGGAAAATGGTCCCCCCAACATTCGAAAGCTATAGCGAACGAGGATGTCGGTGAGACAACCTTTAAGTGGGGGAACGTCCTAGTGACTGGGGCATGCTATGCCGATAGAGAGAGACTTCAGAGAAAGATTTTCTTGTCGGGGAGACGTCTTGGTGACCTCGCCAAGTTTTGCTGACAGACAACGATGGCTTTCGGGGTAAGATTTTCTTTCTCTTCGCGAACGAAGGGCTGACCCAGGGTGGCTTTCGGCATAAGTAAAAATGTTCCTCATAAGGTTTCCTTGACTTCAGAATGTTTCACCAACAACACGATGAGGTTCCTGTCTGTGAGAAAGCCAAATTGTCTTGGAAAAAAGAGAACGAAACCCAAGTGCTCGGTGTAGGATTCCTAAGTCGACAAGAGGTCTCGCCGACCGGACTAAGTTTTTCCGACTTGCTAAAGAATAAGGGGATCGGGATGTCGGCGAAAGGCTATACTGAAAAGGCCCAGTTATGCTGATAGAGAGCGAGGGGCAGATTCCTGGGGATAGAGGTCCAGAGTCTCGGGCCCGAGAGACCCAAATGACGTTTGACATTTCTGATTTCACATTAAGTCCCCGACGGTAAAGGGAGGATCCAAGCCCGAGAGCCATGAACGTCTCTGTGAAGAATGACAGTGTGGAGGTAAAGCTCCGAATTGGTCATGGTGATGCTACGTTAGTTTGTTGAGCTTCGGGGACATGGGTTTTGTTCATAGTGTGAGAATCTATGGATTTCACATGAAGGCATTACTCATTACTCACTTTGAACCCTAAATGAGTAAGAAACAATGCCGGGAAGGTGATTAGAAGACCAACCTTGGGCGCTCTCAATGAGGGAAGGTCACGAGGAGATCCACTTATGATCAGCAGTAGAAGGTGGCAAATGAAGAATCAGCAAAGGGAGCTTCAAAGATGGCGAGAACCCCCATCAAACTCTGAGTTATTCGCTGTGACACTTTGTCAAATTAAAGTAATTGGAATGGGTCTTTTATACCCCTAATCACCATTAATGATCCTATTGAATGCAGGTACGGTGAGACAAAGGTTGGTGGATTTGAAAAATCAGAGATGGCGGCGGGAGACCTGGGGTCCGGTGGCCGGGAGGGCGCAAGGAAACGGCCACTAGAAGATTCGACTTGGTAAATTCACTTAGCGGCAAAGAGGAGGTCAGGGCCCAGAAGGTGGGATGACATGAGAGGTTTATTTGTAGGTCCGCAGGAGAAGCCTCCTAGAACCAAAGGGAGTAGAAGTCACGGGAGTCTTGGAAAGCGAGAGGTTGGATGGCCCTCAGTTTTGCTTTTGAAGGAAGTGACTACTTGAAGTTTGGGCCAAGAGATTGAGGGAGGATTTATTAGAATATAGTTGGGAATGGCAGGAACAGAAATGGAAACCCGACATTGCAGGCTTGGGATGGCCAGGGCGTGGGGAGAGCAGACCCCGCCAAAAGAGACTTTGCAAGGGACAAAACGCAGCCAAAATCAAAAGGGGAAGGCACGGTCAAATCATGGTAGGACTTTGGAAGTGAACAACCATTCAGACCTGAAAGGATAGACTGCATAAAATGGCTTAATGATAAAATGACCCGACAAAGTGAAAGGGTCCCAGTTGGCAGGGCATTATGGGGAGCACAACAAATGAGACTTCTGTTGGGGGAATGCAGGCATTCTAGGATAAATATTCATTCAGGACCCAGAATCTCTGGTTTCGCAGACCAGAAATGGTTTCCAAGGATGAATCCAGGAGAGCGAGATCCTTAATTGGGTCAGCTTACATGACATCTCGAAAGTGTGTGCAGAGTGAGTTCATTCCTTTCCCTGGGATAGTAACCAAGGTTATTACTTGAACCAAGTGAGCTACGTAAGTTGTCTAACACCAAAAGTAACTGGACATTACTCCACTGCCAGTCAGGCATCCATAGCCCCGACGGAGTGGTCGCTACAATCCCATGGATATTGCTATATTGCTAGCTGAGCATCCATAGCCCCAGTAGAGCTACCCGAACACCCACACGGTCACTTATTTTTTAAAATTTTCTTTTTTTTTTATATTTCTTTTAATGTTTATTTTCAAGATCCTTGTTTTGACTGGGTAAGCACTGAAGCCTATGATGGCTTTGAGACTACAGTGGTCACTGGAGCAGACTTAATATTTTTCACTCACTAGGGTGTCATAAAAATCATGGCACAGTCCTTTATAAATGCTTATTATGTGTTTTGTGCGAGATCTGAGTGTGTGTAAAAAGATCCAACCAAGGGTTGGGTTCTAGACTGAGTTCAGACAAAGAAATCATTCATGGGTAGCTTTCTGAGACCGATGGTCGGGAGTGTGCTTAGCAGAAGAACACAAAGGATAGATAGCAAAGTAAATTGATTGTCGAGCTAGCACGGCCACCGCTAAGGGGTAGGAAACATCCTTTCAAAAGAAAACTACCGGGAAGAAAAAAATAGAAAAGCGACGCAAAACAAAAGATGCAAGCAAACCAGAAAATCAACCTACCCTAACAATATACAGGTATTTACAAAGAAGAGCTCGAACGAGCTCAAGCCTGGAAGTAATGCTTCAGGTGCACCTGTTGACCATCAATGGGACATTCTCACCAGTTAAGGTCTTTAGGCAGAAGGCATTATCTCCCAAAATCTCAGCTATTTGAAAGGGGCCAAGCCAAAGCTTGTCAAATTTGTTGTGTCCCCCTTTCCTTTCATGGGCCTTGTCCTAATACAGGACCAGATCTGCAATTTTGAAGGCCTTGATCTTGGCTCGGCTGTCGAACCATCTCTTGCCTATGCCTTGATGTTTAGCAAAATTTTCTATTGCATGGTCTCATACTTCCTCTAAATGGAAGAGCTTAGCTAGCCTAGCCTCTTTACGATCTCCTCCCTCGTAAAAGTCATTGATAAACCAGAGAGTGGGAATCTTCAAATGGATAGGAAATATAGGTTTTAGGCCGTAAACAAGGTAAAATGAGGAATCACTGAGGGCAGCATTATGGCGAGTGTGATCTGCCCAAAGGGAAAAACGGAGCTGGGTATGCCAGTCCCTGGGATTCCTATCTAGTAACTTCTTGATCATGGTAATCAGGTTCTTATTCGTAGACTCGGCAAGGCCATTACCTTGAGGATAGTAATTGGATGAGAAGTTAAGGGCAATCCCATAGTCAAATGCCCAACTAGCAAATTTTAATAAAGCAAAAGCAAGCCCATTGTCACATACTAAAGCATAAGGACAACTGAAGTGATTTAAAATGAAACTTTATAAAAAATTAGTAACTACTTCAGTTGTACATTGCTTACATACTATTGCTTTCGTCCATCTAGTGCAGTAATCAGTAATGGTAAGAATGTACCTGTATCCCACAGATGATGGAGGGCTTACCGAGCCGATGAAGTCGAGACCCCATTGCGTGAATGGCCTTACCTCCAACACATGTTGCAGTGAGACAGCAGCATTCTTTTCCCTGGTGGCAGCGGTCTGGTATGTGTGACATGAGCGAACATGGCAATGGGAATCTTTGAAGACAATAGGCCAATAATACCCTACTCTCAATATCTGATGTGCTGTGGAAGAACCAGAACCATGGCCCATGCCAAATTTTTCATGGAACTCTTTCAAGACTCAATCTACTTCTTCCTTACCAAGGCATCTTAAATAAACACCTTCATGATTTTTCTTATAAAGAATGGACCCTTGTAGCATATAACCATTGCTCTTCAATCTGAGGGTACGCTTTTGGACTCCTTGTAGGTGTGGTAGACACTTATGGTTCAGCAAATAATAGACAACATTCTAATACCATTCTCCTGGGGAGACATCTTCAAGCTGGTACTGTTGTACAGTGAGTTCCGGCCAAGCCCATTTTGCTGCTTCAACAATCATGCGGGTGAGTGCCTGCCCTCTCACTAGCTTCATTGGTTGTATTTCCATGTCATATTCTTGAAGCAGGGTGACCCATTTGGCTCTTCGTTCGCCCAATTCATTTTGCATAAGCAGCGTCTTTACTGCAGGGTCGAGGACAATGGCAAAGACTTTATTGTGTAGGATGTAGTGTCTAAATTTCTTCACTCCTCTGACGAGGGAATACACCTGCTTTTCTACATTGTGATACCGCAATTTAGCGTCCTTCAGGGGAACACTCATGAAGGAGATCGGGTGTTCATTCCCTTCATCATCCTTTTGGGTCAGCATACTTGCATAGGAATGCTCTGAAGCAAATGAGTAAATGTAGAAAGGCTTCAAATAGTTAGGGCTGACTAACACAGGTGCCTCGGCCATAGCCCGTTTGATTTCTTTGAAAGATTGCTTGGCATCAGGAGTCCACTCAACTTTGGCATCTTGTTTCAACATAGCGTTGAGAGGTTTAACAATCTCTGTGAAACCCGTGATGAATTTCTTAATGAAATTAATTTTTCCAAAGGACTTTAATTCTTTCTTAGTGCCTGGGGGTGGGATTTTGAGTAAGGACTCGATACGTTCAGGGTCTATGGAGATTCCTTGTTCTGAAATGATATGACCAAGCAATCTGCCTTCAATTACTCCGAAAATGCACTTCTTGGGGTTAAGGGATACTCAGAACTCTCTGCACCTCTAAAATACTTTGCATAAATCGGAGAGATGATCGCCCCGCCCTTTAGAAAACACAGTCAAATCATCCATGTAGATGATTATGCACTTGCCAATTAGGTCCTTGAAAGTGATATCCATGGCACGTTAGAAGGTGGCGTTGACGTTGATGAGCCCAAAAGGCATCCTCCTATACGTGAACATCCCCCACTTAGTGGTGAACGCTGTTTTGTGACGATCCTCATACTGTACCATCACCTGGTTATATCTAGAGTACCCATTGAGGAAAGACATCATCTGGGAGCCGTTGACGATCTACAACACCTCATCCAGTGAAGGTATTGGATAATTGTCTTTCTCTGAGGCATAGTTCAGATTGTGGAAATCCACACATAATCTAATCTCCCCATTCTTTTTCCTGACTAGGACCAAATTGGCCACCCACGTAGAGTGTCTAACCAGAAAAATAATTCTTGCCGAGAGCAACTTCTGCACTTATTTGTAAATGATGGTTTCCAGCAAGGCATTGATAGGGCGCTGCCCCTGGCAGAATGGCTTCACTTCTGTCTTGAGAGGGATGGTGTACATGATGATAGAAGTGTCATATGTTTTCAAATCTTCATAGCTCCATGCCACCACGTCATGGTACTTCTGCAATGCATCTGTAATTTTCTTCTTTTCCTCTGGTGTGCACACCTTGCTGATAAAAACATTCTTGATCTCCTCGGCTGTCCCAAGGTTGTGAGCATCGCACTGGTTGCCTATGGCCTCCTTTTTTATTTGCTAGTTCTAGTCTCTGATCTGGTCCAAGTCAAATATTTGTTCCAACTGAACCATGCCCCTGGGAATCATCTTGGTTTTGAGATTAATAACCCCCTCTATGTCCCACTCGGCTTCCTGTGGATCAGCTTCATCAATTATTTGGGCTATGAATACATCAGAACTTGAGATAAATTCGAGAATATGCTTGTCATCATTGAAAACCTAAAAATGAGTGACATTATCTGGGACTAATGGCATAGACGTTAGCTCAACTATGAATTTCTTGAGCCTAGATAAAGAGAGGGGTTGCAAAGTGTTGGCCACTTGAGCTAAAGCATCAGCTGTATGATTCTGAGCATGACAGATCAATTGTATATTGAATGCATCCAGGCCTTCAAAAAGATCCCAAACCCTATGCCTATAGTTTGTAAGCCTTCTATCATGACAAGAGTACAACTTCCTAATTTGTTTAACTACGAGTTTCGAATCCCTAAAAACTTGTAGCATTTTGACATTTTTCTTCAAGGCCATGAGAAGGCTGAGGACTAAGGCCTCATACTCTACTACATTATTGGTGTAATAAAACTACAATCTATGGGCAATAAGAAAGGTCTTACCTATTGGATTGATGAGTTTGAATCTAGCTCCAACTCCTTGCTTGGATTTAGAACCATCAAACTGGAATGTCCAGCACGTGGAAAGTTCTTTAACTTTGGGTTTGGCTAAGATTTTACCCTTTTCTGGTGGGATAGTTACCTTTGTGATCTTAGGGGAATCCTTTTGCCTAGCATTTTGAATAGAGGGTGATTCAACTGACACCTCTTTTGGAGTTTCCACCCGTGGGCAGTGGATCTTTTAACATGTTCCATAGTGGTTTGACATAAGCAATAGTCAAACTCAGAGTGGGGAACATTATGGACCCTGCACCAATTTGGCAATAAGAGATGGTGAAAATCCATTCGGGTGCCTAAGCTGAGTTGGTCCTGGGCACATTTTTCCATAAAGTCTTGGACACCCTTGAGTAGCCCCTAGTTGTCGTGTTCATCAGGCATGTTATCCAGCTCCACCAACATTTCTATACTCAGTGGAATTTGGGTAAAACCAGCCACAGGACTACATAATACTAGGACTTCGACAGCACGTTCCCTTTGAGGTTTGACTTCATTTTGATAAGCAAAAGGATGGTAACTCCCCAGGTCACTCTCGGTGAATAGCACTTCGTTGAAATTATTGTATTCTGTGATCATATACTTCATACGAGGTTCGCGGTCGACACGGATTTGATTTGGCAGTCCCTTCCATGGCAGCCACATGTGTGAAAGGTCGGTGGCACTATATCCATTCAGAGCTTTGGTGAACTCTCTCCCCAAGATGATTTTGTATGCGTCTTGAATATCCGCCACCTGAATATCAATGACTTGTTGTATCCTTGGATCTATAGTAATCTGCATCGGGATCCGATTTATTTCCCCCACAATATTGATCTCTATTTTGTCTAGCTGAGTCACCTTCCTTCTTGAGGGTGTTGGGGTGATTCCAAGGGCCTTACATACTGCCAGGGGCATAACATTGGCAGACCCTCTTGAGTCGAGCAGACAGTAATGTAAGTTCTTCCCGAATATTCTAATGGTGGTAAGGAAAGGAGGAGTTTCTAGTCTTCCTTAAAGATGCCCGTAGGCATATCTATGTGAGCTACCTAACCTTTGCTCCTATCACTGCCTGTATCTTTGGTCTGCCTAAACGGCTAGTCTTTGGAAGTCTATCTATTACTTTTTTTCTAGTTCCTTTCTAATTGGTTTACTTGCAGACTGATTTACGGGAACATCCTTCCTTTTCCCCGTATTATCTTGTATCTCCGGTTCCTTCCTAGGTTTTTTGAAGGTAACCCTCTTAGCTGATGTTTTCTGGAATTACACTAGAAGACGGAGTCCCATTAAGAACCCTAAAGAATGCATGCCTTACAACAGGAACTTTGAGTAGTTCAAAGGTGGACAAACTAATTTTTACTTTCTTGAATTATTCTGCTACATATTCACCCATTTGCTCAATTTTTGAACTAAAATCTTGGCCTATGGTAGAACTAGGAGGTTGGACCTTCGTCTGATTAGACAGATTTTGGGATTGGCCCTAAGGCTAATTTTATGACTGGTTTTGAGATCCATTCTTATTGAGGTATTGGGTAGGTATATGGGGAAGCCTAGGGTTGTTGCTGGCATCAGGATCAGGCGGGGTGGCAAAATTGTTGGGTGGGGTAGAAGTTGTAAAGGGTCCACCCGCCTGTCTATTCCTAAGGAAGGAGGGAGTCGACCTTTGATGGAACATGTGGACCTCATCTACAAATGGCTCCTCTTCATCCATTGGACTATTATCTACTAAATCGAAAAGTTGAGCCAAAGTTTTTTTGTTACTTACCTCTTGTACTTCTTCACCTTCAACAGGAGCGGGCTCAACTTTGGGCTCGTTGGGGTCACCCCGCGGAAATGGTGCTTGATTGACCATGCGACATGATGAATCATATAACGCAGCCGGGACAATGTCCCTACAGCTGGCATTATCGAGTGCATTCTGTACCTCCACTTGGAATATTTCAGTAGCTGTCTAGAACTCGAGGAAATCCAACTCGGAATGTCTGTTGGTTTTGTGAATCCGACACCATCCGGACAAAGCTGCCTCGGTAAGGTATACTCTACTCAGGGTCATCTTTTTGTTGTTTGTCGATTGGTTGAAAGGCATAGGAACACCTCCATTATTGGGCCTAGTGTTCCATGTACGATTTTTCCTCTAAGAAAATCTCCTCTCTAAATTTTTATTGGCATTTTTCCCTCTATCATAGTTCTGCTTGAAGGAAGTGCTTACTTCTTGATTATCCCTATTGAGATTGGCCTATAACCGATTATTAGTAGCCTGAGGAGTTTTTCATGCTCAAGAAAAAGGAAACACCTGCTTAGTGGAGAAACACGGCTACTATTCTTGACAAAGAAGAACGAAAAGTTGATCTTGTATTTGTAAGACCTATCTTACCACCTCCTTCTTGGGAATAAATAATCTTGGCTTACAGGGTTTATACAAGGAGGAGAGGTGTTGTCACAAATCCTGAGATCCAAGAAGAACCTGTGATCCAGCTAGAAGTAATGGGTGACAATGATGATGTCGTTCATAACCATGCTAATAATAATCATAGACGTCCACCCCCATTGCCTTAGGGTAATAACATCAAACACATAGATTTACAAGGAAATCATGAGTTACCTAAAGGGTCAAGGAAGCACTTTCTTCAATTTCACGGTAATGGGACTCAACACCCAGATGAACATGTTTTTGCATTCACAACGGCTTGCACCGTATTACATGTACCACATGAAGACATTGTCGTACGTCTCTTTGTAGAGACCCTTGAGGAAAATGTTGTTGATTGGTTTCATCATCTGCAGTGAGGCATTATTACAAGTTGGGAAACCATGAGCGAGAAATTTTTGGTAAGGTTCAAGTCCGTTGAAGATAGTCATCGGTTGTTTTCTCAACTTTCAAACTCAAAGATGGAGCTCAATGAACCTATGAGAGAATTTGTGGCAAGGTTTAACCACCTCGTCACCCATCTTTATCATACACTCAATCCATCACCAAAAATCCTATTAAGTAGTTTCATAAATGCTCTTCCATCTCAGATAGTCATTTTCTTAAGATTGACTAATTAAACAAAATTGACAACTGCACAAGAAAATTCCATTGAGATTGAGGATAACATGATCACTTTCGGGAATATGAAGACAAATTCTATAAGGCCTCTGGTTCAAGGTTCTGTAGATCCACTGCTACAAAAGGTAGCTAATGAGGTGACTATCCTCAAAAGATAGATGCCTACTTAGTGGCAGCCTACACTGCCCACACCACCACCACCACCACCTCAATATCAACAACAATATCAACCTTAGCAGCTGTACTAGCTGAAGAGAAATAAATTTCAACCTTTCAATAATTGCAAGATGTGGTTTCCAGCACCTCCACCAAGAAAAACAATTAAGGCTGAGAAATCTATGGTATTTTTTTCTTTCCATGAGACCAACGAACATATCGGTTCCACGTGTCCTAAAAATTTAAGAATGAATCAAATCATGGGATACACTAAAGTTGCACCCAGTTCAAGTTCAAATGTTGTTCTACTATAGATGGACAACTTTGATGGTGACTCTACTACAAGATACTTTGATAGTGAACCCTTTAATAGAGATGAAGAAGATTTCTTTCAATACTCTCTTGCAATTAATCATGATAATATTTTGACACCTGTGTTTACACGTGCTCAACATTTTAAAGCATATAAAGAAGAAGAAGAGAAACTAAGATCAAAGGAAGAGGGTAAAGAACTGGCTTCCACTTCAAATCCTAAGCCTTCACATAAGAATGCTAAAGTGGTTGCTCAAGACCCATCTTTAGCAAATTTTGGCATTGTTGCTTCCATGATGAAGAAAAAGGTGTGCATATTTCTCAACTAGAGTATCTTCAAGACCATTTGAAATAGCTAGATCAAATTCTCAAGTTTGTAAAAAAAGGAAGATGTCATTCAACCGACATTGCTTGAATCGTCTATGCCAACAAAAGAAAATCCTAAACCCTTCTATATATATTTGTATATAAGAGGATTCAAATTGAGCAATTGCATCATAGATTCGGGAGTCTCAAACAACATCATGCCTCTACAAGTAATATATGCATTGGGATTTTTGCGCACTAATACATAGGACAAGTTTTACTTGCTTGAATCTAAGTCGGTACTGTTGGTTGGTCAATTGAAGGACACTCAAGTAAGGTTGGAAGCTTGTCCTAAGAAAATGATAATGATGACCATCCTAGTACCTGACATTCCAACTAGCTACAAGATGTTGCTAAGTAGAAGCTTCTACAAAGATCTTGGAGGAGAAATTCAATTGGATTGGTTATTCACAATAATTCCATTGAAGAAAGGAAATTTCAAGTTGGAGCCAGAGGCCAAATCTCGATTTACAATGGTGAAATCCCAGGATCCTTAGGCACGAGTGCTATATCAAGAAACAAGTCCTAGTACTTATGTTGTCAGAAATCACTGAAGAAAGGCGGGATGTTGTGTGTTCTACAGATAAGTCAAGAGAAGATCCAAAGATGTGGACCATGCAATTTGATGGCATTTGTTCAACAGCAGGTTTAGGAGCGAGAGTTGTGATAATCTCTCCTGAAGGTCATTTGTATCCTTTTGCATACCACTTGCAATTTGAATGCACATATAATGTAGTGGAATACGAGGCACTTTTATTAGGTCTCAAGACTATGAGAGATATGGGAATCAAACTACTTAGAGTTAAAGGTGATGCAAAGTTGATTGTAAAACAAATCAACGATCAATTTCGAGCAAGAAAAGATCACCTTCAATATTATAGACAAAGGGTTTGGAATGCAATCGACTGGTTCAAAGCATTTGACATCAAATTCATTCTCAGTGTAGACAACAGCAAAAGAGATTTCCTTATGGTATCAATTGCTCTTTTCATACCACATTCTGATTTTTGTCAAAATGCATTTGCTATTGAGCTCATATACAGGCTAGATATCCCCAACAACTGTGACAACTGGAAAGTCTTCAATGACGATGATCATATTGAAGAATTTATTGGCATGGAAGATAATTTTAAAGGACTATTCTTTGAAGGAAATTCATCTCCTTTTATAGAATCAATAACAGAAGATTTTGAAGCAATAGATTCAAGTATTATCCAGTTGAAAGGCAATCAGATCCCCAAGGGTCTAATGTCCTTGGAGAATAAATTTGACAAGCATGAAAAATACGTCTAAGATTAGAGGAACTCTGGTGATAAGACCTCTGATGAACATTATCAAGTAAACATTGGTACTGAAGATGAGCCTCAACTTGTTAATTTGGGCAAGTGTTGTACTATAGAGGAAAGTGAAAGGCTCATCTCTTTGTTCAAGCAATATTGAGATATTTTTTATTGGTCATACGAAGATTTGAAGTTCTTCACACCTAGAGAATTGTCTCATAGAATTCCCTTGAAACTTGATGCCAAGCCCTTTAGACAGAAGCAACAACACTATAGTTTGCAAATTCAAGATACAATCTATGTGGAAATTCAAAAGATGGTGGATAATAAAATCGTTTTTCCAATTCATCATTCCACTTGGGTGTTGAACACAGTTCCTATGCATAAGAAGAATGTAGAAATTTGAATTTGTGTTGATTTCAAGAACTTAAAACAATCATCCCTCAAGGATAACTATCCCTTGCCAATCATGGAACATACCTTGTAGATATTACTGAATTGGAAATGCTATCATTACTTGACATTTTTTTTGGATATAATCATATTGCAATGGCAGAAGGAGATCAATTCAAGACTACATTCACTACCCCATGGGGTACGTTTTCTTATGAAAGGATGCCCTTTGGCCTTATCAATGTCGGTGCTACATTTCAGAGAGGCATGGATTTGGCATTTGGGGATTTAAAAAATAAATTAATTATCGTCTACCTTGACGACCTTATCGCTTTTTTAAAGAAGTGAGGAGATCATTTTTCACACTTAGTGAAAGTGTTTGAAAGATGCAAGTATCATAATATTTTTTAAATCCTAAGAAGTCCATCTTTGTGATGATGGAGGGTAAGTTTCTTGGCCACATTGTCTCCAAGGAAGGAACTTGGATTGAACCTAGTCGGGTTGATTTCATTAGAAACATGTCTCTTCCCATAAGCAAAACTGGGGTACACTCCTTTGGTAAAGTGAATTTCATACGAAGTTTTGTGTCATACTTCTCAAAGCTAACAAAAGATATATCCACTATGATGAATAAAACGTCCCCATTCAAGTGGACAGACGAATGCAAGAAGGCGTTCGTCAAAATAAAAGAAGTCATTAGCCAAGCACCAGTGTTGGTCTGTCTTGAATTTGATAAGGAGTTTATCCTTTATTGTTACAAATCAGAACACACTATGTCTACCACACTGACATGTAAATTAAATGAAGAAACTGAGTCTCCAACTGCTTTCATGAGTAACAATTTCAAGGACAGTGATTCTCGATATTCTCAGATTAAGAAGAACAAATATGCAATTGTTAGAGCTGTGAAGAATTTTAGATTTTACATCTTGAACTCCCACACAATAGTATATGTCACCAATCCAATGCTTAAAAGTGTGTTAACTCAACAGGAGATGGGCACAAAGGGAGGTAACTAGATCGCAAAGGTTCAAGAGTATGATTTGGAGATCAAGCCGACCAAACTTGTTTGTGAGAGAGGCCTTTGTCAGTTGATAGTAGAAGATGTTGATCAAAAGCACCAAGTGGCCAATGGTTAACTTGAACTTGAAATTAAAGAGGATCTTCCCATGGTCCTACTTGTTGATTTTTCGTATGAATGGTATGTTTACATATGGTACTTTTTAACTTATAGTGAATGTCCAAATCACATGGACAAACAACAAAAGAGAACATTGAAGTTGAAAGCGCAGAATTATGTACTTATGAATAATGTTTTATACAAGCGAGGGCTTCATGGAACATTTTTGTTGTGCATCAACAAGGACCAACAACAGTGTTTGTTGGAAGCATTTCACAGTGAGGCATGCAGTGGCAACTTTTCATCAAAGGTTATAGCATTCAAAATCCTATGAGCATAGTTTTTCTGGCTGACTATGTTTCATGACACATATGATTGGGTGCACAAATATCAAATGTGTCAATAGTTTGTTGGAAAACTTAAGTTGGCAGCCATTCCACTCAAGCCAGTTATCATTGATGCTTCATTTCAGCAACGAGGTTTAGATTTTGTAGATCCTATCAACCCACATTCTAGTAAGGGACATGTTTATGTCCTTATAGCTACATATTATTTCATGAAGTGAGTTGAAGCTATTCCAACCAAGCAGGCTACCTCAAAAGTTGTGTGAATTTTTGAAGGAGAATATAATTTTGTGCTCCAAGGCACCATACAAAATTATGACAGACAATGCAACAAATTACAAATTTCTCATCTGAGGAGCTACTAGAATTTTGTTTTGATTAAGACATCACTTTGTCACACTCATCAAATTATTACCCTCAAGGTAATGGACAAGTTGAGTCATCAAACATTGTCACAATCATATGCAAGTTAGTTGATTCCAATCAACGAGCTTGGCACAAAAAACTCTATGACACTCTCTGGGCTGACAGAATTACTCCCAAGAGATCCATTGGTACTTCACCCTTTATTATCATGTATGGTACAAAGGCTATTCTACCTATTACATTGGAGTTGTTCACTTTGTATTCCACATCCACAGTGGAAGATGGTGAGTTCAAAGATTCAATTGAGAAGTGTCTCATGTACCTAATGAAGCTATAGAAAAAAGGGTGGAAGTTGTTGATAGAATCACTTAGCATTAGGAGTGAGCGAAGAAATTTTTTGATAAGAAGGCTCATCAGTGAGACTTCAACATCAAATATGAAGTCCTGTCATGGGACAAGAGACATGAGCCCAAGGGAATGCATGGAAATTTTGATTCCTTGTGGTTGGGGCCATTCAAGATCCATGAGTTCGTAGGGGAGAATTCCTACATTCTCTCACACTTGGATTGAAGGCTCTTCTCATTGCCATATAATAGACAATATCTAAAACACTTTGTTCCTTCAAGGATGGAGTGATTTTTCTATGTTCATATTGTGTTTCACCTTTTCGTAATGTTTGCATTATGTCATGATGTGTTTCCCCATTTAGTGAAGTTTTTGTCATGTTTTAGGTGATTAGGTAGTCTTTTTTTAGGTGATTTTAGGGAAAGTTCCAACTGATAGGCGATTAGGAAATTATCTTGACTCTAATGCCCAACTAATAAGACACTAATCTATGGTTAAAGATCTAGAGATTCTTGATTCTCCTGTGTTGTAATTATCTGACATGGTCCCCAAACAGAGCCAATTGTAATACCCAAAATTTAAATTTTCTGCTTCATTAAGGCATTTCATAAAAGTGGTTAAAATCGTGTAAAATTTGACGACAAAAGTCAAAAGGATGCTCACAAAAAATTTCAAAAATAGAAATTTGCATGACGACCCCTATTTTTTAGGAAATCATGCATGCTCAAGAAATCCTTAGATTTTTGAAAATCTAATAATCTAGATCTCTTCAAAATAAATTTGTCTACAAAACCCAGACCTTGGTTTTTTTGTCCTATTTTTTTGGAAAATATCTAAAAATAGAATCTTTGCATGAAGGGCTCAAACTAATTTTGATTGGTTGAAAATACATCTCGATCATCCTGGTCCAATCAAAATTGTCAAAAAGTTAATTTTTCTCTAGTGGGTCTATTTCGCTTTTTTAAAAGATAAATTAGGACCTTTGAGGTCATCAATGGAGGATGGCCAATTGCTAGGTTTTAGATTCAAAGTCTCAAACACTGCATAGATTCATCTATGGTGAAAGATGCTCGAAAAACGGTGAATAAAGGAGGGGAATCTAAAAATAGTGAAATATACAAAAAATATTATAATTCTAGAAAATAAAGGCACCTTATTCAAGGGAGGTGCCTAACACTCAATGCCTTATCCAATTTTTTAGTTTTTGTAGATTATGCACGCACAACGGTGAACATGGTCAAAGCAGTCGACAATGACAATCAACGCAGTTGGCAAAGATGGTGAACAGAGAGTGGAAAAAGTTGAAAAAATAAAAAAATAAACTATCTCTTGGAAACTTGGGTACCTTATTTCAAGGAGGGCGCCTAGGGTTTCATGCCTCAAACATTTTTTTGTTTTTTAGAAAATGTGCAATTTCACTCCTCAGGCCAGTTTGGATCCAGTCAAATGTAGTCAAAAATAGTTTTTAGGGTTTGAAAAGTTGTAGGTCATCATTAGATATGTTTAGGCTCTTCAACGAATCCATCATCTAGTTCAAAGGATCCGTCGAACACTAGGAATTATAGATCTAACAAAGGCAAAAACATAGAAAATGAAGAAAGTCACAAAAAGTTGGAAAACGTGAAAAATAAACTATCTCTGGAAGGTTTGGGCTCCTTATTTCAAGGAGGGAGCCCAAGACTTCAACACTTAGAAAATTTTCTCCATTTTTTGGAAAATGTTTAAACTTCTTCATCAACCCAGTTCTAATTTTTGTAGAATCAGTTAGATGCAGTAATCGAGGCTAGTATGAGGTATCATTCTTCTCAAATTTGATCAGGGTTGCCAGTTTGACTAACTTTCGGTCTTAGTTGTTCACAAATTGACAAAAAATGATGCTCAAACAGGGGGTACTGAATTCTAGAAACACGCAAACCAAAAAAGTTGAAAATCACAAAAAATAAAGTGAGTTTGGAAGACTTAGGCACCTTATTTCAAGGAGGGCACCTTTTTTCTCAACACTTAGAATATTTTTTCACTCATTTATATTTTCTTCAATTTGGTCTCTGTCAGCCACTTTGAGGGTTTGTAAACACAATCAGATGATGTCATATGCTGAAACGAAGCTGGAGATCACTTCAGCAGTGGTCAAAAATCATATTGCCATAATCAAACAAAGATTATCAGTTGGCAATGCCAATTTGATGGATCATCAAAGACATAAGAATACTTCAATGAAGGCAAAGGGGAGCGAAATTTGAAAATTTCAAAAAATAAACTAAGTTTGGAGTGGATGAGCGCCTTATTTCAAGGAAGACACCCAAGTCATCTTTAGTTAGGAAATTTTTTGAAAACATCTTCACATGTGCATGATTTTTTTCGCCCTATTTTTTAGGAATTCTTAGTGTTGATGCAAATAAAGTCAAATATTTTCACATGTAGACTCCAAAATAATAGGGTTTTGCATGAAAACGCCTTTTATCTTAAAACCCAATTTAAAAAAGTTTTGAACATTCAATTTTCATATTTGTAGGTTGGCTTTCAGAGGAAGAAACATAGATTTTCCTTCTTATCAAGATTTAGAGGCTCAAACGAAGTAATTTTTCAACGTTCTTTATGGATTCGATATTGGGAAGCATAGATGCACACTTTTTCATGGTCTATTTTTCTAGGGAATCACTTTTCAGAAACAGGTGGTCAAAATTTTCAACTTTCATCGATCTGGGTCTACTTGTTCTTCACTCCTCTTGAGGATTGGAAAATTTTATAAATTTAAAGAGAATCTACTTTTTCATGCATGTTAAAGAAATCCTCATATTTTTCAAAATCTGATGATCTAGGTCTATTCAGAATGAGATTGTCTACAAAAACCATATCTTAGCTTTTATTAAAAAAAATTGCATGTCGGCCAATTTGACAGATCATCAAAGACAAAAGCAGACTTCAATGGAGGCAGAGGGGTGCGAAATTTGAAATTTTCAAAAAATAAACTAAGTCTAGAGCATATGGGTGCCTTATTTCAAGGAAGACACCCAAGTCATCTTGACTTAGGAATTTTTTTGAAAATTTCTTCACATGTGCATTCTTTTTGCCACCCTATTTTTTAGGAATTCTTCATGTTGATGCAAACAAAGTTAGATATTTTCTCATGCAAACTCCAAAATAATAGGGTTTTGCATGAAATGTCTTTTATTTTAAAACCCTATTTAAGAAAGCTTTGAACATTCAATTTTCATAATTTGCAAATTGGCTTTTAGTGGAAGAAACATAGATTTTTCTTCTCATCAAGATTTGGAGGCTCAAAAGAAGTAATTTTTCAGCGTTCTTTGTGGATTCGAGATTGGGAAGCACAAAAGCACACTTATTCATGGTCCATTTTTCTGGGGCAACACTTTTCAGAAATAGGTGGTCAAAATTTTCAATTTTCATCGATCTAGGTCTACTTGTTCTTCACTCCTCTTGAAGATTGGAAAGTTTATAATTTTCAAGAGAATTTACTTTTTCATGCATGTTCAAGAAATCCTCAGATTTTTCAAAATCTGACGATCTGGATCTCTTCAAAATGAGATTGCCTACAAAACCTAGACCTCAACTTTTTTTGAAAAAATTACATGTTAGCCTCTAATTTTAGGAGATCTTTCTTTTTTTGGGAAAAACTCTTATTTTTGAAAATATGATGATCTGGGTCTCTTCACAATAGGATTGTCTACAAAACCCAGACCTCAGTTTTTTAGCCCTACTTTTAGGGAATCTTGCATGTTCTTAAAAAAAACATCTTTTTCAAAATCTGATGATCTAGGTCTCTTTTGAATAAGATTATCTACAAATCCTAGACCTCAGTTTTTTTTTTTAAATCTACCTTTTTCTAAAGAAAAATCAACAATCTATTTTTAGCTCTTGTGTAGAACTTGTCTGAACATAGGTGTGTTCACAATCAAAAGTCAAGATTTTCAACATGCAGTACTCTCCAACAGAAATTAGGACCAAATCAATGTTGCTCCATGATTTCCTAAGAACGTTCAAAACGGACTTGCATCATGTGAATCCAGTGTTTGATTTGCATGCTTTGGAAGGCACAAAAAACACTTCAATCAAAAATCTTGATCATTTTGATTTGCTTGTAGTAGCTTCTATCCCCATCTCGGTGCAAAGCCTTGAATTCGTAATTGCTTGTGTCAAGCATTACAATCCAACTTCACAAGAAATCATATCAGCATATGGGCATATTATTTGCAGCCTCAAGCCAGAAGATATTGAGAATGTTTTTAAATACCACCATGGACAGAAAATTTCATCATATCTATTGAAGAATGTGAAAATGTGTGGTATGCACAAAAGGACAAGTGTCGAAAAGGAATGACTAAAAAGTGGTATAAGGAGAAGCATAATACTTTGTTGATGAATACCGAGTATAGTAAGTTCAAGGATGAATTTGCAGTGATGATTACTTTTCTCAACTAAGTCACAGGTCAAGCAAAGGCTAATAAATTTCAGCCTTGGATGTTTTACGTCATTTCCCAAATTGTTGACAAATTAGAGCATTATGACTGGCCAACATTGATTAGTGATAGGCTCCACCATTAGATGACAAAGTTCTTCAAGGTCCATGAATTCCACAACATCATATCTCGTATATCTAATGGCCTTTCAAGGAAAATTTAGAGGTTTGACTATCATTGGAACTTTGGGTGTTCAACATGTATATGATCATTACCCACAGCTAGAGTTTTTAGAGTCTGAGCAGCATTACAAGCGGGTGAATGATCTATTCCTAATGCATATAGTGCAAGTTCTTGATCATGAGTTGCATATAATAATTTTAGCAAATTCCATATTAGCAATGGTGGAGTGGGTTGATTGGTTTATCTAATTCCCCACATTCTCCTACATAAGAGTATATGGCTTCTCAAATGATCTAGTCATGCTTCCTAGATATCCAACGAATGAGGTCATGTTCATGGAGTTTTTGAGGCAAGTACACGAAGTGCACACTTCTTTGCATAATAGACACAAGTTTGCATTCAACTTCTCGTTTGAGATGAGTACATACAAATGTAGATCAGTAACTGATGCTAAGTTGATGAGCGATGAAATGTCAAAGTTTGGTCTCAAGATTTTCAAGGAGAGACGTTCATACAATCCTCATGGTGTCTTCGCAGCTCATCTTGGTCAGAATCATGCGCATGTGCTCACAATTGAATTTTCTAGGCTAACTGTGAAGATGAGTTTGAAGTGCATAAGCACAACTACTCCAAACTTACTCTTCAGTAGATGGCTAATTTCTTATTAGAAGATGTGGAAGGACTTTCAGATGATGATGGGGAAGTTCTACTTCCCATGTATGCTCGAGATCAGGTCAATCAACAACCACTTCCACAAGTTGATTGGTTTGCCAAATAGGGTACGTCCGTCGAGGAAAGTACAAGCCAAGTTGTCAAGAACAACAAGATATTCATGAGCAATAAAAGGACATGAAAGGTAGTTGTAGAGCTACCAATATTTCATACATCTCTACCTTCTTCTAAATCAAAACCAAGAGCAAAAGCTATGAGCAATCCTTCAGAAGATACAAAGATTAGCAAAATGATGAAGAGCTTAAAGGAAAAGGTAAATTAGCAAGAACAATCAACAAATGTACCAAAAGTTCCAGTTGAATCAACACTATGAGTTGAATTAGAGCCTTCATCTCCTATTCTTCTATTTTCACTGAGGCCTTCTCCTATTCATATAGATTCAAAAGGCGATTCACCAATTCACAATATCTCGAGACTGATTGATCCATCAAGAGTTGTTGGAACTGGAATCGATCCTTTGAGAGAAGTTAGTAGAGACTCCTCATCTTGGCTTGAGAACCTGTTGGGTAGGAAAAGGAGGAAGCCTTCTTATTAGTTGAAATTTGTAGAACTTGATAGCGTCTACCAGGACACAATAGAGAAGAAACTTAAGAACCCAATTCATATGGAGAAGAATTCTAATGGCAAGATCATCCTTGAGTGTGCCACACCTCCAGAGGACAAGAACATGGATGAGGTTGAAATTGTTAACTTCAAAGTTTTCAAGGCCAATCTCAGAAGAAGCACTCAGAATACTAATGTAAATCTCTTTGAGGTTGTAGCAGATAATCTAAAGGAACGAGTTCTCAAGGATAAAGAAGATAAGGTAGCCCTCAAGGCTCAAATTCAACAATTGCGATAGTATGTTTCCAATCTCCTTCATGGTAATTATTGGACTACCTTTTTTCTTACTTAGATTTTGGATTCACCCGTAGATCAACACCAGTTGAGTCAGTTGGTCATCTACAAAAAACATATGAGAGATTGGATAGAAGAGTTCATCACCAAGGGCAGATTTATACTTGTAGAGATGTATCAATTGAGGTATAATGCCCATGATCTTCGCTCAAGGATTCAAGAGTTTGAGTAGATTATAGCAGAAAGGAAACTGAGATATGAGATTGTCATTTCTAACTTGAGCATGGCTTATGATTCAGTCACTACAGAAGAACACAAGAAGAAGCCTTTTACTTGGAGAGAACAACACTTCTTCAAAGTAAAAACCTATGAAGGAAAATTTGTAGAATTGACTGGATATAGGAAAAAGGTTGCTAATACTATCAAGTTCGTAAGTATGTTCGTGTCACAAATCCCTTGCCAATATTGACATGAAGATGGCACTTACTTTGATCTCGGTGAAGTATAGACAAAATTTTAGAACCCTGTTCGTGGCAGTTTGAATGGAGATCATGTTGTCTACAAGATGAATCATGTGGTTTCAATGTCCAAAGAATTTGATGAAGTAGCTAAAAAGAGGAAAGAACTATTGTTTGATCGCAGAAGATGAGAAGATGTTGGAAAAATAATACATCATTCTAGATAGTATCATTGTTCCTGATGAAGAAGCAGTTAACAAATATTTGGAGGATATGATTTCCCAAGCTATCAATGAGTGAACTACCAGTTGAAGCATGCAAATCTTTCCAAGAATAAAGGTAGTAGTTAACTTGATGCCTTTTTCGCGTTTAACTTGTTGTTCTCATTCATGCATATCTATTCTTTGGAAATATCAATGTATAGTTGGAGCTTTTCCAGTTAACTGATGTTAGTAGTTAGTTATTTATTAGTTATCTTATGTTAATTTTTAGAAATAAAGTGTGCATGTTGGCAAGACTAGTTGTTAAAATCAAGGAGATTTTAGGTTCCCTACTCCTTGTTTGTGTATAAATAAGGGAAGCCTTGCCCATTTATTTTTAACCGTTGTTATGATAACAAATTTGCTGAGCCTATTTTTCCTGCAACTTTTCTATTCAGTGTCTATTCACTTTTGTTTCAAATGTAATCTGGTTGATCACATGTCGTATGCCTATTTTTGCTACAATTTGTTGTCCCATAAGTGTTTCGTTGTTATAAAATTTAGGAAGGAAATCTCATGCCTACCTTGCTCTAATCTACTCTCTCAAATCTATTTAGCACTTTGTCTTATGTTTTTGCTTTCATAATCTTTATTTCAGCTTACATCTAATAAGTACAATGAGTCTCCAGGTGTGTTTTCGAAGCAAGTTTATTTAGGCTTTTGTGTCAAATCAATCATTCCTTGTTTACTTCTAAATCTTATTCTCTGAATTTACTTGAGTTATTAGAAGCATCATTAGAATAGGCTTAGTTGTATTTTGAAGTTACAAAACTAGAGAAAACCTCAGCTGCAACGCAAAGTGTTTTATAACGTTGTGCTCTTAATTGAGAAATAAAAATATTATAATTAGCAAAGAGGGACTTCTCCTAATTTGAAGAGCAGTCTAATTGTGCATAGCCGTTTGTTCCTAATTCGCATTCTAGAGGTGCGAATTGAAACACCAATAATAATATATGATATGTAATTTTGATGATGTATATAATTTTTTAAACTCTAATTACCAATTGCTTGAAGTCATTCCATCTCTTGTAAAATTGTTTATTTTACACTAATTTTTTTGATAGATTAATTCCCTTACTTGTCTCAGGTATTATCATAAAAAAGTAGAGCATCAAAAGTTAGCCTAAGTTGTTTCATTAAGGGCAATGAGTTATGTTTTAGCAAATGTTTTGAACCTTACCAAAATAATTTTTTGATTCAAGTCTTAAGTTTCCCACAAGTTTTGGTTCCATTAAGAATTCTAACAAAAAGGATCATTGCATTAGTCAAACTCGAACACATTATTATATCTAAATAATACTTGAACCTTTAAGTTGATTATATGAAGTCCAGCTAAAAATGTCTGCTATTTCCACTATCATATGAAATCCCCACTATACAAAGCATGTGGTAATTATTATATATTTTCATTCCGAACTTTTAAACTCCTAAGTCTTTTCTTTACCTAGAGAAAACATGTTTAACAATAACAAAATATTTTATAGTGGAAATTTGATGTGTAAGTGAATCAAAACTTAAAATGTTAATATGAAGTTCACTTCGAAATTCTTGCTATGTTCTGTAGTGATGAAAATCCCCACTAAAGTGGAAAACATAGATATAACATATCCAACGGAATAGGAAAGTTAAAAAAGAAAAAAGCAAACCTTCAATGAAAGTCCAACTCATTATTGAACTAGATGGATTTGAATTCTAATTTCCAGTTCAATTTTAAATCTTTGTAGCCATATAATTTTATAGTTAGTGGGAGTTTTCAACTGAACTTGGTATATATAAAATGGGTGTTTCCACATCGATGAAAATTTATTGCTTCTAGTAACATGAAAATTTACCAATTTACCACTATGAAGGTAAAATAGATCATTGCATTAGTTGGATGCAAAAAAAAATTATAAAATGTAATTAATATTTAGCGGAGAATGGGAATTCAAGTGAACTGAAACTTTAAGTTGATTATATGAATTTCACCTCAAAATTTTTGCTATTTATAATATTGTATGGAATCCTCGCTATTGCAGAGGATGTCTTCATTACTACATATATCCATCCTAAGATTTTAAACTCATAAGTCTTTTATTTACCCGAACTTGTTACATTTATCAATAAGAAAATATTTTATAGCTGAATTCCAACTTCTAAGTCAATCGCAACTTAAAAATTCTAGAAGGTAGATATAATGTATCCAACAAAATATAAAAGTTAAAAAAGAAAAATTAAACCTTCAACAAAAGTCTAACTCATTATTGAATTGAATGTATTATAATTTTAATTTTCCTATTTATTTGAAAATTATTGCAACCATAGAATTTCTTAAAGGGCATGGGTTTTCAACTGAACCCAATATATATGAAATGGGTGCTTTCACATCCTTGAAGATTTTCCACTTCCAATAAGATGCAAATTTCTCACTAAGAAGGTAAAATCGATTCCAATTAAATCAAAGATGGTGAAAATAATCTAAAAATTGCAATTTGAATTTAAACTTAAAATTTTCACTTTCAAATACAAAAGGTGAATTTCGGGTAAATTGGTTCCTACAAAACACTATAATGTTAAATTAAGAAAAGCAATGGGAAAATTGAAACTTCCAATCTTCGTCATGAATTCTTACCCACCAAAGGTTGCACATTAATTGCATGTATATTTTCATATTTTTTAATGGTACAAGGCATTATTTTCTCCCATTTGATCACAAAAATGAAAATTGAACAAGTGTGAGAGTGACAACAAAGCATAGTGCAATTTGCATAAATGATGAAAAAAAGTTTGCAAACTTGATATTGAGAAGAACCCATTGTTACAAACCTTGTAGATACATGTTCAACAAGTAAGTTGGAGTGAGGGGACGTAAAAAGAGATGAAACTTAAAAGGTTTGAACCATTCTTGAAAGATAAAAATTAGGTGCGATTGTGAGTTAATTGTAATGAGTTTTTTGAATTGAAGGAGAATTGCTTTAAAACATTTTTCTATGGATTTGATTTTGAATTTGAATGTGGAAACTTGTTTTTGTTATAGTAAAATTGATTTATCTAGGTAATTTATTAAAATTAAAACCCTAACCTATTGTAAATTAGCGACACCCTAGTTTCAAACATATGGGTTATTGCAAGTTTTTCTTGACTTGATAGCTAGAATTCTGGGTTAATTGTAATAATTGTTTTTTGAATTGAAATAGAATTGTTTTAAAAAAAATTAATATGGATTTCATTTCAAATATGAATGGGGAAAGTTGTTTCAGTTAGAATAAAATTGATTTATATTGGGTAATTTAGTAAAAATAAAACCCCAACCTATCATAAATTAGCAAGGCCCTAGTTTCAAACAAATGGGTTATTGGGAGTTGATAGGCATGATTATAGGTTAATTATAATGGTATTTTTGAATTGAAAAATAATTAATTTAAAATTATTTTCCATGGATTTCATTTTAAGTATGAACACGTGGAGAATTGTTTTGGTTACAATAAAAATGATTTACGTTGGGTAATTTAGTAAAAGTAAAACCTAACCTACCATAAACTAGTGGGGCCCTTGTTTCAAACAAATGGTTTATTGCAAATGTTTTTTTCAACTTGATTGCAAGAAACATGAATCAAAGATTGAAAAAATAAAGGATGAGTTTCAAGCCCCACTCCCTCAGTCCCACATCTTTCCTCCATATGAGATAATATCAAATAAGTTCACCTAGGGTATTTTGATGCTAATGAGTTAAAAAAATGGGTAACTGATGGGAAGGTGGGAAGTTTCACAAAGAACATAGTCAAAAGTTGACTTCACATGGTAGCTACCTTTCACATGGCTACATAGGCACCAAAGTTGGTTATGGAGTGCATTCATTATTAGGACGTGGGCAAAGAATAGTGGTAAAAGAAGGAAGGGTTTACATAGATCCAACTCACAAAGGGATTGCAAAAATATTCACTATTCCAATACATCATGTGATGAGTCCATTTTAAACATAGTAACCTATGAAGGAATACAAAGTTGATGAAGAGTCCTACGAGAATATTGCACTTGACTTAGATGATAGAGGATAAGAAGCTGAAGGCAACTGCTAAGATGTTGAAAACCCTATAGAGGAGAGACTTTAAACAACATATAAGTGATATGATAAATTTACTTAGTAGGATAGTTGTGTTTCCTATAATAGGGACATTTGAGCCATGTATGTACATCTACATAAAGGTTGTGAAGAATGATGAAGGAAAAATTCATTGGGCCTAGGCATTTAGTGATTCAATCAATGCCCAAATGAAGGGATTCGAGAAATCAAGGTGTAGCATACCTTTGACAATTTTACAGTAGGTTTAGCTCCCCCTTATGTGCTTGGACCTTAGAATTATGCATCTAATCTACCTATTTTATAAATAAATTCAAAAAATTAAAAGATGGGATTGAAAATAAACATTTAATATTTTCCCTTGATGTTTAAGGCCTCAAAAAGGATGGGTCTGGACTAGGGTGCCAATCGACCTTGTGCAACACTTTTCAACTAAAATTTAAATATGTTGGTGTTAGCATATTTTAATATTTGAAAATCCAAAATCATTTTTTAGATATTGATATTTTATTTTTGAGAAATTAGAAGAAGCATATAAATACAAATCATTTTCACCATTTTAATTCTAGAAAATTTTGAATGTGAAGCAAGAGCACAATTGAGCAGTCAAGAGAAAAATTAGTAGAGTTGTAATAGGAATTATTTTAGTCAAGCATCATGTGAGTTTGTTCATGTTTCATGTTTCATGTTCATTTGTTTTGTGAGTATTGAGACTTGTAGGACTTCAAATCAAGCATCAATTTCTCCTTGAAGGTGATGAGTACATGACTTCAGTCCATCAAGGAATGCATATCTAAATGGTGAGTTGCAACAATAGTCAATTTATCACTTGTTTACCATTTATCCTTTGCTTGACGAGGGTAAGCTCTATTTTTACATCATCATAATCGTTGTAGAGGTAGAAATACCAAAACAAAGATACCAACACTATCAACACTCATTTAGATTCACAAGATCATGTAAACCCACTTTACAGAGAAACGTGAAGCAAAGACATTTCTCCCAAACACCTCTACAATGCACAGTTCACACACTGTTCAACACAACTTCTTCTGTACGACAATTCAGCACACCAACTCTTGAATATAGCACCTCTAAACTACTCTCATCAACATATCCAAATTGCACAGGTAGATATTCAACCTAGAAGAAATGCATAACAAAACCAAAACACAAATTTGTCACACAGAACACCATTGCAACACATTGTTTTCTCTTTTTATAAAATTTTCTCAAAAGCACTTGGAAACTAAGCACCAGAGACACATCCTCACAATATTCAATACTTCCTCATCCATAGACAAAAGCTTATCAAAGCAACACTAGACGTTGACACTAGTAGCTTTACTAATGACAACATAATGCAACTAATCAAAAAATGGATAACAACTGCTAATACTCTTCCAACAATCTCACTCAACTTATAGACATCAATGACAACATAGGCTTGCTGAAATCAATGACAACACTAACTGATCATACTTGCAACAATCTCCCCCTTTGTCATTGATGACAAAACATGATCTAAAAAACCATCAGAGACACAACAACTCTAAATACCAACACACTGCAACTCTTCATATTACTTCTCCCCTTGAATAACTTATCTTTTTCACATTGTTGTCTCCCCCTTTGTATCTTTTATTCTTTACTTGTTTCTCTCTCCCTTAATGACTTTCTCTCCCTTATTACTTATTCTTTTTCACATGTTTCTCTTTCCCCCTTTGACATCAATGGAAAAGGACATAATATTTTTATTGTTTATTCTCTTCCTTTGACATCAATTAACTTGCTTACTTTTGCAACTTCTTTCCTTTAATGCTTTGAATACTCCCCCTTAGGATCACACACCAAACTACACCAAATCATAAACCTTTTCATAATGACAACACACACTCTTCTGACTACAACAACCAACAATGCAACTACCTACTCCCCCTAAGAGGTAGCCACCAACATGAGTCCAAAACAAAGAATGAATCTTGAGATCCATTAGATTGATGCATCTCCTTATGCATATATTTCAAAGAAGGAGGGGAAATAACCCCCAACTTCTCCCAGAGATACTCAAAAGTATTCTTAGGAAGAGACTTAATAAATATATCAACAATCTGATCCTTTTTAGGCACATATTCAAGCTTCACTTTATTCTCCACAACCTTCTCTCTCAGAAAGTGATGTCTGATTGAAATATTTTTTTCCTTGAATGCATCATTGGGTTTTTTGAAATATTAATTACACTTGTATTGTCACAGAATATAGAAATAGGCTCATCATACACCATTGATATCCTTCAATGTTTGCCTCATCCACAACACCTATGTGCAACAAGATGTTGTTGCAATGTACTCAACCTCTACACTAGATAAATAAATTGAATCTTGTTTCTTACTTAGCCATGATACCAATCTACATCCAAGAAAGAATGCACCATCACTTGTACTTTTCCTATCATCCACACAGTTAGCCCAATTTGCATCTGTGTAAGCACTCAAAGTGAAGTTAGTATCCTTTGGATACCATAAACCATGATCTAGAGTTCCCTTTAAGTATTTGAATATCCTCTTTATTGATGCAACATGTGACTCTCTAGGATCTTCTTGAAATCTAGCCACAAGATAAATTGCATGCATGATATCTGATCTAATAGCAATTAGATATAGTAGTCCACCAATAATTGATTTGTATTTGCTCTGATCACCCTTAGGAGATTCATCATTCTTGCTCAGTTTGCAACCAGTAACCTGTTAAACAGGTGCAGGACAATTGAGAGGGGGGGTCAATTAGTTGTCACAAAATTCAAACGTAAGACTTCAACACTTATCAATTTCACAACCACACTATTTTGTTATTAAGTAAGAGCATGAAACACAAATAACAAAAAGTAAATCAACATAATGAACACCATATTTTTACATGGAAAACCTAATAAGGGAAAAACCACAGTGAGGGTTAACTCACAATATAAAAAGATTATAAAACTGAATATAGAGGCTCACTACCAAGGGCTCATTGCCCAGAAGAGGACTCACTACCCAAGTACAAAGGCTCATTGCCTACAGAAAGAACTCACTATTCAACAGGAAGGCTCACTGCTTACAAATACAAAAGAGCACACAAGATCCACCACAACAATTAACACACATCTGCAACTTTGAATAAGGATTTCAGAAACCTTTAGCTCACTACCTTCAGGAATCCAACATAATGTATTACTATTGTCTCAACTCACTCACACACACACACTTCTACTCTTAAGATTTCTGGCTCACTTTCATCACTTTGCATCACACTGTCATACAATTCTTCACAATTTGACTTGCTTTTATACCATCCTCAACCTTAGAAACTTTCTCCAAGGTTGGCCACAAATACCTCCTTTTATAAATTCAAATTAGGTCGACAACTCAACATTCCTGTGGTGGAAAGAAATGAGAGTGGACCAATAAAACATTTAACCAAGACCAAAATTAATGCCTCAGATCAACCACATGCTTCCTCAATTTAATTTTATTCTTCGAATGAAGTGTAAACACCAGGTCGGCTAAACCTAATGAAAACACAAATGAACATTGATGTACATGCTTCCCAACAAGAATATGACATACAAAATCCACAACACACTTCATTATGCACAATAATACAACTCAAATTTCTTTAGATACATCTGTAGCAAATGCAATATGCTTCAAACTCTGAACATCTTTCACCAGTTCATCTGGACTGTGCAAACCCATATTGAAACACTGAAACATTACTTTTGGATCACCAAACTTCAACCTTCTTTGCCAAAACCCAAAGAACATCATCTCAAGACATATCCCAGATCTGCAAGATTTGAAACGAAACAACGAAGGACTATGGAGCAAAAACATTTCTCTCAATCCATAGAAGATCAACTTTGCTAGAACAATTCACACACCGATGAATGTAACTTTCATGTACTATCACACCAAAAGTTAAAACTTAGGATATATCACCACAATATCACCATTATCAAATCTTTAGATCCACACAAGCATAGGATCAACACTGGAGAAACGTGGAGCACATACTAGAGCACATTCTAAACACATTCATCACTCTGACTTTTCTTCTTTATTAATTTTCTCAAAAGCACCTGGAAACTCATCAACACAACACATCTACAATGACATAAATATAGCTCCATGTACTCACAACATCTCATCAACATCTCAGCTATACATGTGCAATCTGCAACATACTGAACTGTGTTGACATCAATGACAAAATTAATGACAACACCACTAGAATAGCTCATACTTGCAACAATCTCCCCCTTTGTCATTGAGGGCAACACATGATGTGAAAAACTATCAAAGACAACATCCTTCACATTATCCCTGGAGAACACCTTCTCTTCCTTTACAACTATTTTTCACATGACTTTCTCTCCCCCTTTGACATCAATGGAAAAGACCAACAACTATGAGTACTCCCCCCTTAGGAGCACACTCATACTGCAACAATGAAAACCTTTTCTACTCCCCCTACGGATTAGACCCATTTGTCAGTCCAAATAAATAAAGAATATGTGAATTCACTGGACTAATGCACCTTCATATGTAGTTAGTTCAGAGGGCCAATGACCCCCAACATCTCCCTAAGACAATCAAAAGTATCCTTCAGAAGAGCCTTAGTAAATATGTCTGTAATTTGTTCCTTTGTGGTCACATACTCCAATCTGACTTCATTCTCCAACACTTTTTCTCTTAGGAAATGATATTTGATAGATATGTGTTTTGTTCTTGAATGCATAATTAGGTTCTTTGAGATGTTTATTGCACTTGTGTTGTCACAAAAAGTAGAAATAGGCTCATCACATATCACTGCAATGTCTTTCAGAGTTTGCTTCATCCACAAAACCTATGTGCAGTAGGATACTGCAACAATATATTTTGCCTCTGTAGTGGATAAAGAAACCGAGTCTTGATTTTTACTCAACCATGAAACCAATCTTTTGCCAAGAAAGAAAGCACCACCATTGGTACTCTTTCGGTCATCTACACATCTGGCCCAATCAGCATCGATATAAGCACTCAGGGTGAAATCATCACTCTTAGGATACCATAATCCATAATCTAGTGTATCTAAATATCCTCGTTACAGTTATAACATGTGCTTCTTTAGGATTTTCTTGGAATCTGGGAACTAAACATATTGCATGCATAATATTTGGTCTCGTAGCAATAAGATACAATAGTCTGCCAATCATAGATTTGTATTTGCTTTGATCAGTCTTAGCAGATTCATCATCTTTGCTTAGTTTACATCCGGTTACCATAGGAGTACAAACCGGTTTGGAATCATCCATCCCAAACTTCTTCAACAACTCTTTTACATACTTATACTTTGAAATGAATATCCCTTTATCAGTTTGATTCACTTGTAGACCAAGGAAGAAATTCAATTTACCAATCATAGACATCTCAAATTCTTTCTGCATCTCTACAACAAACTTATTACACATGCCTTCATTTCCACCAAAAATGATATCATCAACATATACAACTACTATCAACATTTTGTTACCTTGAACTTTGAAGTAAAGATTGTTGTCAACAAAACCTTTGTTGAATCTTTGCTTTGTGAGGTATCTATCCAATCTTGCATACCAAGCTTTGGGAGCTTGCTTCAATCCATACAACACTTTCTTCAACTTACAAACGATGTTTGGTTTGTTAGATAACTAAAACCCTTCAGGTTGTTCCATATACACTTCTTCCTCCAATTCACCATTCAAAAATGTTGACTTAACATCCATCTGATACACTTTGAAGTCCTTGTGGGAAGAAAATCCCAAAAACATCCTAATAGCTTCCATTCTAGCCATAGGGACAAATGTCTCTTCAAAATCTATACCTTCAACTTGCGAATATCCCTTACATACAAGTCTTTCCTTATTCCTTACAACTTCTCCACTTTCATTTAGCTTATTCCAGAACACCCATTTTGATCCAATCACATTTTTATTCACAGGCCTAAGGACTAGTTCCCATGTCTGATTCTTTTCTATTTGCTACAACTCTTCTTTCATAGCTTTCATCCAACTCTCATCTTCTCATGCTTCACTCACAGACTTAGGTTCAACTTTAGAGAGAAAACAAAGATTTACCTCAGCTGCAACTTTGCTTCTTGTCTTCACACCTTCACTTTTATCTCCAATTATCTATTCCTCCAAATGATTCTTCTGTACATACTTAGGAGTCTTAACAGAAGGTTTTGACTCATTCTCTTCTTCTTCCATTTGTTCTTCTTTCTCTTCTTCTACTTCCTTCTCCTTATTTTCCTTCGATACATGTCCACAAATAGGATCATCGGGTTCAACTTCACTTATCTCAATAGGTTTGCATATGTCTTCATCAACTTTCACATTAGCACTTTCAACAATCTTTCTCAATCTTTTATTAAAGCATTTGTATGCTTTGCTAGTAGTAGAGTATCCAATAAAGATTCCTTCATCACATCTAGTATCAAAATTTCCAAAATTTTCATCATCTCTTTTAATATAACATATGCTTCCAAATACCTTGAAATACTTCACATTAGGAGTCTTACCAGTCCATAACTCAAAAGGAGTTTTTGTGCTATTATATATGATCTGAACTCTATTAAGAACTTAAACAGTAGTGTGTATTACCTCTCTCCAATACACATCCAGTACATTTGATTCTTTCATCATGGTTCTAGTAACTTCCTGTACTATCCTATATTTCCTTTCAACTACTCCATTTTGCTGAGGAGTTCTTAGAGCAGAAAACTATATTTTTATGCCATGTAGTTCACATAATGCATTAAATTCACTAGAAGGGAATTCTCCACCTCTATCAGATCTCAAACACTTGATTTTCAAATTTACTTCATTTCCCACTCTTGCTTTGAATACCTTAAACCTATCTAGAGCTTGATTCTTTTCTCTAAGAAAAGTAACCCATGCCATTCAAGTATAATCATTAATAAGCAACATGAAATACCTGTCACCATTTAGGTTTCTAGTTCTAGTCAAACCACAGAGATCAGTATGAACTAACTCCAACATTCCGGTAGAAGAGTGCTCTTTTCCCTTAAAGTTGGATTTTGTTTGTTTCCCTAATTGACAACTTCTACAAATAGCATTAGTAGGTCTTGTGATTCTGGGCAGCCCTCGAACAATCTCCTTTGCATTGATTTTGACCAGGTTGTCAAAATTTACATGTCCCATTCTCTGGTGCCATAACCAAATTTCACTGATTTGAGATACAAAGCATTGATCATCAACTCCCTTAAGCTGATAGATGTTTCCATGAGTTCTTCCAACAACAACCATATCTCCATTTCTGGATCCTTTTTTGATTTCACAGGTATTATTTTGAAACACAAGTTTAAAACCATTGCTACACATCTGACCAACACTTAGAAGGTTATGCCTCAAACCCTTCACATAAATACATCATTAGTACTATGCACTCCATCAAAACTAATTGAACCTTTCCCACAAATATTAGCTCCTGAATCATCATTGAACATAACTAAACCACCATCATATTTCTCAAGTTTAGTGAGCTTACTCTTATCTCTGATCATGTGATTAGAACATTCCCTATCAATTACCCAGTAGTATTCATCTTGTCTTGCATGAAAAGCGGTAACCAAAGTACCTTCTATCCTATTCCTCTTATTCTCTGAAGCCTTCTTGCATACACATTTTCTAGGCTTAGTGGATATAGATTTACTTTCCAAAGCTAAGAATAAGCATTCACTATCATCAACCTCATTCTCAGATTCATCATAAGAAATTCCTACTTCTTTTTTAACATACTACAACTTCTTATATTTCTTATCCTTTCTATCCTTATCCTTATAATCATTGTTCTTCTTATGTACAACTCTATTCAAACATCTTGAAGCATAATGACCAATATTACCACAACTGAAACATTTCAAGTGTAACATACCTTTATACTTTCTGGTGCCTTTCTTCAACTTTGTGGTGAAGTTTACTTCCAACTCATCATCACCATCACTATCTGATTCACCTTCAATCTTCATTACTTTAAATGTCATTTTTATCTTTTCTTCTATCTTGTCTTCTTTATGAAACTTTCTCATCTCAAATGCTTGCAAGGTGTTGAACAATTGTTCTAATGTGTACTTCTTATGATCATACATTTCTTCAATAACCGATATCTTATCATTATAGAAATCTAGTAGGGTGATTAGGATATTCTCAATTATATTTTCATCTGATAGTTTTCCTCCTTGATTTCTAACTTCTTTTGCAATTAATTCAACCCTTTGAAAGAAGCTTGTAAATTCCTCACCTTCTTCCATTTTCAGATTTCCAAATCTATGCTTTGCCGCCAGCTTCTTTGTCAAGTTCACTCTTTCATTTCCTTCATACATGTCTTCCAACTTCTTCCAAACTTCATATGCAGTATCCAAAGAAAGAACCTTAGTTTGATCATTTTTAGATAAGCCACTGCAAATAGCATACTTTTCCTTCTCATTTTCTTCATAAGTAGAAATCTCATCTGCAATAGTAAGACCACCAAACAGGGGTGCATACTTTGTCTCAATAGCCTTCTAGGTCTTGAAACCAAGAGAGATAATATATCCTTTCATCTATCCCTCCCAATCATTGTAGTCAGTTCCATCGAACATAGGGATCGCCAACTTATGCACCATCAAATCTTCCTTAAGCGGTTAAGCTCTACACCAAGGAACCAAAGCTCTGACACCAATTGTTAAACAAGCATCAGACAACTGAGAGGGGGGTGAATCAGTTGTCACAGAATTCAAACTTAAAACTTCAACACTTATCAATTCCATAACCACACTATTTTGTTATTAAGTAAGAGCATGAAACACAAATAACAGAAAGTAAATCAACATAATGAACACTAGATTTTTATGTGGAAAGCCCAACAAGTGAAAAACCATAGTGAGGGTTAACTCACAATATAAAAAATTATAAACTCAATACATAGGCTCACTACCCAGAAGAGGACTCACTATCCAAGTACAAAGGCTCATTGCCTACAGAAAGGACTCATTGTCCAATAGGGAGGCTCACTACCTACAGATGCAAAAGAGAACAAAAGGTCCACCACAACAATTAACACACATCCATAGGTTTGAATAAGGATTTCAAAAACATTTAGTGCACTGCCTTCAAGAATCCAACACAATGAAGTACTGTTGTCTCAACTCACTCACACACACTTCTACTCTTATGATTTGTGGCTCGCTTTCGTCACTTTCCATCACACTGTCATAAAATTCTTCACAATTCAACTTGATTTTATACCATCCTAAGCCTTAAAAACTTTCTCCAAGGTTGGCCACAAATACCTCATTTTACAAATTCAAATTAGGTCAGAAACTAAACATTCCTGTGGTGGAAATAATGAGAGTGGACCAATAAAAAATTTAACCAAGACCGAAAATAATGTCTCAGATCAACCACACGCTTCCTCAATTTAATTTTATTCTTCAAATGAAGTGTAAACACCAGGTCAGCCAAACCTAATGAAAACAAAAATGAAAATTGATGTACATGCTTCCCAACAAGAAGATGACATGCAGACTCCACAACACGCATTATGCACGAGAATGCATCTCAGATTTCTTCAGATACATCTGTAGAAAATGAAATATGCTTCAAACTCTGAACACCTTTCACCAGTTCATTTGGATTGTGCAAACCCATATTGAAACACTAAAACATGACTTTCAGATCACCAAACTTCAACCTTCTTTGCCAAAAGCTAGAGAACACCATCTCAAGACATATCCCAGATCTGCAAGATCTAAAATGAAATTGCAGAGGATTGCGGAGCAAAAACATTTCTCTCAGTCGACAAAAGATCAACTTTGCTAGAAAAACTCACACATCGGTGAATGTAACTTTCATGTACTACCACACCAAAAGCTAAAACTTAGGATATATCACCACAAGATCACCATTATCAAATCTTCAGATCTGCACAAGCATAGGATCAACATAGGAGAAACATGGAGCACATACCAGAGCACATTTTAAACACATTCATCACTCTAAATTTTCTTCTTTATTAATTTTCTCAAAAGCACTTGGAAACTCATCAACACAACAGATTTGAGACAACACAAAGATAGCTCCATGTACTCACAACATCTCATCAACAACTTAACTATACATGTACAATCTGCACCATATTGAATTGTGTTGAAATCAATGACAACATTAATGACAAAACCACCAAACTAGCTCATACTTACAACATAACCATAGGAATACATACTGGTTTGGAGTCTTTCATTCCAAACTTCAACATTTCTTTGACATACTTTGATTTTGAAATGAATATACCTTTGTCTGTTTGATTGATTTGGAGCCCAAAGAAGAAATTCATCTCCCTAAACATAGACATCTCAAACTATTTTTGTATCTCTTATACAAACTTCTTACACATAGCTTCATTGTCTCCAAAAAATATGTCATTACATACAAAACTACAATCAAGATTTTATCTTTTTCAACCTTCAAGTAAAGATTACTATTTGCAGTACCTTTATTGAACCTTGTATCAAATACCTACCCAACCTTGCACACCAAGCTCTAGGATCTTGCTTCAATCCATATAATTCCTTTTTCAATTCACAGACCATATTCGGTTTATCTGATAGTTGAAATCCTTTTGGTTGTTCCATGTATACTTCTTCCAATTCCCCATTCAAGAAAGCAGACTTCACATCCATTTGATAAAATTTAAAGTACTTGTGTGTTGCAAAAGCTACAAACATTATGATAGCTTCCATTCTTTCCACCGAAGCAAATTCCTCCTCAAAGTCTATTCCTTCAACTTGTGAGTAGACCTTATACACGAGCCTTGCTTTTTTCTATAACACTTCTCCATTCTCATTTAGTTTGTTTTTGAATACCCATTTTTTTCTAATTATATTTTTGTTTGAAGGTCTTGGGACAAGTTCCCAAGTTTGATTTTTTTCAATCTACAATAGTTCTTCTTCCATAGCCTTCATCCAATGTTCATCTTTGCATGCCTCAATCATTGTTTTAGGTTCAACTTTAGAAAGTATACACAAATTTACCTCTTCTTAAACAAATTTCCTTCTTGTTAAGACACCTTTGCTTTTATCTCCAATAATATATTGTTCAAAATTATTCCTCTACACATACTTGGGGATTCTAGGGGTCTTTTCTGAAGCATCTTCTTCTTCAAACTACACATCCTTTTCCTTGGATTTTTCTTTTTCTTTGTAATCAGGCTCATCTAACTCATATCCATCTATCACCACTAATTTCTAAAAAATTTCATCAACCTTGACACTTGTACTCTCAACAATATTTCTAAGTCTTTTGTTGTAGCATTGGTAAGCTTTAATTTTAGTAGAATAACTAAGGAAGATTCCTTCATCAGACCTTGCATCAAACTTTCCCAAGTTCTCTTCATCTCTTTTGATATAACACTTGCTTCCAAACACTTTGAAATATTTTATAGTAGGGATCCTTCCATACCACAACTCATAGGGAGTCTTTATGATATTTTATTTTGCTTGAACTCTATTAAGTATATAAATAACAACATAAATTGCTTCTCTCCAATAGACTTCTGGTAGGTTAGCTTATTTCATCATAGTCCTTGCAACTTCTTGAACAATCTTGTTTTTCCTTTCAACCACTCCATTTTGTTGAGGATTTCTAGGGGAAAACAAGTGCCTCTTTATGCCATGATTCTCACAAAACATGTTAAATTCATTGGAGGTGAACTCTCCACCTCTCTCAAACCTCAAATACTTGATTTTCATATTCATCTCATTCTCAACCATAACTTTAAATGCTTTGAACCTATCTAGGGCTTCAAATTTTTCTTTAAGAAAAGTAACCCATGTCATTCTAGAATAATCATCAATAAAAATCATGAAACACTTGTCTCCTTGAAGACTTCTTATTCTTGTAGGGCCACGAAGATTTGTATGAACCAACTCCAACAATCCAGTAGAAGATTGTTCTTTTTCTTTGAAACTTCTTGTTTTCTTTCCAATATGATAATCCTTGCAAACAACATTGATAGGATTTGTAATCTTTGGAAAATCTCTCATTTCTTGAACTGAACCAATTCTTACTAGATTATTAAAATTAATGTGACACATCCTTATGTTCCATATCCAACTTTCATTAATCTAAGTCATAAAACAGTGACCATCAACACTGTTGAGTTGATAAACATTTCCATCTATCCTTCTTCCAACAGTAATCAAAGTTCTAGACCCTTTTTTGATCTCACATACATCATCCTAAAACATATGATTGTATCTTTTGCTACACATTTGTCTAACACTCAAGAGGTTATGCCTTAAACCTTTAACATAATAAACATCTTCAATATTAGGTTTGACATCAAAACTGATTAAACCTATTCCACATATCTTAGCACCTGAATCATCACCAAATATAACAAGTCCTCCATCATAATTTTCAAGTTTAACAAACTTACTCTTGTCTCCAATCATATGGTTACAACATCCATTAATGATCCAATAGTTCTTATCTTGTCTAGCATGAAAAATAGATACCAAGGTACCTTCAGTTCTTTCCTTTCTCTCCAGAGGGTATTCCTTCACACATATTTTAGAGTTAGCAAAAAAAGATTCATCTTTTAAAGCCATGAAAAATCATTCATCATTATCTCCTTAATCAAATTCATCATAAAAAATACTTGCAGATCTTCTCTAACATAATAGATTTTATTGATCATCTTACCTTTGTTCTCTTTGTTTTTGTCATTCACAACTCTATTTGGACATCTTGAAGCATAGTGACCTATCTTTCCACAACTAAAGCATTTGAAAGGTAACTTACGTTTGTAATAACCAATACCCCTTCTCATTCTTCTCAAAAAGTTAGCCTCCACATCATCAAGATTCTCTTGTTTTGATTCTTTAGTCTTCTCTAATTTTGTAGCCTTAAAAGCAGTCTTAACTTTTACACCATTGTTAGTACCAAATTCTCTCATTTCAAATACAGTTAAAGAGCCATACAATTGATCTCTAGTATAATGATCTAGATTTTGAGATTCCTCAATAGCAACAACTTTATTGGCTACAAGCTTTAGGAAGGGTTCTAAGAATTTTCTTTACCACTTTTGGTTCTTTGAGTTTTCCACCAAGACCTTTGATGGAGTTAACCACTTCATCTACCTTTTGCATGAAGCTTGTAATGTTTTTATCTTCAGACATTTGCAAGTTCTCAAATGTGGTGTTTAAGTTATGCATCTTAGCTTGTTTGACCATATCATCTCCTTCATAAATACTTTCCAACTTTTCCCAAATTGCTTTACTGGTTTTCAGATTCATAAATTTTACTAATTCAAAATGTGTAAGACTACTCAAGAGAGCATACCTTGTTTTACTATTTCTTTCATGGGCCTTGAATTCAACTTCAGTTCTCAGACCATTTGTAGGAATAGTGTATCCATCCTTAACAAATTTCTTGACATCATATCCCAGATTCTCCAAAAATTATTTCATCCTTATTTTCTAGAATACATAGTTTGTTCCATCAAATATAGGGATCTCCTTTTGTGTGCCATCCCAGATCTACCTTAAGCAGTTAAGCTTTCTTCCAAGAAATCTTGCTCTAATACCAATTGTTGAATGCACAAGACAACTAAGAGGGGTTGAATCATTTGTACCTTAAAACTTCAAAACCCTTATTAATATTTGAATCCACACTCATTCATTAAACCCTTAAATCTATTATGATTATTTAACATGAAAAGAAAATAATAGAAATTGAAACAACTTAACATCATACATAAGAGAACACCAGATTTATGAGGAAAACCCAAGAAGGGAAAACCCACAGTGAGGATTAGCTCACAATATAAGTAATATCAACACCAAATACAATAGGGCTCATTTCCCAAAGAATAAAGGCTCACTACCTAAATAGAAAAGAAGATAGAGAAGAAATGTTACATATATTAAAGCATATCAATGCAACAAAGAATCCACCACAATGACATAAACGCCTTTGCAATATGATTGAAGAATTGTAGCCACCTTCTGCTTAGTGCATCTAGTAAACTAACACATGAAATCTCGCACTGCACTTCTCAATTTCACACTCTAACACACTGCACTTCACATCATTCACATCTATCTTAACATTCTTCAACAACTCAACTCATACTTATACCATCCTTAATCTTGAAACCTTTCTCCAAGGTTAGCTATGCACATCAAATATGAAAATTCAAATTAGGTTGGTGCCAAAACACTTTTGTGGCGGGAAGAAGTGAAAGAAGACCACATCACACCTTAGGTAGGACCCAAATCAACAACGCCACTCAACCACACGCTTCTATAAACAACAAACATTCATCACAAGTAGTGTAAACACTAGGTTGACTATTACCTATGTAAACACCATTAAAATTTTAAGCACATGCTTCCTCAAACCCAAGGATGACTTGCAAACCACACACCATGCTTAAACATGATATAGAATATTCCTTAAATACCTTGAAGAATGTACACACCCAATACACTTAGACAACTCTACCATACACTGTTACTTGAAAAAATGACTTTCAAGGCACCAAACCATGAATCATCTTAACCAAAAAAATATACCAACACTATCAACACTCCTTCAGATTTGCAAGACCTAAAACCACTTTGCAAAGAAATGTAGAGTAAAGAAATTTCTCCTAGACACATTTGCAATGCACAATTCACTCACTATTGAACACAACTTCTTTTGTACAATGATTTCGCACACCAAATCTTGAATATAACACCTCTGAACTACTCTCATCAACATATTCAAATCACATAGGAAGATCTTCAACCTAGAAGAAATGCGGAGAAAATCCATAACACAACTCAGCCACACAAAATACCACTATAACACATTGCTTCCTCTTTTTATTAAATTTTCTCAAAAGCTTTTGGAAACCAGACACTAGAGACACATCCTCATAATCTTTAGTACTTCCTTATCCATAGACAAAAGCTTATCAAAGAAACACTAGAGGTTGACACCAGTATCTTTACTAATGACAACATTATGCAACTAATAACAAATGGGACTTTCAGAGATTTAGATCAAACAAGGACCGACAAAGAGTTGGAACCAATAAGAAAGACAAAAAGACCATCATGTGGGTACAGAGCATGGTTTGTGACTCCTCATACTTCTCTTTGTGTATATTTTTTATGAAGAGGGTCTCCTCCTTGATGACATTAACCCAACTAGTAGGGTCAACCATAATTCCAGACACAACCTTATCATTGACTTGAGATAGTATGTATAATAGAGAAGGTTCCCTGCTAAGGGGAAAGACACATGGTGTGAATGTTATGTTAGGTTTCTTATCCACATGACCTAAAGGAGGAATATGAGTGAATGAAACCATGTTGACATATTTGGATGAGCTAGGATCGATAGATGAAGAAAACACTATCAAATTAGTAGAATGAGAAGGGAAATGATCTATGTATATCTGTAGCTAGTTGTTAGGCTTGGCTATAGATTTATTTTGATGTTTTTTCTTACTATCGAGTCAAATGGTATCATATCGATGTGGTCTTGGATGACATGCCTAAGATGCACACATCATTTAGTATCATGATCAAAGACTTAGTGGTATTGATAAAATTTATGTGCATCATACTAGTTAGGATAGGGTTCAGACAATGGTCTTATTTCTAGGAGGAAAATTAAACCATCTTTTAACATTTTTTGAAGAACATGATTTGTGTAAGACTTAGATAACTTCATAAATATTTTGTTATGTCTTGTAGAGTTCTTTTCAATATGGAAAATACCATGTTCGCTACTGCTTTATTCTTTTTTGATTCCCTAGAAATAGACATGACTAATCAGTTATTCAGATGGGAGGACGAGGATGAATCCTCGTACCACATCACCATCTATTGATATTTGTGCAGTGCAACACACATATGTGCAAAGGAAGGGTACTTCATCAAGATGAATTTCTCTCTGAATGTTGACAACAAATTTCTGATGAACATGCATTGTATGTCAAAGTATGGTGGGGTGTAGGAGATTTGGGAGAACATATATTAATACCAGGCAATGAAATCAATTACTTTTTCATGGGTTCCCTGCTTGCAACAAATGAGGTCAATGAAAGTGAGCTTTGGTATGATGTTTTCTTGAACTTGTTGCAAGAAATAATTTACCAATGATCGAAAGAAAAGATGGAATTGTGAGGAAGTGAGCAAAACCATTCCAAAGTAGTGTCCTTGAGGGAACACGGGAACAACTTTACTAACAAAGCATCGTGATAAAAGAAGTCAGTACACATAGAGGTTAAGGACAAGACATGTGTCCGCGAATCTCCCCTACCATTATACTTATCAAATTTAGGAACTTCCATCCTTGGAGGGATGGGGACATTTAGAATAGAAAGAGTGATGGGACTATGACAATAATATAGTTGTAAGGTAGACTGAGAGGTGGAGCTAGTCAAATTGGTCAATTATGATTGCATCTATCCCATTTGTAATAAAGAATTAAGGACATGATCAATTTATGGAGCTTGACTAGTTGAGGTGCTAGAGGTGGTGGAGATATGGGTTGTAGATGTAGGAATTTTGAATCCCAAATGGAATCAATTCTTTAATCCTGAGAACTTCCATTGAAATGGTGTTGGTATTATCAACAACAAAAATAGAGGGAATGAAAGGAATAGTGTCAACCATATACATGAACACTCTTGGCGTCAGATTATACAAATGGTGACTAGTGATTTCCAATTGGATGTATTGAGGGTTATCCAAGATAGAAATGTATGAGGGGATGTGGGTTTACACTATGTTATCAATCCATCAAAGTAACTCTAGACCTCTGTGATATTAAATAAGAAGATTTATCAGATCGTTAAGAATATGAGCAACTTGAGTGTATAAGTTTTCTTTTCCCACAAAGTTTTCAAACTCTTTGATTCTCTCTTCCAAAGACTGGATTTGCTCAATAGGAACCCTAAGAGTAGATTCACAAGCTAGGGGAGAGGAATATTTAGGAGTGGTGGTTGATGGAGACCCTTCTTGGATTTCAATTGATGGATGAGCGAAATCAAGAGGAGGGGAAAAATTGGATGAGATTCCTATAGTGAATTCCTTAAAATCAGTACCTTGGTGAGGAGGACTAAATTGTCTTCTAGAACCCATATCTAGATGTCAATAACTTTTATCCACATGTTCAGAGGTAGTGGACTAGGTTGTGAAACTCATAAAAAAGTGTCACAACACTCTATCCAATACACGTCTTGACAAGAGAGAAGAAAATTTCTCAACAAAAAGACAAAGGTAAGAATAGGTTCATGTTAGGTTCACCAAAATGTAGCGGAGGAAAAATGACACCCCCTTCCTCCTCTAAGGGAGGGTGTTCCTCTACTACCTTAAGGGAAAATCTTAGATGACAAAGGCGGAAAGACAAGGAGTTTTGCTTACTTTTTTTTTGTTTTATGAAAGATATTAGAATAAGGATTTTAGAGATTGAAAGAGAAGAATTTAGAGGTCTTGTGAGAAAGAGGATTGGATCTTGGCCAAGGAGAACAATGTGGCATATGGACATCCCTGTGGCGCATTATAGTCTCATATAGATTGAAAACAAAACTTGCTAACATAAACAACAATGAGTCTACTAACTGTTTGGAGACTAAAATCTGGAGATTATGCTAAATTAACATAATAATGAAAATGATAGAAATGACATAAAAATAACTAACATGCATAGATTAAACAAAGTGAAATGAAATGACAAGATGGAAAAGAGGAGAAAGAACTCACAAGAGGTCCAATGCTATGAAGCTTCCCACAATGCTCCAAATCAACAACTTGCACACACGAAGATGGGAAAAAATATTGGGGTTGTTTAGGGGTTTGCCTCAATCAAACCCCTGTGTAGGTGTTCCCACTTCCACTAATAGCCAAATAGACAGATAGAGAAAATAATAGATGAGAAAGACAATAGACAAGTTAAAATGACAATATGCTATCAAAATAAAGATAATAATGCAATCTACTTAGAAAGGATGTGATCACCCTCCCTTAAGCAATCTAGTGATGTTAAAGGAGAGTGTGCAACACCCGAGATGAGCCAAGAGAACCAAGATGCCAATTTAGAGAGCCAAGATATGAGAGAGCTTGCAAGAAAATGGTGTAGGAGAATAATGAGAGCTAGAATGAGTAGAATGAAAGATTGAGTGAGTAGAATGAAATATTGAGAGAGTAGAATGAAATAAGTTGAATAATGAGAGCTTGGAATGGAGAAAAGGCATGCAAGAAGGTATTTTTAACATGTTTTCAACCAAAAAGGTGTTATACTTCGTGGGCAGGTGAAAGTGTAATGTTGCAATGACCACAGAGTCAAGAATCTTTTCGAGACATTTGCATGATGTGCAAACATCTGCACATCACACTAGCATCAGTGACACAAATTCACTTAAAGACCAAAAACAAAGAGGGTTAGGGATGAGATTAAAGTTAGGTGAAAGGAGGAATTGCATTATCGACTTTAACTAGGATAAAGGGGAGACTATGAAATGTGAAATTGCATTGGGGGCAATTTTTGGCATTACATAATTATTAGCACCAAACTATAAATCTTAAGGTTTTATCATTGCTTAATCATTCACTCTAGTTAAATTATGGTGAAATATATTTATTTAGGTGTATATATTCTATGTTGGAGGCCACAAGTTTAAAGGAGGATAGAGGTAAGGTTGTGTACTTCAAAATAAACTTAAATTAATAAGATACATAAAATCCCTTATACAAAAAGAGAAATACACCAAATTAGTATCAAATTTAGTTGTGACAAAAAACTACTTCTATCTTTTTATGTTTATTATTTTAATGGATAAAAGTGCATATACCCTACCTACCCTTTTATCATTTGATTTATGCAACTTTACATGGGTGTCTTGAGTGATTGATATTAGTGCATGATTTTGAGTGTTTTGGCACCCTTTTTAACCTAAAGTCCCAGTCCGACTCTAAAAAACATTATCAAATCCATTTTAAGATAGATCTTAATCCTCATCTACTCATTTGCCTTCTTGGATTGATTGCATAACATAGAATAAGCCTTTATTTTTTATATTTAAAATTTAAAGTTGGGCATATGCAACACCCTTCCAACTATTTGATGTGCATTATTTCTCATGCCAAAGTATTTGAATTGTGTGTCCAAGAAAAATATGACAATACATCCCTACCTCATTCAATCATCACATTCCATCCAGTAATCTTCCACCATCTAGAATCTAATTTAGCAACATTCCTTTATCTCAACTACAACCAAAGCTTACAAAGGGATCCATATTCAAACTTAGCAACTTTCAAAATCACTTATGCTTTCAACACAACTTTAAAATAAACACTCTTATAACCCTATTTGTATAGTAGGACCTTACATTATCCTTGTTGCATTTCAATTTTAAGTATCATATTCTAGATTTTAGATTTCACATCACCCTCATTTAGGATAGTATTGTTGCATTCATTGTATGTTGTCTTCCAATCATTTATCAAGTACTATTATCTTAGAAACATAGGTTTGACCGAGGAGAACACGATCCTCACTTACCAAGATCCTCAACATTGTTTGCCAACACCACTAGTCTTTGTATTATAGACCCAAACATCAAGGTGAAGCTCTATTTCACAACTTTGCAAGTACATGAGTCCAAGAACTATCAAATCAAATTCACGTGCTCTATATTGATTCCATAGATGAAGGTGAATTTTATAGTACACCATTGAATCCAAATCCATTCCATAATACATAATCAATCTAATGACTTGCACAATTTCAAAATTTTTGAGTCTTAGTCATCTAAAATTATTCATTTTAAATCTAACATTAAAATTCAAATATTTACTACCTTTGACAACATTCTTCACCCACTTTCTCTCAAATCTAGAAATAAATATTTTTTGTTGTTATTTATTTATTTTTCATATTCATTTAGTAGACATTTTAAGTGAAAATCAATCCAATGGCTTGTAGAATTCCAAATTTCATGAATCTAAATCATCTCAAGTTGCTCATTCCAAATTTAATATAAGAGTTTAGAGATTCATCATCTATCACAACATTCTTTATTTAATTTCTCCAAAATCTAAAAATGTGCATTTATTATAATAATTTATTTTGTATTTTCATTATGTCAAGAGGTGTTCTACAATCATGGCAAGGGTGGAAGTGAGAGTTGTGTACATAAACACCCAAAAATAGTTAATTAATTTTAAATAATAATTTTTAAGAATAACAAATATAAAGGGCGGAAGGTGTCTATAGCAGATCAAAGATCAAGTTATCCAGTTTCAACTTTATAGTAAACTCAACCTTGGTAAATATGTTGTAGAGCTTATGTAAGAGTCCTTTCCGTAGCTTTGTGACAGTCCTTTCCGTAGATCCTTTTGTCGTTTCATTATTCTCTCAAACTAAAAGAGAGGAGCTTTAATTGTTTTGTTCAATATATAAAAATAGATAAATAAATATTTTACCCTCTCAGGCTATGGCAAGTATATCCAAACTGTGAATGCACTGGGGCAGACACAGCTGATGTCACACCATCAAGCTTCTACTGTAAACTCTGTCCTCCGTAATCTGTCCTGTCAACAATTTCTAGGTAACTGTAAAATTTAATTTGTTTGATATTCCTTTATACTCATGTGCCCTTTTAAATATGAACGCCATTGTAATATTTTATATTATTTTAAGTATAATGAGATTTATTATATCTTATGTAGGTAAAGAATATCTTTTGATAAAATCAAATGCCTCATTTTTATTTTATATACTTTTAATTGTATTAATTTAAATTACATATTTTTAATTATATTAATTTAGTTATAATAAATAATAAAATAATAATTATAAAATATATTATAGTATAAATATTTTAAAATGTTATTTAAAATAAAAACATACAAAATAAATACATTGATAATAAATTTACAATTATTTAATCTTTGATTTTTTAAAATATATTTTGAAAATATATGTTATGTATTTTTTATTTATTATCGTCATAATTTTTTATATAATTGAATAGATTTTGATAAATATATTTTCTATCTAATAGTGTGTTCCTTATCTAACCTCCATACACTTGTATGTTGCATATATTACATAAATCTATTAACAATATCATAATTTATAAAAGAATGAAATAATGAATTTCAAACATAGTCTTTTTTAAATAATAGAATTAGAAAATAAATATTATTTATATATTAAAAAATTATTTGATATAATAATTTATGTATTGTCTAATTTGTTGCAGGTATAAACATGTATTAAGTTTGAGTTCATAATTATTAAAAAAATAAAAATTAAAACAATATTACTAATGAATAATGTTTTGAATTATATCAACTCATATTAAATCTTCCTTCTTTAGATGTTCACATTCCTTTTCACTTTACCATTTGAAAAACATTCTTAATATCTTTTTGAAATTTTAAGATAATAAATGTTGAGAAATTCTTTAACATGTAAAGTTCTAAAAATATATAAATATAAATTTATTATTATCATTATCTTTCATAATTATTTAGAATTTTATTACTTTTTGATAATCATGTCTTAGATTTCCTATTATGTTCTTTGTTTTCATTATATTGAATTTGATTTCTATTTGACTTTCTTATTGTTATTTCAACATTTAGAGTTTTATTTTATGTTCATTTTTTTTATTCTCTATTCTCATTTAGCTTTACAAGCATGAGATTGCAAGTGAAATTGAATATTTAGCTTTACAACCAATAAGGTATTTATAGGTGAAGCTTGAGACAAAGTATACAATAAGACTCCACAAGAATAGGAAAGGTGGCAGATGAGAATCCATGAGACTAGCTCAATAGTTCAACCTCCCTTCTATGTAGCAGTGATGTGTCAAAAATGAGTTGACACATCAACTAGTGACACATCTAAGGAGACTTAGTCTTTCCACATATGAGGAAAGCTACTAACTATGATTATGTTAGAATAACTCATGTTGAGTTATACACCAACAGTTATGTAGTAAGTTCTACAATGTTTTCTCATTGTAAGTGAATCACAAAAGTTGATAACAACATTTATTCAATTAAATCTATTTTTTTTCTCTCATTTACTATTACAAATTGTAGACATGTATCTTTCATAAATAATATAATAAAAATAAGAATATTTATAAATTAATTGTATAAAATAATAAAATCTATATATTTAAAACTGATTTTTAATTAAAAAATATTTATTGTTATCATTCTTTTATACATCAATTAAATATTGTCATAATTATTATATATATATATACAATTTCCATTCCAAGGTTTCTTATCAAAAATTTAATAGATTATAATAAAAATAGTTTATATTATTTGATTTGTATGCCCACATTTAATTTCTTTATCTTGACCTCACAAAAAGTTATGCTATAAGCAAAAGTTAGAAGTGAAATTATTGATGAGGTGGGACTGCTGTAAGAAGAACAAAATGATTAAGTTAAGGATTGTATTTGTTGTTACAACCTTTAGCTGTAATATAATAAATTATATTTTAGATGTGTATATATGTTATATATATATTGTATATATATTTAATATTATAATGATATTAAAATTATATAATTAGATAATATATATGTTACATATGTATTATATAGTGTATATTATAATATTATAATATGTTGTTAAATTAATAATATAATATATTAAACTATATTATTTATTTGAATTTATATTAGACTATTTTATATATTTGAATTCTAATAGAATGGAAAATATAAAAAACAGATAAGCTGTTAAATCATTTTATATTAAGCAACATTAAACTATATTATTTATTTGAATTTTTTATTAGATTATTTTATTTATTTGAATTTAATAGAATGGAAAATATAAAAAAATAGATAAGCTAAGTTAAATCATTTATATTGCTAACATAGGAGATAAAATTTCTTATTTATAAAGTTAAAAAATATTAATTATTATATTAAACACCTTTTTTTACTTTTAAGAGACAAAATTAAGAGAAAATATGTTATTCAAAATTATAAAAAAATTGAAAAATATGCTACTTATAACACTATTTTTTCATCAAGTTACTATTTAAATTTCAAATAAAAACATAAAGATTAAAATATATAACATAAATTTTAATTTATTTTAAAATATAAAAATCTAATTAAACGCGGTAATTTTTTAGAGTTTAGACTTTATATTTATTTTTTCCTATTTTTATTATTTTGATCTATGCTTAAATTAACTGTAACTACCTGATGTTGAGAATACTTTTGTTCTTGATTAAAAGCGTTAAAGATCAAAACGCCCGTACAAGTATCATTCAAAGCACCACAAACAAAATTATATTAATAATTAAAATATAAGATAATAAAAAAATTAAAGGGGTTGAGATCAAAGTTTGAAACTTAATTATTATAGTGGATGTCTTAAACAATTATTCTTTTGAAAATATCAAAACGAAGAATGAAACCAACATAAAATTTTAATAAAATATATTTCAATAAAATGATGTGTACACTAAGTTAAAACATTTATATTGCTAGTCAAATAGTATGTACCTAGGAAAATGAAAACTAAGAGATAAAAAGTCTTGCTTGGTAAAATTGGAAAACATGATTATTATAATGACACAATTTTAGATGTATTAATAAAGGTATAAGGAATTTATTCATATTTAAAAAATAAAAATATATACTATCTCTAGCAACAATTTTTTTGGGGCTAGAAATTTATAAATTATAGGTTGAATGGTAAGGCTAACAATTTTTGTTGTGGTTTGTATTTTTCTTTTGTGCTTTGTTTGTGCTAGGTTGTTGCCCATCTATCTTTCACTCTCTTTGTTTATGCTTGTGTTTCTCCTTTTAGTTGTTCGGTGGGTTGAGGTGTCTATGCTTTTTCTTTTGATTGTTTTATTGAAATCATGGGTTTAGGGGCCTTCCCCTACTTTCAATATAAAAAAAATACCATTTAAAATCAAATTATATCAGTAGTCAAATGCTATGCAAATAAATAAATAAATAAAAAGTATTACTTTGTAAAACTCGAAAACCTAATTATTATATTGATGAGTTTGTTTATATTAAAAGAAGGGTAAAGATCACATGAAAATGAATTATTTTTTAAATTCATTCTTTCATTATTTTATAAGTTATGATATTGTTAATAGATTTGTGTAGTATATGCAAGATACAAGTGTATGGAGGTTAGATAAGGAACACAATATTAAATGGAAAATATGTTTATCAAAATCTATTAAATTATACTATAGAAAATTTATGATGATCATAAATATAAAAACACATAACATATATTTTCAAATTTGTTTTAAAAAATAAAAGATTAAATAATTATAGATTTATTTTCAATATATTTATTTTGTATGTTTTTATTTTAAATAACATTTTAATATATTTATACTATAATATAATTTATAATTATTATTTTATTATTTATTATAATTAAATTAATATAATTAAAAAATATATAATTTAAATTAATACAATTAAAAATATCTACGGTATGAGGCATTCCATTTTATTAAAATATATTCTTTAATAAATCTTATTATATTTCCCGGAGAAAATAAATCTCATTATATTTAAAAATAATATAAAATATTACAATGACGAAGGCACAAAGAAATTAAATTTTATATAGTTGAAATATGTTATGGATTAGAGCATGGCCCGTTGACAGGACAACTTACGGAGGACAGAGTTTGCACGGCGGTCGGAAGAAACGAGGCAGCCGCATCCATGCCGATTGCAGGTTAGTGTGTACTTTGTTTAACTGACAAACACGTGGGGTCTCCGTAGTTGATGCAGGATGGGCATAACATGGGATGGGCATTTGGTTTTGTAGGCTCCGTAGTTGATGCAGGATGGGCATAACATGGGATGGGCATTTGGTTTTGTAGGCTGCGTAGCCAGCTCCGTGATAATTAAGCCTGGCCATATATCATTTAAAATTTTGTTTCTTGCTAAATAGGATAGAACACTTTTGAGATATTGCTGGAAAATTGTTTCAAGCTTATCTTTGTTTTATTCCTATTCTCGTGGCCCTAATTGTTGCCTTATGCATTATCACCTAATTTCCTTAAGACATGGCTTTTACATTGCTTCCCACTGACCATCTCCTTACGAGTGTTGTTTGTGTGATCTTCGCATTGTAATTTTATGTTTATGCATAATATTCTTGGTGAGAGAAATTGTTTTTATTGTATGCGTTTTTTGTGTTTTTAGCGTTATTTGTGAAAGAGACTTAAAAGGATTTAACTGGTTATTAATAAAAATCATTTTAACCAATGAGAACTTAGTATTTTTTCTATTTGAATTTTTTTCAGTCTATTATCAATGTATAGATGTGAATTATATAACAAAATATATTTCAAAAATCAATTCTCTTGAATCTAATTGGTACACAATTTTCACCCAATATAAGCGATTTTCGCGCTACCATTACTTCCATTGCGGATTATTATGGAATGGTGGGTAATAAAAATATATATT
>VDFB02000008.1:98502320-98534771 GCA_007258455.2 Sequoia sempervirens | reverse complement strand
TGGACATCCCTGTGGCGCATTATAGTCTCATATAGATTGAAAACAAAACTTGCTAACATAAACAACAATGAGTCTACTAACTGTTTGGAGACTAAAATCTGGAGATTATGCTAAATTAACATAATAATGAAAATGATAGAAATGACATAAAAATAACTAACATGCATAGATTAAACAAAGTGAAATGAAATGACAAGATGGAAAAGAGGAGAAAGAACTCACAAGAGGTCCAATGCTATGAAGCTTCCCACAATGCTCCAAATCAACAACTTGCACACACGAAGATGGGAAAAAATATTGGGGTTGTTTAGGGGTTTGCCTCAATCAAACCCCTGTGTAGGTGTTCCCACTTCCACTAATAGCCAAATAGACAGATAGAGAAAATAATAGATGAGAAAGACAATAGACAAGTTAAAATGACAATATGCTATCAAAATAAAGATAATAATGCAATCTACTTAGAAAGGATGTGATCACCCTCCCTTAAGCAATCTAGTGATGTTAAAGGAGAGTGTGCAACACCCGAGATGAGCCAAGAGAACCAAGATGCCAATTTAGAGAGCCAAGATATGAGAGAGCTTGCAAGAAAATGGTGTAGGAGAATAATGAGAGCTAGAATGAGTAGAATGAAAGATTGAGTGAGTAGAATGAAATATTGAGAGAGTAGAATGAAATAAGTTGAATAATGAGAGCTTGGAATGGAGAAAAGGCATGCAAGAAGGTATTTTTAACATGTTTTCAACCAAAAAGGTGTTATACTTCGTGGGCAGGTGAAAGTGTAATGTTGCAATGACCACAGAGTCAAGAATCTTTTCGAGACATTTGCATGATGTGCAAACATCTGCACATCACACTAGCATCAGTGACACAAATTCACTTAAAGACCAAAAACAAAGAGGGTTAGGGATGAGATTAAAGTTAGGTGAAAGGAGGAATTGCATTATCGACTTTAACTAGGATAAAGGGGAGACTATGAAATGTGAAATTGCATTGGGGGCAATTTTTGGCATTACATAATTATTAGCACCAAACTATAAATCTTAAGGTTTTATCATTGCTTAATCATTCACTCTAGTTAAATTATGGTGAAATATATTTATTTAGGTGTATATATTCTATGTTGGAGGCCACAAGTTTAAAGGAGGATAGAGGTAAGGTTGTGTACTTCAAAATAAACTTAAATTAATAAGATACATAAAATCCCTTATACAAAAAGAGAAATACACCAAATTAGTATCAAATTTAGTTGTGACAAAAAACTACTTCTATCTTTTTATGTTTATTATTTTAATGGATAAAAGTGCATATACCCTACCTACCCTTTTATCATTTGATTTATGCAACTTTACATGGGTGTCTTGAGTGATTGATATTAGTGCATGATTTTGAGTGTTTTGGCACCCTTTTTAACCTAAAGTCCCAGTCCGACTCTAAAAAACATTATCAAATCCATTTTAAGATAGATCTTAATCCTCATCTACTCATTTGCCTTCTTGGATTGATTGCATAACATAGAATAAGCCTTTATTTTTTATATTTAAAATTTAAAGTTGGGCATATGCAACACCCTTCCAACTATTTGATGTGCATTATTTCTCATGCCAAAGTATTTGAATTGTGTGTCCAAGAAAAATATGACAATACATCCCTACCTCATTCAATCATCACATTCCATCCAGTAATCTTCCACCATCTAGAATCTAATTTAGCAACATTCCTTTATCTCAACTACAACCAAAGCTTACAAAGGGATCCATATTCAAACTTAGCGACTTTCAAAATCACTTATGCTTTCAACACAACTTTAAAATAAACACTCTTATAACCCTATTTGTATAGTAGGACCTTACATTATCCTTGTTGCATTTCAATTTTAAGTATCATATTCTAGATTTTAGATTTCACATCACCCTCATTTAGGATAGTATTGTTGCATTCATTGTATGTTGTCTTCCAATCATTTATCAAGTACTATTATCTTAGAAACATAGGTTTGACCGAGGAGAACACGATCCTCACTTACCAAGATCCTCAACATTGTTTGCCAACACCACTAGTCTTTGTATTATAGACCCAAACATCAAGGTGAAGCTCTATTTCACAACTTTGCAAGTACATGAGTCCAAGAACTATCAAATCAAATTCACGTGCTCTATATTGATTCCATAGATGAAGGTGAATTTTATAGTACACCATTGAATCCAAATCCATTCCATAATACATAATCAATCTAATGACTTGCACAATTTCAAAATTTTTGAGTCTTAGTCATCTAAAATTATTCATTTTAAATCTAACATTAAAATTCAAATATTTACTACCTTTGACAACATTCTTCACCCACTTTCTCTCAAATCTAGAAATAAATATTTTTTGTTGTTATTTATTTATTTTTCATATTCATTTAGTAGACATTTTAAGTGAAAATCAATCCAATGGCTTGTAGAATTCCAAATTTCATGAATCTAAATCATCTCAAGTTGCTCATTCCAAATTTAATATAAGAGTTTAGAGATTCATCATCTATCACAACATTCTTTATTTATTTTCTCCAAAATCTAAAAATGCGCATTTATTATAATAATTTATTTTGTATTTTCATTATGTCAAGAGGTGTTCTACAATCATGGCAAGGGTGGAAGTGAGAGTTGTGTACATAAACACCCAAAAATAGTTAATTAATTTTAAATAATAATTTTGAAGAATAACAAATATAAAGGGCGGAAGGTGTCTATAGCAGATCAAAGATCAAGTTATGCAGTTTCAACTTTATAGTAAACTCAACCTTGGTAAATATGTTGTAGAGCTTACGTAAGATTCCTTTCCGTAGCTTTGTGACAGTCCTTTCCGTAAATCCTTTTGTTGTTTCATTATTCTCTCAAACTAAAAGAGAGGAGCTTTAATTGTTTTGTTCAATATATAAAAATAGATAAATAAATATTTTACCCTCTGTGCCATGGTTACTGTGATAGTGCCCATAGGTACCATAAATATGTACTACCTCTTGCCATGGGTACTCTAGAAATTTGTAGACAGCTGTCAACTTCAAACCCAGTAATTAATATTTTTCTTAAAAAAGGACCGACCAATCACAAGTGTTGTCATGTCAATTCAAGGAGAAACAACATCCTCTGACAAGATTCAGTCCTTGTCTCGGTTGTACATGTAGTGACTCATTGGCACTCACCGTTTATTTTTAATCTTGACAACTGTCTTCTAGAATGCCCTTTTTCTCAATAGGTGGGCCCTCGCATGCTTAGGTACATAAGAAAAGGAAAGGTAATATGCTTAGGTACATTCGTATTGTTTGTTGCCTATTTAACTTTCCACGTGGCTTAACAATGGTCGCCTTTTCTTATTTTGAGCCCACATCCACGTGGCGGTTCCTCGAGGCAAATCCCTAGCCACAAAATTGTTGTGGCTTAGCGACTCTTATAAAATATTTGGGAACCAGAGAGGATATTTCTCATGATTTTCTATTTTGAGTATTACGATAGGAGGTACGAAGAATATAGGCATGCTATTAGTAAAAAGTTAAAGATGGGAAGTTAGGGGAAACGTAACACTAGCCGTTGGGGCTAACATCGCGCATTCGTGCAGAGTGCAAAATAGGTCCAATTTCAATTTTTTTGGGGGTCTTCTTCGTCAGTGAGTTAGGACCTTAAAAAGAAAAATTTGGCTTCTAGATGTTTAAAACGTGCCTTATGGAACCTGTAAAGCGAAAGGTGCTCAAAAATGGTGTTTTTAAACCTCCGTCCCCTACATCTTTACCACTTCGCTAGTACCTGTTCATTTAGACAACCAGTAAAAAACCACAAAAATTTAAGGTGTTTTCAATAGTTAAAAAGGTGTTTTCAATAGTTTTCAATGTGTTTTAATTTTTTTGGTCAACTACACATTCAGTAGTGAACATATATTGGTGTAATTTGTAAATTTTTATTGGCATAATTAAAACAATGTAATGATTAAAATGTAAATGGTTATTGGGGGGTCAGGGGAACAAGGAGTAAACAACAATTGGATCATGAACGACAATTGGGGGTTTTCCCCTACTGAGTTTTTTTTTTAAGGTGGGAGGATATTTGAGTTGTTTTAAGGTGGGAAGATATTGAGTTTTTTATTAATAAAGATTTAAAGGTGTTTTTATTTCGAAGGTGTTTTTTATATGAGTATTATTGGTTGACTTTAATGATCGATGGTTGAAAATATGGTAGAATGATGGTTGACCATTGGAAAAGATCTAATATAAAATAAATAAAAACAATATTAAAAAAATAACGCTTTATATAAAAAAAGAAAACAAAGAACCAATTATTCTTTAAAAACAAAAAAAAACCATAATTATTATATTTTACAAATTAAAATAATAATTATTACGGGAGAGGCGTCTAAGCGGCATCCAACAATTTGTGTAAAGTTTTTGAAGTTGCATTTAAAATGACACGTAGGTGAAGTCATGTGCAACAAAAAAATCAAATAAAAGAGATTTGATGAAACAAAGAAATCAAATCAAAGAGATTTGATGAAACAAAAAGAACAAATACATAAATAAATAATAAAAATAATTCAAATATTTTAATAAACTAAAATAACAAATAAATAAATAAATAATATTTTTGATAACTCTTGACCTATTTTATATATATTAATATTTAATTTATGTATATTAGTTATATTTTACAAATTAAAATAATAATTATTATATTTTACAAATTAAAATAATAATTATTATATTTTACAAAAAATATTTTACTATACTAATTTACCTTATAATTAATCATTGCACTTTATACAAAGAAAGAAAGCAAAGAATTAGATATTGTTTATAATTTTTCACTAATATTCAAAAAACAAAAAAATCATAATTATTATATTTTACAAATCATTGAATTTAGCTTATCAAAATAATCATTTCACTTTATACAAAGAAAGAAAAGAATTAAATATTGTTTCTAAATTTTCACTAATATTCACAGTTTATAAATTATATTATAAACATGCAAACAATCAAGTTAATGTTTTGAATGTATACTCAATATTATTCAGTTTCAAACATTATAATTATATATATACCATCATTAATAAGCACTTTTATTTCATCTTCCTACACAAAACAAACATTTATTTCAAATTGCTTTTCTTCTTAGTTCAAAGTATTTCACAATTACATTCTACAATAATGTTAAATACTAAGCTCTACACATACAAATTTTAAATTAACAAAAAATGCATCAGTGTACTCATTGCACACCAAGATGCAATTGCTAGTATATGTTTAATGATTTTTTTTCTTCTTATTTTATATTATTAGTATTTATGTTCTCGAATTAATTTACAATAGAAAATGTAATCTTTTTTAATATTAATAAAATGATCTTTTTAGGTAGCAAAATAGCAATATGTGTGTATGTGTATATATTATACATTTAAGATTACAATTGCAAGTAATTACAAAACTAGAAAGACAAGTATTGGCCACTAAGTGGTACTTGTTATTGAATGTAATGTTGAAACACAGACACACACATATGTGCTTTGGATCCACAATGATTAGGTTGCCTTATATGCATTGACTAGCGTGTAGAATCATGTATTTTATTTAGAAGTTGACAAATAACCTTATCCTAACATATCTCCATTACCAATCATCCCCAAGATTTGGATATGATCTCCATATTTAATTATTCATCACCCTAGTTCAAATCTACAAGAACAAAATCAACCTAGGTCATTTCCATAAAAATGGATCTAAAACTTAAACCTTTAAATTTGAATTTCTTAATTTGTTCTCATGTTTCCTACCTTTACTAGCTATTTTTAGTTGACTAAAGTGTAACATATAATAAAATTGCACACAAGTGTGTTGTATTTAAAGATTTTTTATCCTAATTTATTTAGAATGTCTAGGAGGGAGAAAATAATCTATTGAATCATGCCTAGAATTCAATTGCAAAAGGGGTAAGAAAATTGACATCAATATCACTTCATCATCTTAGGAGTATACTCTTGAACTGCTTATTGTCCTTGATCTTAGTCCATTACCATTGAATCGATCCATCAAGGGGTTTGACTAAGGAGAAAATGAACCTTACAATTTAAAAAATCCTCAAATGTGTTTGTAAATACCACCAATTCATTACTTTAATTTAAACATCAAAAGATTGAGGTGAACTATTTTATATGATTAGATTTTTTTTCTAATTCATTCTCACATGCATAAATTTAATTATATATGTGTCAATTCACCTTTATAAGTGCATCAATTGGTTCATAAGAACATAGTTGAACCAAAGTGAAACATAATTAATTTGTAGATTTCTAGACGCTTATTCAAATAGAGACATAACTTTATGATCTATAAATTCTTAAATTGAAGTCTAAGAAATAAGAAAATTAGTATCTACTTGCTACTTTTTATTGCAATTAAATTGTAATTTTATAGATGAGAATATTATGTTCAAAACATATATAAATCATACAAAAAACTTAAAAACTCAAAATTTTATCTTAGAAACCCCTAATGTAGAGGAAAAACAAATTTTATGGTAGTGGTGATGACCTTGCTACCTTGCTTTATTAATTACACCAAGTATAATTGAATTTCTTGTCATCTACTTTTTCTATCTTCTCTCCACAATAAATAATTGAACACGACAATAATCAGGGCCTACTCCCTAACTCAAGAAAACAATAGTTTGTAAACCAACACAACCTCCTTTTTATATACTTATTATAATAGATTTATCATGGGCCTAAGAAGTTCTATAGACATAAAAGGATAAAATGATGACATTTTGGTTTAAAATCTAAATTGAGGATGTACTATCATCAAATAGTGCCAAAAATATGGTGTCTAGACTCTAGCATAATCATGGACCTATTTTGATTTCTTTTTAAATCATGGTCTTATTTTGATTACTTTTTTCTTGATATTTTTATGAGGAACAATTTATCTCTTTCAGTACTAAGGGAAGGCCAAACTAACTATTTTTTAACTTAAATTTTGAAATAATTAAATCCAAGTTTGAAAAATAAACTATAATAAAATCAAATTTATTTACGTGTTTTAATTGAAAGTAAATGTTTTCTTTAATTTTATAATATCAAAGAAATCTATTAAGTTTACAAGATCCATTGTTTAGATAATCTACATCACATTTTGAAATTAAAACCAAATCAAATTTAAATTAAATATAATGATAAATTTAATAAATGAGAACACTCCCATATATCATATATTAGTCTATTTAACAAAATGATAAATTATTTACATACAATATTGGTGTAGGAGCACCTTGGCCACTTCATGTTTTCATGAAGAAAATTTTGAAAGGATGATAAAATTTGATGTGCCAACATTGATCGAGGGTCATTTTCCATGTAATAGGTTATTAGGAGGTGTCAAAGTCAAGTCTTGAATCAATTTTGTAAAAAAAAAAGTGAAAAGTTGTCATACTAAGATGCAAATTTGTAAAGTTGCCAAAGCAACATTAGGAAGATGAAGAGACATTCAGTTCTAATTCGGTGAAAGGTAGTTAGAAATTTAAGAGCCATGTTTGAAATTCCTATAAAAGGCCATTGTATGTTTGTATTGGGTGTGGGTGATTGAAGGCAAGAATTTAGATGAGTAAAATCACTATTTTTTGCTCATTTCTTTAGAATTTCATGATTTCCGGGCACTATACGGTTTTGTACGGACAAGTAAGCCTACTAAATTGTTTGTAAGTGATGAAGTAATCAATCACATTCCATTTGAAGTTTGTCTGATGCATTTTGGTTTTAATTTGTGCAAGTTATTGCCATTTTACATAAAACTTTTAAAAACCCTCATTAGGGTAAACAAAGATCTCTAAAATGGTGTTTCTCCTCTTTTACCTTGTAAAGATCTCTACAACTTCGTGAAAATGCTTTATTTTGTATGTGCTTTCATATTATTAGAGTGGCAATTCTGAAGGACAAGGCTTTTATGGAAAATAGTTATTACTAAGTTTGGAAATCTGTAATACAGTCCAAAAAACAAAGTGTCAAGGTGGTTATCATCTAGGATTAGTCCAATTATTCATGGGAAGGGTCTTTTAATGATCAAATGAGCATATTCAGGTCCAAAATGATGTGTTTGAAAGGTTGAAAAAGAGTATTCAAGGTCAGAGCTTGTATATTCAATAAATCCCTAATGTGATGAGACCTAATTAGGCCTGTTTGGCAGCGAGTACAGTCAAATTTAAACTAAATTCTCCAAAGAAGATTATATTGATTTTTAGTTATATTTTAGAACCTTGTAAAGAGTATCCAAAAATGATGATCACAGTCTGAAATGGTGCCTTGGTTGAAGAGATAATTCTGATAGTATGTATTAGGTATGCTACAAGGAATTAGGACAGTCTATAATGAAGTGATGAAAATGTGAATGGTTTGCATTGTTGGGGTTAGAAAATGGTTGGACTTGTTATTTCAACTCAAATGAAGGGTTGTTTTGAAGTCTCTGAAAATGGGATTTGATGATCTAAAGGTTCTTGTGTTCATTTAAATGCTAATCTTTCATGGTAGAGTTGTTACAATCAACTTTGGGGACAAAAATTAATGGTTTTGAATATGTGTTTGGGGAAAATGACATGAACAGAGGTTGAGGAGTGATCTAATTCTACTTTTTAGACATATTTGTGCATGTTGGTGTCATTGGTGAAAGAGATGGGCTTGGAAATGTGTGGTTATTTGGTTGTGTGGTCTATTTTGGCCTAAATGTAGTTTGGAGACATATTACTTTGAAAGTATTTATGTTGCTTGATTGAATTAGAGTAAATCAATTGGAAATTGGTTTTGATGTCTGTTATTTGAAGCTGTTTAAGGTATTATGTGGAATCTACATGTGGTTTTGGGCCATGTTTTCATTTTGAGTACTTTGGAATCAAGAACTTGTGAAGGAAATGCGGAGTCCTAATTGAAAGGATAGTCAAAGTTTGTTTGAGATTTTTTCAAGGTGTGTTTTTCTTCCTCTAGAATTGTATCAAATATATAATTGTATAGAAAATAAAAATCTAAATAACTCAAAAATACTATATCTATCCTTCCTTAGGGCGAGTATGCCCCTTGCTCCTCTCATAGAATGGGAATAAACTAAACAAGTACTATGAAATACTTGAACTCAAATCTTAATTAAAAATATAATTACATGCTTTGTGTCTTAGAAAATAAATTTAAACTCTATTCTTATTTACTATTTGACATCATCTATATATATATATGTCTTTTTTGAGTGGGAAGTTACATATTTATTAGAACTTCCTTTTAAGACTTTAGGATTCAACTATACAAGACCGGTTCCCACAAAACTACCATTATACTCTTTTCTTTCGCTAAGGAATGATGAATTTTAACTCTATAGAAAGTATGGATTAAACACAACTTAAGCTAAACTTAACTTCTACTTAAAAGAGAAAGAACTCATCATGCATCTAAGAGAGAAACATGGGAGGATAATGTAATTTTTTTATGCTTCTATATGACATGCTAGTTTCCCTTACTAATTAGGTCTATTTAATTTTGTAAGATGTTCACACATGTGGCATGTTCTAATATTGGAAATTTTTTAGAGTATTGGTAGGTCCATAGGTGGAAAATTTATATGGTGAACATTTTAGAGTTATCTATAATGGAGTCCAAATTTGTACATTCAAGATTCTATAGCCAAAAATAACCTAGAGCTTATCAACTCTAGAGCTATCTTTTTGAAGCTAGAATTTTGGACCTAATTTTTTAGAGTTGGGATTTGGAGTTAGATTGCATCAATCTAAAAAGATATCTAAAATGATCATTGTTATTAAAAAATCTATATCTTTTAGAAAGAAAAAATAGACCATATTAACATTTAAGAGTCAATAAATTCTAATAATAATCTGGTAATCTACACACATTATAATTATTTAAAATACTTTCATATACACATTAAAATCTTAAATTATGGAGGATAAGTAAGATAATACTTGGTTCATAAATGGGATAGTTTAGGGTATCATCATCCCCCAGTCTTAAGGGTGGTTTGTAGGACTTGTAAACTACTGCAATGTTATTTCAGTAAAATATTTTAATAATTTTTTATTATCATCTTTGATCAAGTACCCACACCACTTCTCTTCACTATGTAAACATATCCTTTGAACTAATCTACAAGATTCTTCCACTCTATTAAATTAGGTCAAGATTAAAAGTGGTAGTTTAGAGGGATTAGAATTTATGAAATAAATGATAACCTACAAATTAGTGCAATTGATAGAATTTATAAGATTATTAAATATAGAAAATAATGAAATTGAAATAACATAACATAATTAGCTTCATAAGGGAGAATATGTAAAACCTTATAATAGATTCAATTGATGTGTAATAAATAGGAGGAAAGAGTTACACTATATATCTTCTAGAATTCCACATCCATGAGAATGAGTGTTGAAAATGAAGGTAATATCGTAGCTTTGAACTTGTAAAACTATGAGATTGTAGATCTAATTAAGTGTTCTTTGTTAATAATTCTTTATGTATGATTATCTGTTTAGAGCAATTTTACCAATTGTAGAACGAGACAAAAGATTGTAGAAGAATGAGACAAGAAGATAGAAGTGCCACAACATATACGTGGAGAAACCCTTTCGGGAAAAAACTCCACTAGAATCAATAGTGCTTGTATTATTTAACCTTAGAACAAGATTACAATAATACTGTATCAATCCTTGATTGATATGCTTCCTTGCCTTCAAAAATCCTTCACAACTTGCACAAAAATCTCATACACTTTTTTCAACACAAGCTATCCATTCATTCCATGTGACCAAGCATGAATCCACACATCCCATGCCATGCTTCAAACCCTCACACATGCCCAAGCTCAACTTGCTAACCTATTGCCCTTTTTTCAAACTTTGATGCAATTGCTGCAATAAATAGACAATTAATGAGCATGTAAAATCATAAGAGTTATCAAATACAAGAGCATAAATCTCCTCTCAAAAATCTACGCCTAGATTGTGCAAGTAGAGTTCCACACTATAACATGAAGTCAAAACCAAAGTATCCTCAATTTAGGCACCCCAAATTGAACACTTAACTGATCGTTGGTCAAGAAAATATCTTGCAAGCATCACCTCAAAGTTGGAACCCAAGAATGGGCCCAATTAACTAATCCTTGTAAATATATTCTCACGCAAAAGGTGTTAACTCAAAGATGCCAACTTGGGCGCCCAAGGTGGGTCCAAGTCAATATTAGTTAACAAAAACATATCTCTCCACCAATTCATGCAAACATTATGCATGATTGATCATCCCCACTTAACTAAAATTATCCACCTATTATCTATCATGCAGCTGAATTCATTAGTCATGCAACTAAAGTCAACTGAAGTCAACTAGCATTCAACTCAAGCTAACTACATGCAACTGAGGATAACTGAACCATAACTGAACTGAACTGAACTGATACTGAACTAAACTGATCTGAATTGAACTGAACTGAACTAAACTGAACTAAACTCCACTCATGTAAATAACAATCCCTAATTTTTGGGATCTTTACATGCATTACTGAAGTGTTATCAATCTTCCAAATAGTTAACTTAAGCAAGGTTGGTTCCACCTTCCATGTGGGCACCCCTACATGTTCCTATCATTTAGGGATAATTACAAATGTCAATTTAAGTGTTCATTTCATTCAAATTTAATCTCTTTCTAATCCTAGTGTTGGGGAACACTTTCCAAGGACTTCAGAGATACATGAAATATGTTTAGGATTACAATTAAATGACATCCTATTCCCAACAATGAGGAAGAAGCAACATACCAAAAATAAGAAATTACTTATCCAAGTTTCCAAATCTATGAGAATAAGAAAAAATGAGAATTCCATGAAAGAAGGAGATTGCAAAAATTATTGTCCTATCCTACCTAAGTAAAATTAATAAACTAGTGCAATATCACAATTAGGATAAAACATATCCAATATAAATAATATTTTACATTGACGCTCCCTTAAGTGTAATTGAGGTAAGAAGAAATCGGTCCCAAAAAGATAATCCATGTTGAGTATGCATGTACAATCTAAAATAAATACAAAGTAGAAATAAAGCGTACCCTCATAAGTAAAATAGGAGGAAAACCAAAGGAAAAAACTTCATCCCAATCGAGGTAGGTGAAGGAGGACAAGATAGCCCCACAAAAATAAGGTGAATGTGTGCCTCCACAAATAAGGTAGATAAGAGTAATGTAGAATGTTAAATGGTGAAAGTTGTAGTAGGTTACTCTATAATAAATGGTGCATCTTCCTTTTAGAATAAAGAAGCCTTAAAATATTAGATTTTTGAATTCTTACTCAAGTGGAATATAGAAATGAATCAAGATGTATATATTTGAAAGTTGCTCATGTTTCTCAATATTGATGTTGAATTGTGACTATGCCATACAAGATTTGAGTACAGTGACCATGATACCTTGACTAATATGAACCATCATCTTGTAAGTGAATAACATGATATGGTAGAGGGTGAATAAGAGGAACTAGAATAGGAGATGATATAGCTCAATGGAAGTTGTCATCAAACAAATATCCTCAATAGTCTCTGTTAGGAAAATGATGTCTCAACCTTACAATTTGAGTGCGAGGGGATGCAAGGGATTTCTCCTTATGGGGTTCAAGGGGCCCATCCTCTGATGGGGTTTTGGTGGCCATGTGCCCCAATAGGGGTTTGGGGGAAGCACCCTCTTTAGTCATATTATATATTTTTTCATTATAAATATAGTTTTTTATCATTAGGTCATAGATCTAATGGTAGAGATAATGTTAGCTTTGATTTCCCTCAAAGGAAATTTCCTTTATGAGGGAATATTTAATTGGAAATAATTTTTAATTTTTGGGTGGTTTTAGCACATGGTTTTGTAAATATTATTTCATGTATTATATATCCTATATATTAGGTGCTTTATATGGAGGTTGTGTAAGAGAGTCTTATAGATTTTGAGTTGCCTTTGGATATCTGGTTGGTGATACTCATGTGAAATATTTCCTTGCAAGTATATTGTAATTGTACTAATTTTTGAATAATACATTAGATAAATTTTGGAGTGTGGGTTTTTTCTCCCGAAAAGGTTTTCCCACATAAATCATTGTTTTTTTGGTATGAATGATATTTATGTTTTATTTTCTAATAGTGGCATAGTATGATGGTTAAGTTATGGTTTTGTTCTTTCCATCAAGGTTCAAACCCCATTGGGGTGCAATTATTGAATATTTAAATTAGTGATGAGGTCCCCCAATTGTGACCTCACCAGTTCATAGCTCCAGGTCAAAAGCATTTACCCCTTAAAATAATATTTATATTTATTTTTATAATTTTGTAAATATATAAAAGGTTTTTGTATAACCATCCTCTCAAGATTAGTGTAGAAATTTGTTCTACTACATTTTCTTCTTTACAAGTGATATTAGAGGTTGATCACCTTTGGTTTCAATTATGGGTTAGATTTTTTGAACTAATCTAGTTTTGAGTGGGATTTTGTGCATAAGATACTTTGTGATCTTGTTGTAAGAACTTTTAGATGAAAATATCAACAAGGAGAATAGAGGTAGATAATTATTTTGGTAATAATTTGAGATGTGGAAGATGAATATGGAGGATGTGTTAATTGATCGAGATTTATGGGATGTTATTGATGAGAAAGTTTTAAGGCCCACAAATCCTACTTTGGCTACTCAATATAATGTTATGGACCATAAAGCCAAGGGTCTAACCAAATTTTTCCTGGTAAAATCTATTTTAATCAATGTCCATGAAGAGTCCCTTGTAAAGAAACTATGAAATAAGCTTGGTGAGATATATCAAGCCAAATATTTAGTGAACAATATTTTTTAAGGAAGAAATTATATTCCTTGAGAATATAAAAGGGTGTACAAATTGTAGACCACCTAGAAGCATTCAATATATTGGTGTCTCAATTGGTGTAAAAATGGATGAGGAAGAAAAATGTTAGATCTTACATTTTTATTTTATTGATTTGTGTGGTTATATTGTTATGACTATTGGGAGTAATTTTTTGTCTTGAAGGTTGAAGATGTTGTGAGTTCTTTGATTTTTAAAGAGATGAGGAGGAATCTATCTATTAGTGACAAGGAATCCCTAAATGTTCATGGAGTACCTGCGAAAAAGGGAAAGACATATGAAAAGAATGATATATCAAAGTCCAAGGGGAGATCCAAATCTCCTAGAAATTTCAAAATTATTTCCTACAATTACGGTAAGTGCGGAAACTTCCATAAGGAGTGCAAAGAATAAAATAAGAAGAAAAATAATTTCTTTTATTATGATTCTAAGTTTGAGACATTGAAAATGGTGATGTGTTTCATTGTAGCTTTTGCCACTTATGCAGGTAATGATGCATGGTTAATTGACTCAAGTGAATATTTACATATGACTTCTAACAAAGATTGGTTTTTTGAATATGAAGAACTTGATGGAGGTAAGGTGTACTTGGGTGATGATTCTTATTTAAATAATGTTGTATGTGGTAAAGTTGCAATCAAATTTCTTGATGGTAAAATAAAAAGGATTAATGGTTTGTTGCATACCCCTAGATTAACAAAAAAATTATTATCTATGAACAAACTAATAGATGCAGGTGTACATGTATTCTTTTCTAATACAAGATGCAAGATGGCTAGAGGTGTTAGGGTGATCATTAGATATGTCATATGGCACATTATCTAGGCTTTATGCATACACTTTTAACTTCAATAGTACTTACACGAAAAGTGATTATGTGGCTACTTCATTGGAAAATGTGAAAGTTTTATCTTTAGTGGACGACCTTGGCTTCTAGGTACCTAAGGGTGCTCTCTCTTCTGTATCAAACTTACCTACAAAGAAGACTGTGGTATAGAACCAGAGACTTGGCCACATTGGAGAAAAGGGTCTAAGGACCTTGATAAATAAAAAAATTATTTAGGGGTTGATTGATTGTAATCTTGATTTTTATTTCTACAAGAATTGCATTTATGGTAGAAAAAGCACGTTTAGTTTTACTTGAGTTCTCAAAAATCTTGTGTTGTGTTAGATTTTGTTCATTCTGATGTGTTTGGTTCTATATATGCTCATTCTATTGGAAAATCCACATTTTATGCTCCATTTATTGATAATTATAGTAGAAGCACATAGGTATATTTTCTAAAGAGTAAATTTGAAGCTTTCGATCAATTTAAAGAAATCAAAGAAATCATTGACTTGTAGATTGGAAAGAATTTTTTTTTTGAGGATTGATAATGGTGGTGATTTTTTACTAATTATGTTGATAGTGTTACACCCCGTCTTGTTGTTATTGAGTTACTTTTACCCTCATGGATAAATAGGATGATAAATGCAATCATGATTTTGATATGTTTGATAAAGGAATGGAATACTCAAATAGGTATTAAGTTATTATTGCTTTGAAGGAGAAATTATGTTTATATTGATGAAGTACAATGAAAGAATATGTATTGTAATATGAATATTCTAATGTTTTATGATGAAAGTGGATTTCATGTGAACACCTATCTACCATTGCAAATGTGCCAAGTTGAATGCAGATATAGGTTCACACCTTCGAAAGGGAGGGGGAGTATCACTCAGGAGAAGTGTTTGGTTGGGTAACCTTTAATGAAGCCTAACTAAGCTTTCACACACACTCACTTCTAAGTATAGTTGAGTCAGGTCATAGTCTCGGGGTATTGGTAAGTCATCCTTTAGACATGTTGTGTTTGCATTAGACAAGATCATGATTTCTGTTAGGATCATAATTCTTGGATTGAATTATATGATTGAATCATTAAGTCTTTGAGCTTTCCATATAAGTTATCTTTGCATTGATTCATATGTACATTAAATGTATACATGTATATGGGTATATATATTGATCCGTGCATGAGAGCATAAGCATGTGCACATGTACATGTAAGTGGAAATACTTATGAGCATACATGCACATGGAATCAATTATTTATGTGTATATGTGTATACACTTAATGTATATTCATGTCAACGAGGATATGAATGCATTTATATTGATAGGAAATAGTAAACATGATATATATGTATATATGTATTTACTAAAGTATATGAATATATGTATGTATCAATGACATACACATAATAATGTGTGAGTAATCGATTGTCATATGTATAGGTATATATATATATACATAAATATCAAAACATATATGGATCAACAACATTGAAAGGTGATATAGCACATATATACATATAAATATATGTATACATAATATAAATGATTGTATATATACTTATATATCCAAGATATATAGGTGAATAAATATATATATAGTAGCTTATGTATTTGAATTTCAACCTATGATTTAAATATGTGTATATATATGAATTTTAATATATATATATATATATATATATATATTATATAGTGATATGTATTTATATAATAATATATATATATATATATATATATATAGGTTATTTTGAAAATAAAATAAGTTTTAGACGCATATATGACATGGCCATAAATATGTGTAAGGCTTAACAAAAGCCAAAAATATTATACCATACCTAATGTGCATGAATTAATATAAGCGCTTAACCTATAAATGCAAACCTTTAAAAGTGAAGGCTCATAGAAAAGCCAAGTTACATTCTTATGTTGTTGCACATATAATGTGCCAAGGAAACAACAAAACTACCAATGTAAGGTTAGTAAAATCCAACACACAAGTTCAAATCTGTTGTGTATAGTATATAGAGCATAATGATAAAGTTCAAGGCGCATCATATAGAAGCCAACACATAAAGTCTTATAAAGACTTAGTCAAACATAATGAAGGCAATGTGTTAATATTTAAGTGCTGAGTATTACATGGACAAAACTATATAAAAGTGCATGATATTCATTGCCATCTAGTGTGTAAAGATAGTTGCATAAGACGTGGTCAAAAGGTAAACAATAGTTAATATACAAAGTGTTGAATATGATGAATAGGGCAACACTATTAAAAGGGAGGTCGACTCATATGAAATGTGTCAAATGCTTTGGCTTGGACCAAGTCGACTATGTGAAATGCAATGGGATAAAGTTTGACTTATTCCTATGTTTAAGCAAAAAGTAGGTAAATAGGAAATGTGATGAATAGTCGGTGCCATATTATGAATTTTGAGTTTCTTTTAGAAGTCTTTTTAGCCTGTAAGTCAATTTTAATGCAGAGTTAGAGGACCCAAACCCACTCAAAATTGCAAAAGAGCATCAAAACTCTACAAGACATCTTCAGAGGTTATCAACCAATGTACAATGAAAAAATAATCAACTTTGTACAATTACTAAGGCAGGTTTATTGAACTTCTCATATTCACCCCCATTTACACAAGCTTTCCTTATAGCGGTGGAAGGCGTGCTTTTGAAACTTTTGACCAAACTTCTCCAAAACAATCAGAAAACTAAATGTGGATTCAAACACCCATTTCAGGTTTACACAACATACCATAAAACAAAGTACAACTAATTTGGACCGAATGCCTCAAAAATGGACTTTTCACTATTTTAGGCCTCTAATTAGGCCACTTTTTCAAAGAGACCACCCTCTAATCTTCTCACTAGATCCCCAAACCAAAAAAAAATTCTTGAGTTAGGTTTCAAAAACACATATACCAACTTAAATTCACTTGATTCCTTCATCTTTCCACTTGCACATGCTCAAAACAATGTTACATGATGCTGCCCTCAAGATTTACACACACTTACTTTGTAAAACCTCACCTTTTCACTCCTTTCCACCCCTTCCTAATAGGGGTTTCAATCTCCTTCACACACCTAGCCTTTCCAAACTTCTCATACCTTATAGACACATCAAAATACACTTAAATACATAGGAACAAATGAGTTCCAACTCCTCGTAGTTCAAATTCACCCACTTACCTACTCTAGCCTTGATTTTCAAAGGCTTAATCCCATGATTCAACTGGGAAATGTAGAGAATAACTAAAAAACCTTCTCCAAAATTTAAAATGGGATCCTACACTTATCCCTACATTTACCAGGCCATTTCCACCCAGGAACAGTCGATACAGAAAGGTGAAAAGGTCTCTATGATATTTTAGACTACAAAGCCTTATTTCCTTGTTTTCATACCAGACAAGGAGAATTAGCCTTTAAAATGTTTTATATTCTATGAAAGCATAAAAAAATGAATTAAAAAAGGATCCAACACCATATTACAGAAAAGTTCAAAGAATTTAGAACCCTGTCCCTGCTGTATGAGCCGTCCACAGGTTGAAAAGGAAAGAAAACTCATAAAAATTGAATAAAACTAGAGCTTTTTATTACTTTTTTCCTTAAAAAATGCAACAAACAACCTTTCTCGAGCCTTATGAGGCTTTTAAATACATTTTTGATCAATAAACTAACCAGCAACGCCTCCAACTGTCTTTTAAGTTCAAAAACTCTTAATTGTTCCCTAAACTACACTTAACAACATTAACAAGTAACTTTTACATTTAACCTCTAATGACCATAAACTTCCTAATTACATCATAAATGGGCCCCTTGGACCTTATTTATCATAATTAAACTCAAAAATCCCTAAACTATTCTATTGACCACCTATCAAACCATTAAAAGATCAAATTTTAAAAAAACAAGGTGTAGGTGCTCCTGCACCATACACCCGACCATAAAATATTTCCAAGTCCCTTGGAAAATTCTATACTTGCAAAAAAAACATGATTAGATACTCCTCTTTGTCCTTGAAATGGTTTCATATTCACCTTGGGATTATACTTCTCCTCTTGAAATTACATACTTTCTTTGTCACTTTGACCCTTCATGTCTGCTCTATCAACTTGAATCTATACTTCTAGGTTCTGATTGTCCTTCATCCATATGCCCTTTCTCTGTTCTTCAAATTCTTCCATTGCAAACCAAATCATCATATGGCTGTACTCCTTCATCTTTACCCTTGGCTTGACCTCCATCAATAGTATCAACACAACTAGGAAGCAACAAATGACTTCCCTTCTCTTTTGCCTCTTGACCTTCCTCTTCACACCCACCATGCCTGGTACCACTGTCATAATGACACACAACTGCTCAACAACAAGTTTCATTAACCAATAACAATTCTCTGCCCTTACCTTAGTCCTTCCTCTTCTCTCCATCTCAAGTGGAGACTTCACAAACTCTTTAGCCTTCTCATGGCCTAACTCTGACTTCCTTGCAGCCTTAGTCCCTGTCCTCATAGAGACCCCTGAAAAACTCTTTATCCTATTTACTTCACCCTTCATGGTGACAACCTATTCTTCACACTCTTTCACTATACTTTTCACATTTCCCTTCATTGGTTGAATGTCATGTCCTTGTTTGTCATAAAATCGTTATCCATGTTAAGGCCTTGCATCAAACCTTTATCTTCCTTCATCACCGTGTTCTTAACCTGCACTGTCCTCTCAAATTCATTACATTCATTCCCCATAATTGGGATATGCAAGTCATCCTCTTGATTGTCTATACTTTTCCTTCTATGTTCTTCCTCAAGGATATTTGTCCTACTAACCTTAGAAACACAACTTAACTATTCTTCACCTCCTCCTAACATCATGATTTCACATTGGTTTACCTCAACCAATCTACTCTCCATCACTTTCCATACCCCTTGGGATTCTTTCTCATTTGCCTTCACCTCACTGTCCACCTTTACCACTGTATTTCCAACGTCCATACTCTCTGTATTTCCAGTATTAGACTAGATTTTTTTTGCAATCAACTTCATAGGACACCAAACTGTCCCTATCATAATATTCTCATCATCTACAAGCCTGTCAAGACTTGTTCCTTTGCTGTCATCTTTGGTACCTTCATCCTCTACCTTTACCTTAGTTTTTAAGACCTATTTATCCATAGGTCTATCAATCACATCTCCATATACCTTCTTCTTTTCACTTTCTTGCCCATTCAGTGGATAACTCACCTCTTTCCTTGTGTTTTCATCATGCCCAAATGGCTTGTGTTCTTGAAACTATTCTTCATTCTTCATAACCTCATATATTCTCTTGAGGATATTTGTCCCAAGAATCTTCTTTTCACAACACTCAGTCTCAGTCTCATATACCTCTACATTCTTCATGGTTGCCTTCCCTAGAACACTATCATTCCTCATTGAACAAACTCTTACCTATTCCTTATCTTCACCACATCTTCCATCCTCATCTTGTGCCTTCAAGGTCTTTTCACCTCTGACCTTCACTTTCTCTACTTCCCTTGTAACTTCAAGCTGCTCTTTCCTCCTCAATGCTTCTTCATGGTACTTTTCTTTTTCCATTGCATCTATGCTATGCCCTTTTGTCTCTTCCTTGTCCCCTTGTTCCTTTTGCTCTAGCAACTCTCTTTTTCCACACATGCCTATCCTCCTTTGTGTCCCTTCTTCTTGCAAACAACTCAAAGTATACCTTTTCCCATCCTTTTTGATTGTATACATATTAAGTCTCCCATCATGAATAGCAGATCTATCAAATTGCCAAACCCTTCCTAGTATCATATGACAATCTCTTATAGGCATAATATCACATAGTACAACATCTTTGTAAGGACCAATTTGAAAATATATAAATGCTTGTTCTCTAACCACAACATGTTGATTATCATTTACCCAATATGCCTTGTAATGTGATTCATGTTTTAGCCTTGTCAAATGCAATTTTTCAACCATTTCTTCTGAAACTACATTATCTAATGAACCTGAATCAATCATTACTTTACATACCTTGCCTTTGCATTTGCACCTAGTCTGGAAAATAGCATTCCTCATTTGTTCCTCTTTCTCATCCAACCTTCTGATGGCCATAATGTCTTTGTACCTTCAAATGCTTCAATCCAAATGCTTCTTCAATCTTCAAGAGATCTACTTCCTCGGCTCTGATACCACTCTGATGCAGAGTTAGAGGACCCAAACCCACTCAAACTTGAAAAAGAGCATAAAAAATCCACAAGACCTCTTCAGAGGTTATCAACCAATGTACAAAGACAAAAGAATCAACTTTGTACAATTACTAAGGCATGTTCATTGAACTTCTCATATTCACTCCCATTTACACAAGCTTTCCTTGTAGTAGTGGAAGATGGGCTTTTGAAACTTTTGACCAAACTTCTTCAAAACACTCAGAAAAATAAATGTGAATTCAGACACCCATTTCAGGTTTACACAACATACCATAAAACCAAGTATAACTACTTTGGACTGAATGCCTCAAAAATGGACTTTTCACTATTTTAGGCCTCTAATTGGGCTACTTTTTCAAAGAGACCACCCTCTAATATTATCACTAGAACCCAAAAAAAAAAAGAAGTCTTGAGTTAGGTTTCAAAACCAAATATTTTCTAGGTCTTCTGACCCTAAACGCTCAAAAAAGCCTCCAATGCTAAAACCCTCCTTTTCAAGCAAAACCCTAGGGTCTATTGAAAATCTGATGCCAGACTCATACCAACTTAAAGTAACTTGATTCCTTTATATTTCCACATGCACATGCTCAAAAAAATGTTACATGATGCTTCCCTCAATATTTACACACACTTACTTTGTAAAACCTCACCTTTTCACTCCTTTCCACCCCTTCCTAATAGGGGTTTCAATCTCCTTCACACACCCAGCCTTTCCAAACTTCTCAGACCTAATAGAAACATAAAAATACACTTAAATACATAGGAAAAAATGAGTTCCAACTCCTCTTAGTTCAAATTCACCCACTTACCTACTCTAGCCTTGATTTTCAAAGGCTTAATCCCATGATTCAATAGGGCAGTGTAGAGAATAACTAAAAAAAACCTTCTCTAGAATTTATAATGGGATCCTACACTTATCCCTAAATTTACCAAGCCATTTCCATTGAGGAACAGTTGATACAGAAAGGTGGAAAGGCCTCTACCACATTTTAGATTACAAAGCCTTGTTTCCTTGTTTTCAAACTAGACAAGGAGAATTAGCCTTTAAAATGTTTTATATTCTATGAAAGCCTATAAAAATGAATTAAAAAAGGATCCAACACCATATTACACAAATTTCAAAGCATTTAGAACCCTATCCCTACTGTACGGGCCGTACACAGGTTGAAAAGGAAAGAAAACTCATAAAAATTGAATAAAACTAGAGCTTTTTATTACTTTTCTCCTTAAAAAATGCAACGAACAACCTTTCTCGAGCCTTATGAGGCTTTTAAATACATTTTTGATCAAGAAAATGACCAGCAACACCTCCAACTATCTTTTAAGTTAAAAAACTCTTGATTTTTCCCTAAACTACACTTAACAACATTAACAAGTAACTTTTACATTTAACCTCTAATGACCATAAACTTCCTAATTGAATCATAAATGGGCCCCTTGGACCTTATTTATCATAATTAAACTCAAAACTCCCTAAACTATTCTATTGACCACCTATCAAACCATTAAAAGATCAAATTTTTAAAAAACAAGGTGTAGGTGCTCCTGCACCAGATTTCCAGATTGAAGCATGTGCTTTATGAACAAGTCAAACTATTGTTGGAAAGAATTGAGTTGATCTGCTATCCTATTTGAGTGAGTATTGACATAGAAATCTATCACCTTTTTATTATCAAGTTGAGTCAATGGAATTAGGTTGAGAAGTGTCATTTCATAAGCCTTGTTTGTAGCTTGTAGATGTTGGTTTTTAGGTATAAATATGAGGCATTCTCACCTCATTTAGATACACTTCTTCTACACATCATTACACTGCTCCATTATGTTGCATTTTCATTGAGAGATTCTTGTTTTTCTGAGAGATATTGTGAGGAAACTTTAGTGAGAGGATTTGAGAGGGATTTATTGCTAAGTTGATTTTAAGAGGGGGAAAAACTTGAGATCCAGTGAGTCAATTGGAATAAGCAATTAAATTGTATGAGATTCTAATATCTTCATGTTTTATATTTTATCTAAAAGATTGAATTCCTTGTGTGTTTAAATTAGAAATTGCATTTGTTGCTTGAAATAGAGTAATGATTTATTTGCTTATTGGAAAGGAAAAGAATCTTGTTGATATGATTTCCTTATGAGTGTTTGTACATACTCCTTAAATTAAGAGTAGATATTATCAACAGTAGTATATACTAGGATTGATGATAGTATGAATAGCTTAAGGAAGTTATTTAATACTCCTATATACCCTATATGGGAACTCCTATGATATTTCTATACATAGATAGTTTACACTACATGTATAATATGAAATGTATCAATTTCATGAGGTGAATTAACACTATTAGCTTATAATGCTAGGAAACATTAGGAATGATAAGGTTTAGAAATACATCAATAGTGATAGTATGAAAGATATGATAAGACAAGACATCATATTGCTAATCTATACTTGAATGATCACTTGATCATTACTTTACTTTTGAATGAAACCCTAGGTTTAGAATAACCTACTTGTGTCAATAAGTTTATCTGATTAATGATTGAAACCCTTGGTTGAGAATAACCTATGTGGGTTGGGATATCTACTTGATTACGAATTGAAAACCTAGGTTGGGATTAACCTACTTGGATGGGTTATGTATTTGAGCTTTTCTTGAAGCACATAGGTTGAGATTAACCTACATGATCAAATTGATTATTGATTGTTGATCATATTCGAGAATTAAGATATACTAGGGTTGAGACTCACTTATGTGATTACATTGGTCACTTGAATTTGTGAATTACTATTTGATTGGAGCCATAGGTAGGATTACCTATTGAATTGGAGTTGTTACCTGTTTGGTTGATTTATACTCTTGATGTGAAGTATATTGTTGAGAAGATTCTACTCTTTGAGTAACCCTTTTTACTAAGAATATTACACTCTCGAATGGAATCATTTATTGATATGATTATTCTTTGATTAAGGCCATTCATTAATAAGAGTATACTCTTGATGAGAATCACTTATTGACGTGATATATTCTTGAATGGAGCCATTTATTGATGATTATTTATTCTATGATAAGATGATGTTTATGCAGCCATACTTTAGAATATAAAGTTATTTATTATGAAGCTCTTTTAAAGTTAGAGTCATGAAGGGATCATAGGTTATTCCTAGGATTGGATTGTCCAATAAAGGGGATAGCTTATGCATGTGAATACTTGATAGAAATATCATTGTCAATTGGAAAAGGGAATAGATTGTTTTCTAAGGTTAAAGATTACCTATGGAAGGAAATTACCTATTGATGCAGTCAAGGATGAGGGGTTTTTCAAACAACCCATCCAAGTAGCCATAACACCACCAACAATCTTACTTCAAAACTTGAAAACATTTGCAAGAAATTCTTAATGGAAAATATAACAAAATCTTCATCATTCAAATTGAATAATCTAATTTTCACATACAATTTTCAGCCACCACAACAAAATATTCTACTGACAATCCATAGGCTAAATTGAAATCAAATCTACATGCAAGAATCACTACAACTCCACAAACCCATCACTTTCTTCTTACCATGCTCCTCCATTCCTCTGAATCTTCGAAAACGGTTTCTAGGTTTTATGCACCTTCTTCCCAGCTTTCTAGATCATTTTGAAATTCTTGATTTTGATTTTGTATGAGAAAGTTATGCCATTTTTACTAAAAAATGTCCTCTTAGGTATGACTTCTGGCAATCTCTATCTCCCAGTCCCACCTTCTGAATTCCTCTGACTCCTTTTTTTGGCATGAGTTTTCTCTTCTTGGAATATGCATTCAATAGAAATTCAAAATTTTCTTCTTACCTCTTAACCCACTCTCTCCACTTCCTCCATGCCTTGCATCCCCTTTTTTTCAAAAAATGCAAATTCAATTTTTTTTAATAGAGTTACAATTTACAATAAATTCCCACTCACAGGCTAGGTGTGGGATTTTTCCTTTTTGAAAAATTAAAAGTTGCAAACATTTTTAAATCCACTAATCAATTAGTAAATTGATTTTCTTTTACAATCCAAACATCAAACCTTACTGTGCTGAAGGAGTTGAAGATTTAATTAAATTGTACCTACAAGAAAAGAAAAAAAGACAATACTCAAAAAATAAAATTAATATATTTTTTGATGTGCAGGGTTATATTTTTTGATGTGCAGGATACCATTTGATGTAGTCAAGGATGGGGGGTTTTGTCAAACAACCCATCCAAGCAGCCATAACACCACCAACAATCTTACTTCAAAAATTGAAAATATTTGCAACAAATTCTTAATGGAAAATATAACCAAATCTTCTTCATTCAAATTGAATAATCTAATTTTTACATACAATTTGCAGCCACAACAACAAAATATGTTACTGACAATCCATAGGCTAAATTGAAATCAAATCTACAAGCAAGAATCACTACAAATCCACAAACCCGTTACTTTCTTCTTACCATGCTCCATCATTTCTTTGAATCTTCAAAAACGGTTTCTAGGTTTTATGCGCCTCATTCCCAACGATCTCCATTTTGAAATTATTGATTTCGATTTTGTATGAGAAAGTTATGCCATTTTTACTGAAACTGGTCCTCTCAGGTACAACTTCTGGCAATCTCTCTCTCACAATCCAACCTTCTGAATTCCCATGACTCCTTTTTTTTGGCATGAGTTTTTCTCTTCTTGGAATATGCATTCAATAGCAATTCAAAATATTCTTCTTGCCTCTCAACCCACTCTCTCCACTTCCTTCACGCCTTGCATCCCATTTTTTTTAACAAATACAAATTCATTTTTTTTTAATAGAGTTACAATTTACAATAAATGCCCACTCACAGGCTAGGTGTGGGATTTTTCCTTTTTGGAAAATTACAAGTTGCAAACATTTTTAAATCCACTAATAATTGAATCAATTAATAAATTGATTTTCTTTTACAATCCCAACATCAAACCTTACTGTGCTGGAGGAGTTGAAGATTTAATTAAATTGTGCATGTAAGAAAAATAAATAAAGATAAAACTCAAAAATTAAAATTAATATATTTTTTGATGTGCAGGATTGTCCATGCACCCGGATGCTAGGATTGTCCATGCACCCGGATGCTCCTGCATCAAACAACCTGGGTAAATGAAATGTTTCATGAGTGAACTCATGAACATTTGAATATCCTATGTTTGTTCATCATCCACCTTTCTTCCTTATCTACTTGATTTTTCTTCTTCTCCTTGTTCTAAAACTTCCTGTCTCTCCCTTCCTTCATCTTTCACCTCTTTCTTCCTCATTTAATTCATACCAAGTTTCATCTTCGCACTTCCCTTTATCATTCTTAACTTCAATGTATAAATCAACACTAACAAAATCATAGAAGTCAATAAATTCACTTTGCACATTCCCTTCACCTATTCATTCTTCATTATCTTCTTCTTCTATTTTGTTTTCCTCCCTTCTTGCTGCAACATCCTTTTCAATATCCTCATAGCCTTCAATTTTAACCATATCACTTACATACAAATTAAATTCATCAAAAGATTCACAAGATGTAAATTTTACCCCATCTTTCAATGCCACAAATTTTGCTTCACCCGTTGTGAATGCAAGCCGCTCCTTTTCAACTATTGCAATATGCATTAATAATTCTTTTTTTTTTCTGCCGCTCTTTCACTTTTTTCACTTAAGACAATTTTATGCATTCTTCTTCACATTGCTGCCCCAAATTTTGAATCATCTCCATGTCCTCATGAAGAACAAACTTTGTTGCAACTTGACTATTCTCTATCTTTACAACTTCACCTTCTTCTTTTATGAAAACACTATCCTTTACACTCATTTCTATATCCATAATTTCATTAAATTCCTTTGTAAGTAATGTAACATTAAACTCATTTTTAAAAATATCACATAAATAACCTTTTATCTGTGTGTCTTCTTACTTTTTTGCTGTTGTCCCAAATTTTTCTTTTCGACTATTTGCTGTAATCTTGTTACTCTCTTCTTCTACCTCCTCCATTGCACTCAAATGTGTCATTTTATTCAGCATATTTATGTCTTTCCAAAGATAAATTGTTTCCCCAACTCCGCAGTCACTTACATCAACATATTATTTTATCTTTTCTTCATGCAAATCAACAACAATATCTTTAAACAATACCTCTTTCTCAACCATGAATTCATTCTTCTCTTCTTTATTATCCTCTTGCATGAGGATCCCTTCCTTTTTAGTTCCATATGTATGAAAATCCAATGTATCCCTTTCTTCACTTGCATCCAAAACAATCTTAGCACATAAAATAGGGAATTCATCTCTTCCCACCTTCATTTTCTTTGTTACATCTCCTTCAAACAAATCTTTTGTTTTCTTTTTCCCCTCTTTCTTACTCCATTCTTTCCTTGTGCCTTTCTTCTTTTCTTTCTTTCTTTCAATTGCATTTGTGTGGGTTATTCCCACATGAATTTCTCTCCATGCCCTTTCCATCATAGGGATGCAACTCTTCATTTTCTCTTTTTTCTTTTCATTGTCCTCTTTGTCAAATCTTTGTTTTTCCTCTTTCTTCTCTTCACCTGCATACAAAAATTGACTTGCAAATACATTTTTGTTAGAAAAATAATGAGACTCCTTCATGCTCACATATTCCCATTCAACCTTCTTATTTGTTTCCACTTCTACTATTACAATTTCATTTTTCTTTTTTGCGATCACAAATTTATCAAGAAAGTAATACCTTTCCAAACCTTCCACTCTAGCTTCAATCTTCTTTAATTCTTTAAAAGCCCATTTTATAAACCTCTTTTCTTTCCACTCTTCCATAGGTAAAATCATCACAAACATTCTCATGACCCATCTTGTCATCTTCTTCAAAGACATCTTCAGAGAGTCACAAGTCCCTTTGCAGTTACAAGTCCTCCTTGCGACAATCTCTCTCACTTCAGGGTATCAACCCTCTATAATCACAAGTCCTCCCTGCAACAAACTCACTCTTGCTTATCCTCTACCCAATAGATGGTTTTTGGAAGACACACCTCTCTTTGTTGTGCACCTTCTACCCAGCCTTAACCTTTGCTAGAGGATAAAGTCACAAGTCTTCATCCATACCTGCAACAAAACTCACAATCACACATTTTGACAAACCCAAATCTTTCAATTTTCTCTCAAAAAATATCCAAGAAAAATAACTTATTGTTGTAACACCTCCCAACTGATCTTCCTACTCTAATACCATTTGATGCAGTCAAGGATGGGGGGTTTTGTCAAACAACCCATCCAAGCAGCCATAACACCACCAACAATCTTACTTCAAAAATTGAAAATATTTGCAACAAATTCTTAATGGAAAATCTAACCAAATCTTCTTCATTCAAATTGAATAATCTGATTTTTACATACAATTTGCAGCCACAACAAAAAAATATGCTACTGAAAATTCATAGGCTAAATTGAAATCAAATCTACAGGTAGGAATCACTACAACTCCACAAACTTGTCACTTTCTTCTTACCATGCTCCTTCATTTATTTGAATCTTCAAAAACGATTGTTGGGTTTTATGCGCCTCCTTCCCAGCTTTCTAGATCATTTTGAAATTCTTGATTTCAAATATGTATGAGAAAGTTATGCCATTTTTACTAAATCTGGTCTTCTCAGGTATGACTTTTGGCAATCTCTCTCTCCCAATCCCACCTTCTGAATTCCCCTGACTCCTTTTTTTTGGCATGAGTTTTTCTCTTCTTGGAATATACATTCAATAACAATTCAAAATTGTCTTCTCACCTCTCAACCCACTCTATCCACTTCCTCCATGCCTTGCATCCCCTTTTTTTCAACAAATGCAAATTCATTTTTTTTAATAGAGTTACAATTTACAATAAATACCCACTCACAAGTTGGGTGTGAGATTTTTCCTTTTTAGAAAATTAAAAGTGGCAAACATTTTTAAATCCACTAATAATTGAATCAATTAATAAATTGATTTTCTTTTACAATCCGAACATCAAACCTTACTATGCTGGAGAAGTTCAGATTTAATTAAATTGTGCTTGCAAGAAAAAAAACAAAGACAAAATTCAAAAAGTAAAATTAATATATTTTTTGATGTGCATGATTGTTCATGCACCCAAATGCTCTTGCATCACCTATGCATAGTATATGAATGGTCATAATCCAAACCAAGCTAGGGTAGTGTATGTGAATAGGTTGATTGTCACTTGAAGTGCTAGGTGAGAATACTTTTTCCAAAGTAGTGTAAGTTGCCATTGTTTACTTTGTCAATTCATTGTGTTCCTTTTATGCATGCTAGTTCAGGATTGTAGTGGATACAAGTTCTAATTATGTAGGGCATGCCACTAAGCTCAAATAAGCTATTGTTATGAGGTTACCATACCAAATACTTCGTCAAAGGGAAGGGCCATCTTACCATATGTTGTAGATATGTGGGGGACTTCAGTTAGTCTGTGGTTGGTGGAAAATCACTTGAGGGATGCTTCTCCTCATCAATTGGTGATAAAATTTTGAGGATGTTTGTGCCAGTATTGGGGATAACTAGAGTGTATGCACCAAGGAACGAGGACATCTAGAATGCATGCATCAATGTGGCGACATCAGAACCAGTTTGTATATATCTATTGCCAATGAACCTTCAAAGAGCTATGCATGTATCATGTACCCATTTGTATGGAAGGTTGTAATAATGAATGCTAAACTTGAGTTTATTCAATACGAAATCTATGTTATGGAAATATTTGTGAAATTACAGTGAAATTCAATGGAAGTATGGAATAGTGTTTATTTCAAATGTGCATGTAATTTACATTATGGAAAAGAAAAGTTTTTACTGCTATGTTATAGCACCATGGATCATTCACTTGAGGTGAAAAATTCAAATCTTTAATGATTAGAGCATTGGGGTTGTTACAAATAGATTATATAAATATTTGGTTGTGAATGGGTGTAAACATCAATTCAATCAAAAGGCTCAAATCTATAAGAGGGTTAGATCAAATCAACAACCCAAGAACCCAATGATTAGATTAGACCCATTACCAATCAAGTGATTAACTATAATCAAATGAAAGCAACCAAGAAACAAAAAAATAAATCAAATTAAGCCTAATTTTACCTCACCCAAAGATGAAAATCCATACTCCAGTGTCAAATGTATGAGAACATGCCTTATGATATGTGGATTGCTCATACTTGGCATAACTTGATTATGTAAAAGAAATATCAATGATGTGCTATAGGAGTTTGAATCATTTTTGAGGAGGAGATGAATGATCAAAGAATGCTTAGTTTATAGAATTTTAGAAGGTATGATAAAGAGATGAAAGTTCAATGTAATGTGGGAAAAGTGATCCTTTAGGGTTTTACTAGGATTAGCCACCTTTCACTATAAAACATTAGAATTCAGATCAACAAATATATGGGATTAACTTGCAACATAAAGGTGAGTCAATCAACCCTAGATCTAAATTATTTTAGGGGTTTGAAATTTATTTTTAATGAAATGCAATGATGTAGCTAGATGACTATGAAAATGTACTATTCTAATGCAAATACAAAAAAAATGGAAACTAAAATTCAAATTCTGAGAATAGATCTAAGAAGAGCAGATTATTGTACTTGTCATACATATTTGAGCTTGATTTTGTAGGAATAAATCTCCCAGGGTGCCAATGTCCTAGTAACTCAATTTGAAATTTATCTTCACAATCCTTGGGAGTCTGATTAGAGTCTTCTTCCTATTGGGAAAATTAGGAGCATCTCAGAGAAACCTCCATAATAGTAGTGCCTTCGGTAACTTTAATTTCAATTAGGCTACCTCAAAGACACGTACAACTATGTCCTAAAGTGGAAACAAAAACATATTATTTCCCACATTGATCCTTCTGAAAGAAGCACATGTAAATTCAACAACATGCATTAACAGATTCTACAACAAGAACCAACAGACATGAAAGATGAGACAAAAACCAGAACAAATAGATTTACGTGGGGAAAATCCTTTCAGATAAAAAACCCCACTCCAAAGATCGAGCCATTGTATTATTTAGCAACAAATGGTTACAATACAATTTCAGGCTCATAGTCTTTTTAGAGATTACATCTTGTTCATTCTGGATACAATTGGTAGCTAACTCAACATGAGAGATCAACCATGGAATTCATGGTTAGGAGAGATTCCAACAACAAAACCCTGCCTCTCTCTTCCTCTTGCTTCGGCCTGATGGCTTTGACCTTTTAGCTAGCCACTTGGTCCTCTCTGTATCGCTCTCTCTCTCTGTCTACCTCTTGTTCTCTCTGGCTCTTTCTGTACACTAGCTTCAAAACGTCCAATGCATACATATATGCATTCATTCTCAACAGCCTCTGTGAATTGGTTTGCTAATTTTCAGATCACAACTATCGAATCAACCAGCTCAGCATCGTAGATGTTTCCACTCCGGTGTAGATTTTTCCTTGCATACAGTTCAACTCCAACGTCGTAACTATTGAAAAAATCCAACTGCCAACCATTTGAATTTTGCTTCCTTTGATTGGTCCACGAGACACCACATAGAATAGTCATCAAACTATCAAGGGCGATCAACCTGTGTTGGCATGTCGGTGAGACACTAGCCGTGTCTCCTCGATGCCAACTCAGCCGACATTCGATATCGCCAAGAGTCATCCCTATCGGCAAGAGGTTACATCGAGTCCAGAGAGCTATCACTAAGACTTCACCATGTCACCAAGACCTCACACTGAAGATCACAAGGTATTCCGAAGAGTTCATCAGTCGGCAAGACTATCATTCTTGACCCAGACATTACACCGAAGTCTTCAAGTCACATCGACCTCAGTATTCTCATTGGCGAGACAATCACCATTCGATGAGACATCATACCGAAGTTCAAAGGTCATATCGATGTTAGCTTTTCCATCAGCAAGACAACCACATTTCGCCAAGACTTCATACCGAAGTTTTCAAGTTATGTCGGCGTGAGTATTCCATTCGGTGAGACAATCGTCTTTCACCAAGACATCACACCAAGCTCTTCATGTTATACCGAAACATCTGACAGTCGGCAAGACATTCGTCTTTTGCCAAGACATCCCATCGAGCACAACATGTCATCCCGAAGACCTTTTACTATCGGCGAGACTTACCGCTTTCGCCAAGACATCACACCGAGCCTTCATGTGTTACTCCGAGTGCATACTTTCGGCGAGAGAATCAACCTTCGACAAGACTTCTTACCAAGGCTTCCATGTTACCCTGAATTCACTGTTCACCAAGAGTCACACCAAAGAAGACCGTCGACCAGACTTTCCACATTCGCTGAGCCTTCATACCGAAGTCCTCGTGTTTCTCTGATGACTCCATTCGCTAGGAGTCTCACCGAAAACACCCGATCACATGTAGCTTTGTCAGCCAGACATACCGCTGTTACCAAGAGGTCATAGCGAACCCCTTTCGTTACCCTGATGACTCAGTTGTCGGCAAGACATTT
>VDFB02000008.1:98450571-98502300 GCA_007258455.2 Sequoia sempervirens | reverse complement strand
CTGACATCCGCTAGGCACCTGATAACAAACACTTGTATCTCTGTCGGCGAGACATCTCCCAATCGCTAGGACTTCATACCTATAGAAGCAAGTCATGCCGATTACCACATCGGTCAGACAGACCAAAGGTCACGCCGATGTCGGCAAGAATTTCTACCATCGTCGAGACATCATCCCGACTATCCAAGGGTACACTGAAGTTTTTAGATGCTGATCACCAAGACATTCAGGAGGTTACAACGATAGTCAGGATCAACTAGTAGGTCGGCTAGACATCTCCATAGTCTCACTGAAATTGCTCACAAGAGGTTTTAGCCTGTGGGATTGAGGCACACAATTCCAACACTCTCTTCTAGGATCCCACTGTCTTGATCTTTTGTCGGTTTGTGAGATAATTGAGTTTTCATATCTTGCCAAGGTGTAGGGTGAAGATCACACAATCTACTAAGAGGGGGGTGAATCAGTAGATCAAATCTATTTAAAATTCTTAACTCAAATGCACATATCAGATACAACACTTAAATCATAGAAGAAAGCTAATGATCAAGGAACAACAAGTTGTGCCTCGCACACACGCCCCATCTGAAATAGTGACCCCCTTTCTTGTTTTGCATCTTCGCATTTTGCATCTACTGATTTCTAGTTTTTCCTTCTTTTGGAATGATTATGATAAGAGATTATTTTGAGACTAAGTCTAGATTTGATTTGAATAAGGCAATATTTTAAAGTGTCTTGGGGACCTTGAATTAAATTTTGGGATATCATATGTAGAGCTTTTTTCGTACCTATGGATAGAGAATAAAACATTAGGCTAGGTTTCTTTCTAAAGTTTTGGGAAATTCCTTCTAGGTCAAAAGTTATGGAATTTTGAAGATTTCCCATCTACTTGGAATTTCAGGGTTTTCATACACTTTCGGTCTTTACCTTAAATCCCCAAAATTCCATTTTTGTGAAAATCCAAAACCTTTTTAGAATTCCTTATAATAAAAAATCTGTGAAGTTCGAAAATTCGGGAACTTCAAAAATCCACAAAATTCAAAAATCCCAAAATTTCCTTTTTGAAAAATTTCAAGACCCTTACAAAATCTCAAAATTTTCATTTTCAAAATTTCAAAGCTCATGCAAAATTTCCTAAAGAAAATTTTCCCGAAATATAAAATTTCTCAAAAAGGAAATTTTCTCGAGATGGAAAATTTCCCAAAAAGGATTTTTTTTGAAATAGAAGATTTCTCAAAATGGAAAAATCTCTGAAATTTCTATGTTGCCTAAAATCTTTGAAATTTCCAAGAAGCCTAAAATCTCCAAAATTTCTTGACAAGGTAAAATCTTTGAAATTTCATGAAAGGGTTAAAATTTTGAAATTCTATGACTAAGTTGAAATTTGGAAAAAGTTTATTCAAGTTTAATTTTGATGTTTTATGGATTGGATTTTTAGCATGTGAGCTACTAATGATGGTATTTGATTTTTCAGGATCTTGAGATAAAGTTGTAACTTTTCAAAAATCGAGGACCTATCATAAAATTATTATTGGAAGAATATTAAATAAAAAAGGGACTTGCATATGGATTCGTGTGAATGCTAGTTTTCCTAGAAGGTGTTGTGTATCCCAAGGTGTCATGAGGGAAATCTAGAAAAGAATATGACTGAATTAAACCAAATATTAAATCTTGCTCCAGGATTTAATGTTGGTCCACATAAGAATTTGTGTCAAAGTATGTATTAGCTATGCAAAGTGTTTTGGGGATCAACAACATGGATTTATTTTAAATTTTCAAATAAGGACAAATGTCAAGATCAAGCTTGTAATAGAATTTTTAATTGGAGATAAAAGGGAATATTTTGTAAGCATTTAATGCACCTCCAACATTAAATATAAATGTAAACTTCCCTAGTTTGGATTGATCTTGGCCATTGATTTTGGGTTATCTGGAATGCTAAGTTGTAATGAAACTCTATAAATATGAGGTTTTCCCTCATTGTGAAGGGGGATCTAGAATTGTTATAAACACATTTTGGAGTTAATACAAGGAGAAGACATTGGATTTTGGTGCTCATATTTTTTGTTGCTTCATAATATTGCATGGTTCCTACTTCCAAGTTTTATTTTCATGTTGTTTAGTTTAAGTTCAGTTACAAAACTAGAAAAGTGTTGAAGGTATTTTGATAGATCTCTGGTTCATACCATTTATAATATGTTGATCATATGTTACTTTGTATGGTTAGTCTAAACCTTTTAAATGCAATGGTTCAATTGTGAATGTTTATTCATGTTATGCCAAATCTGGGTGTGTGTTTGACTGTTTACAATTTGAAATTTTTTAAGTTTTCCTTCAAAGATTGCACTATTTCTACAACATTGTGGGTTTAACCTTGATTAAGAAGGAATTAGTTTTGTGAGGGATTTGTCTATCTGCAACATTAACCATTGTTGTGATTGTCCTTAGGATTTAAAGTTAGAATTATCTAAAACCCTTTATCTTTTGATCTTTATTTATAAATTTGGGTTAGTTTTAGGAGGAAAAAGCATCATGAAATTGTTGCATTTGATGATTAGAAGTTTTTTTCATATTGTAGATTTGAAAAATATAGTTAGGGTTTGTACCAATTTTTCAGATTTCATAAAACCCTTAAAGCTTTCAGTTTTTGTTGAATCATAAATGTCCTTTGTGAAACCAAAAATAAAATATACCACTGATTTGTCTTTGCAAAGTCAAGACTTGACATACAAAGCCTTAGGGTTATTTTCTAAAGTTTTTTGAGGAAAGTTTTCTTTCAAGAGACATGGTACCTAGTTACTTTGTCTATGTTGTGAAGTGCAAAAACACTCATCAACAGAATTGGTGCTAGAAGGAGGGTGAGCATAAACAACAAAGTTGGAAGTTGAATGAGCTTCCATGTTGTAAATTTGAGATATGATAGATCTCTTTATATGAAAAAATTTAAAAAATCATAAAATTTAAAAATATAAAAAAATGAGTTGAAATGGAAAGGCAACAATTTCACATTTCCTTTTGTGAAGATATCCCTCAGATTGACATTTCTCAACTTCAAGAGGCTCTAAATAAGCAGTTGTATCCTCATAATTGCCTATATTTTGCATTATCAGAAAATAACAAGATTCATGATGCTTCTAAGCACAATGAGTTGGATTGTCTAACCTTTTTGAAAAGAATGTTGATGGCTTTACAGAGGAAAATTTTCTTCTGGGAAGTAAATGAACCCCTAGTTTTTGTAGAGGTGGAGGAAGTTGTTGATGTTGTCGGTGAATCCTTTAAAGAGCTAATTAAGGATCAGCTAAGTAGTAAGAACGAGTTATGTTTAAAAGGTATACTTTTGTCTAGTTGGTGTAGGGTACATAATGCACCTCATTCAGAGTTCACTTGTCCTTTATGTGAAGATATAATTAATCAAGTCAAAATTCAGTTGTGATTAATGGAACAATTAGATACAAGTAATGATGAGTTCCCTAGAAGGTACATTGCAACTGACATGGAACCTACAAATATTGACTCAGAAGAATATGTAGCAACAAATGTTGAGGCATCCATAGAAGATATTGGAGGAAATAAGGAAGATAATGAAATACCAAGGACAAGAAAGGTTGATGATGAGTGTCCAAGTGTAATGGAACATGGGGAAATACGAGGGGTTGTTCTTGTGGAGGATGGTCAAACATCTGAACCAGAAGATTCAATTGAGTTTGATCAACCACAAGAGAAGGAAGTTATTAATTAGACTTCCCTTATGTAATGTCCCTTGATGGAAATTATATCAGATTTCTTTTACAAATAAAGATTAACTTCCTTAGGAGTGCAAATTAAAATAAACGGTGAAATAAGGTCTGAGATAAACTTCACCAAAAAGAGTAATTCCAACACAAAATATATGCAAATGATATATGATGATATATGTATGAAAATACCATGAAAATACATCAGATTTACTATCATAAAAAGTAGCTAAAAAAAACCTATAGCTGCAACAAAATACATAGAGAAACCTCGCAAATGCAAGCCAATATATGCACGAAATAGATGTCAAACTCAATGCAACTCATCAAACTAAACTCTAAAAATTTGAGCAACAACATTACATCAAGATATGTTGTTGATACAAAGATATATGTTGTAGTCTACATAAATAACAAATTGAAACACACAACTCACTTATTCTCAAAACTACACCTGTAAATATTGAAAGAAATAGTCTGTACTGAAATCGATGTAGCACAATGTTAGAATCTAATCCTGGATACCATCAGAACCATTACCTTCAAGCCTCTAACTCCTTGTTTTATCAACCTTGGATTTCTTCCTTCTTTGGTTTCCCAACCTCAAAATGAAATATCATAACCTATGAAAATAACATGCATAAAATGAATCCAAAATGCAAGAAATGGTATTTTATATGTGTTGTCTTTTTAGGAAGTTTCTTGGGTGCCCAAACTTCATGCCAAAATGGAAGGAATATTGCATGTCATGATTTGTAGCTCGTTTCCCAATTGGCCTCCATGAAATTAGTCATTTCCCAAAAATACTTACTTTTATGACAATTATTGTCATAAGCAATTAAATCTACTTTTTTAGCCAAAACATGCTCCAACAAAAAACCACACCCAAGTATGGGTGATAAATAATTAAAATATCCATTTGATGATTAAATATTATTTTTATTTAATCCAATCATCAAAAAATATATTAATTCCTGATCAATCCACAATGTGATTTACTATAATTGCATAACTAGACTTACTATAAATAGTAAATGCTAATTTTGGAAAGGGGGCATGACAAGTCCTCCCTCCTAGAAATTGCTTGCCCTCGAGCAATTAAAAAATATAATTCTTTGAAAATTCTTACGCCGAAATTATGTATCATGCCAAATTGTATATGAAGCCCTTTTCTTGTACCAATGAAGAGTTTCACTCTTTGCTTAAGAATACAGTGCCAAAATGAGCACTTAGATTCCTTTGTTCCATTACTATGAATCCAAAAACAACATCTATGCAATCTGATCTCTTTGATGAGTAATTAATTGATGCATTCATTCTCATAATCCAAATGAAATACATCTTCTCACAAAATTTTAATAAACTTGCCAAATGCACTAGTGTGAGATGAGACAAACCTGTAAATTTTGATACCTTTCTCAATGATACAAATTTGATTTTTGCTACTTTTAGGATTGGTTATAATGCACTCCCCATTACATAAAATGTGAATTTTGGAAATAGTTTCTTCTCTCACCTTCACAATGCTAAAATATTCAGTGTAGGAATGTGTAACAAAAATTCCATACTTAACCTCAACTTGTGAAATATTGCTTTCAGCTTCATCAAATGATCTATGGCAGCTAATTAAGTATAGTAGAGGAGTGGAAAATGAAATCATACAACAAAATTCATAGCGTAATTCTCCCATCTGAATTTTCAAACAAAAAACCATTTGAATAGATATTGATGTTCTTCTCGAGTCTATCCACAAACATAAACTTATCATCCCAATTTTGTAACTTATCATTTTGAATCTTTTGCTAAGGAATATCATAAATTTTCATATTCACCCAAGCAAGAAACATGTTGTAATCCCCAATACATATTAATCCCATCAAATCTTCAAATAACTTCATCGTAAACTTGTAGATAACATACACTAACTGCACAAGGTGTGCATCATCTCTAAATGATCCTAGGTCCTTCTAACTTTGTAGGAAAAAGTCACTTGTTGTAGGGGTTCTACTAATTGGAATTAATAATTCAAAGAAAGTGAGAGAATTATAAATATAGAGAGAAAAAAATGGAGATATACCAAAGGAAATATGATGACAATGCTCCCATAACTGCAACCATTTATCCTGAGCACCATGTTGGTAATGTGCCATTGATAAATCATCATGTGGTGCAGGGGCACCAAGTTCAATTTGTAAATAAGGTCAAGTTTGGTTTTAGGTCAAGGTTTTGGTGTGTCAAATCTTATTTGAGTCTAATAAGGTCATAATAGACCATTTAAAATGTAATTGGAGTCATTTTAGTTCCTATGGTCATATTTTGAAATAATGTCAAAAGTTGTTGTATGCAATATTGTAAAAAGTTGCAAAAATGCAAAAACAAGGAAGGCCAATAGTCATGGGGTTCAAAATTTAGTTGGAGTCATTTTTTAGTTTTTTTTTAGATTTCCAAGGTTTAAATACAATGTGTATGGTTGAATTAAAGTTCTGGTTGAAGTTTTGTGGAAGAGGCAATAAGAAATCTCTCAATTTTTTGTGTTTTTCCTGTGTAATTTGTTGCTCCCTTGTTCTGTATAGCCCTGTACAGTTAGGTTTTGATTCAAATTGCATTAAATTCAATGGAGGATTGAAGTAGCAAAATTTTGGTTTTTATTTTATTGGATTTCATTGGGAATTAAGGTTTTTACAATCATTTTACTGTAGGCGGGTCTGAACACCCTATTTGAGGGTTTGAAAGTGAATAAAATGGATTAATCACCCATCCCACCTGTAGATTAATTTAAGACTTGGTGGAATGGGTGAAATAGGATAGATTTAGGTGATAAAATGGATTTTAGGAGTAGGGAAGGCGTTTGGAGGAGTTTTGATTGCTGCCCTAAGTGATTTTCATGAGTTTTTGGCTCAAAATGGATGGCTAGAAGTTGTAGTTTGGTGAAATTACATTGCTTAAGGTTGGGAGATGTTTTATTAAGAATGTGTAGACATATTTTGATTTGTTTGAGGTAGTGATAAGGTGAGATAGGGTCTGGGGTATTTATTTTCAATAAACTCTCATGTTCCAAGCATGAAATAAGCCTAAAGCAAGGGTTTTGGGGTTTGATGCATGAATGAGTATTTTTTGGTCCTAAAATTGTTGTTTCAGTCCATTTGAGACCTGTTGAGAGTGATGGAATTGAGTTTTGGAGTTTTGATGAAGAATTTCACCAAGTTGCTTTGTTAAAGTGGCCTAATTTGGCCTCAGGACAACATACCAATCGATTTTTGGAGATGTTGGTCCAAAGTGACCCTAAGAGATTTGAAAATATGTTGAAGAATGCCCTAATGGGTATCTAAAATTCCCATTCTTTTGTGGGTTTGCAGAGTTTTCTGAAAGTTGTGCATAATTTTCCCTATTTGCAATGCTACTAGGAGAATAGGATGAAATTGTGAAAATGTTCCAAGATGGGGTTTTGCTGAAGGAAAATTTGTTTGAAACAATTTGAGTTGGAATATTTGGAAGGGTTACTCCCTACTCTACATAAATTGGTATCAAAACATAGTTATTAGATCTTTTGAGGGTGAAAAGTTGAAGATTGAGGAAGGAAAAGTGGGAAATTGAAAAGATAAAATGCCTCCTAAAGGTAGTGCAGTACTTGCACGATAGATTAAGATGTTGAAAGAGTCACACAAAGAAATCTTATCCAGGTTTTCAGCAATGGAGACACAACAAAGAAGATGAAATGCCACTGAAGAGGAAAGTGATCGAGAGGAAGAGGAAGAGGAAGAGGGTGAGCATGAGAACCCTCCAAGTGGAAGAGTCCAAGATGTTGATTGGGATCTTGATACTTCTAATGTGAAAGTAGACGTGCCAATGTATAATGGAAAGTTGGATGTTGAAGAGATATTAGACTGGATAATTTCTGTGAGTATAAGGAGGTTGCTGAAGATCAGAAAGTGAAGTTTGCTAAAACCAAGTTGAAAGGACCTGCATTGACATGGTGGAATTATATTCAAGAGGAAAGAGTGAAGAAGGGAAAAACAAAGATTAGTTCATGGGATAGAATGGTAGAAAAGGTGAAAGCACAATTTTTTCCAAGTGATCATGCTATTCAAACTTTTAAGAAGTTACAAAGCTTGAAGTAGAAAGATAAATATGTTATGACATATACTGAAGAATTTCACAAGTTGAGCATTAGGTCTGGTCATATTGAAGATGAGAATGAAAATATTGCAAGGTATATGTGTGGCTTAAGGTTTCAAATTCAAGATGAATTAAGCTCATATATGCCTAGGGCAGTTGGGGAATGTTTTCAATTGGCTTCTAGGGTAGAGGAGAAAATAAAAAGAAGGAAAAAAAGACAAGGAAGAGGCAAAGGAAACACCAATAGAGGAAGAGGATTAAGGCAGACTTATGAAGAACAAGAAGATGCAAGCAAAAACAAAGACCAAGTTGTTGATCAAAGAGGAGGCTTTAGAGGTTTCAGAGGAAGATTTGGTGGAGGTAGAAGTTCAAATTCATTCTTAGGAATGTGTTACAATTGTAATTAGTTTGGGCATCCAACATGGAAGTGTCTTGAGAAGCAAGGTTCTACTTCAATTTGTGGTGATAAAAGAGTTCAGTTGGTGCAAGAGGATGATTGTGAGAGCGTTCATTCTCCTAATCAACTTGTTGCTCCAGAAGTTGGGGAATCATTGATGGTGAGAAGACAAATCCTAAAAGCATCCAAGGAGAAGGAGATGACTCAAAGAAGAACCCTATTCAAGACCACCCGCAAATGCAAAGGAAAGGTATGTAAGGTAGTGATAGATTCAGGGAGTACTGACAATATGGTTTCAAATGAAATGGTAGATAAAATAAAGTTAGAGAAAATTCCTCATGAAACACCTTATAAAGTATCTTGGGTGAATGATGATCAGTCAATTTTGGTTAATGAACAAGCCTAGTTGAGTTTAACATTGGTGGATATAAGGATAAGATGCTTTGTGATGTTTTTCCAATGGATTGTTGTCATTTATTGCTTGGAAGACCATGGAAGTTTGATAGACATGCCATATATGATGGAAGAGATAATACTTACACTATTGAAAAGGATGGAAATACTTTTACATTAACACCATTGTAGGAGGATGATAAAACAAAGGGTAAGGTAGCAAAAGTGATCATGCTGGGAAAGAAAGAGTTTGTGAAAATAGAGGAAGAGAAGAAGATGGAGGTTACAACCACTTCAAGGCGTGAAAGTGTCAAGACAAAAAATGTGAGGAATGATGTAATTTTTGGAAGGAAAAGAAGATGAGATGGTAACAAAAATAGTTCAAGAGAAGGTCAAGGATGAATTGATTGTGGAAAAGAAAGATTTCTTAGAAAAGCATGATGAGATCATGGTAGGGACAGTGTTTTATCCTTTGATTGGAAAAGAGATTAGAGGGAAGTCAAATACTATTAGAATAGTGGTTTGTAAGTCTGATAAGATAGTGATACTTGGGGCAGAGAACTTGAGAAAAGAAATGAAAGCAAAAGGTGAGATGAATTAAGGCAAAAGGAAAAGGAAAGTGAATGATTTCAAGAGTGCAACAGGAGTAAAGTAGAGAGTGGTACAAGAAATATATGGTAAAGGCATGTTTGTAGGTGTGAAGGCAAGTTCTATATCAGTTTATTATAAGGGAAAGATGAGGGAACAATCAACAAGTCAGTTGGTGAGGATGGAGCAGGTTCTAAGTGGCAAGAAGTCTACAAATGCAAAGCACAGTGGAAGTTTTCAATTTTTGACTTAGTGGAAAGGATTAATAGATGGAGGAGCATTTGAAGATCAAAAATTTGATGAGATAGAGCATGGTTTATTGGAACTCGGTCCTCAAAGGGACTTGAGGTATTTTTCAGGCTAGGTGTATGGTGCAAGGGCACCAAGTTCATTTTGTAAATAAGGTCAAGTTTGGTTTTAGGTCAATATTTTGGTGTGTCAAATCTTATTTGAGTCTAATAAGGTCATAATAGACCATTTAAAATGTAATTGGAGTCATTTTAGTTCCTATGGTCATATTTTGAAATATTGTCAAAAGTTGTCATATGCAATATTGTAAAAAGTTGCAAAAATGCAAAAACAAGGAAGGACAATGGTCATGGGGTTCTAAATTCAGTTGGAGTTAGTTTTTTAGTTGGTTTTTGGTTGTAAAATATTTAAATACAATGTGTATGGTCGAATTCAAGTTCTGGTTGAAGTTTTGTTGAAGAGGCAATAAGAAATCTCTCAAATTCTGTGTTTTTCTTGTGTATTTTACTGCTCCCTTGTTTTGTACAACCTTGTCTAGTTAGGTTTTGATTCAAATTTCATTACATTAAATGGATGATTTAAGTAGCAATATTTTGGTTTTTATTTGATTATATTTCATTAGGAATTAAGGTTTTTACAATCATTTTATTGTAGGTGGGTCTAAACACCTTGTTTGAGGGTTTGAAAGTGAATAAAATGGATTAATCACCCATTACACCTATAGATTACTTTAAGACTTGGTGGAATGGGTGCAATAGGATAGATTTAGGTGATAGAATTGGTTTTAGAAGTAGGGAAGGCGTTTGGAGGGGTTTTGATTGCTGCCCTAAGTGATTTTCATGAGTTTTTGGCTCAAAATGGATGGCTAGAAGTTGTAGTTTGGTGAAATTGCATTGCTTAAGGTTGGGAGATGATTTATTAAGAAATTTTAGACATATTTTGATGTGTTTGAGGCAGTGATAAGGTGAGATAGGGCCGGGGGTATTGATTTTCAAGTTCCAAGCATGGAATAAGCCTAAAGCAAGGGTTTGGGGTTTGATGCATGAATGAGTGTTTCTTTGTCCAAAAATTGTTGTTTCAATCCATTTGAGACCTATTGAGAGTGATGGAATTGAGTTTGGGAGTTTTTATGAAGAATTTCACGAAGTTGATTTGTTAAAGTGGCCTAATTTGGCCTTGGGAAAACATACTAGTCGAGTTTTGGAGATGTTGGTCCAAAGTGACCCTAAGAGATTTGAAGATATGTTGAATAATGCCCTAATGGTATCTGAAATTCCCATTCTTTTGTGAGTTTTTAGAGTTTTATGAAATTTGTGCATAATTTTTCGTTATTTGCAATGCTATTAGGAGAATAGGATGAAATTGTGAAAATGTACCAAGATGGGGTTTTGCTAAAGGAAATGTTGTTTGAAATACTTTGAATTGGGATAGTTGGAAGGTTTCCTCCCTGCTTTGCATCATCATTCTTTGAATAAAATCTCCTCATCTAGAGCCTCACAAAGGAAACATCATCTAAAAAACTTCTAAAATCCCTGTCATAGAATATGTCCTACCAAAGAAACTTAGAGAAGTCCACACCAAAAAACTTACTACCAATAATAATCATAGGTAGAATACAAGAGACCTTTCTCAACCATAAAGCATAATCCTCAACATCATTCCAAGTGTCAAATGGAAAGGCCCGAGCACACCAACCCAACCAAACCATCTAAATCATTAAACTAACATCTAAAATCATGTATGTAATCTTCGTGAAGTAACTAAAGTGACCATTGCTCACCAACGTGAAATAAATGAAAGATTGAGTTGTGTCCAAGAAAATACTTACAACCAATTGCCCAATTTTTTTCCTATGCTCAACATCGAACTTCTCATAAAATGATTTATCCACAACAAACCAAATGATGTAAGGGTAGCAATAACCAAACTAAAATCCAACTAGAAACATAGGGGATATGTATGTGGTAGTAGCAACAAGATCATCCCCTATAGTTACAATACCTCTACCAACCAACCTTACCCAATAACTGTTCTGTTATAGGGCTGAAGAGTCCATCCAACTCATCTACAAATCAGATATAGAGTAATGTACAAACTGATTGGAAAGTGGGAAACAACACTAATTTTGAAGGTTTATCCTTTACTCCAATCTTGAGACAACACCTCATAACAAGAAAATACACCTAGGTCTCGAGTCTTGCAATCAACCCTAATCTAATCACTGAAATTTGTTAGCTCCAACTCAAATAAGGGATTATTATGGGTTAAATTATCATCCATCATAAATATAGGATTATCAACAATCTAAATTTTTTCTTCAATTCTAAAATTAAATCCATCCTCTTGCTAGTCCAAACTCCAACTATCTGAATGTGCCAAGTCATGCTCCTCTTGGATACAATCTAACTTCTCCATTACCTATTTTTCCTCCTTGGTCCCTTCCCTAAACTTTTGAGCCTCATAAAATTGACCACCTTCCTCTAAAAGTGCCTCTTGGATACTTTCCAAAGAAAGCTTTCTATTTTTAAGCTTACTAATGAGCTCACCAACTTCTTCCCTTAATTGCTTAGACATGAATAGGGTCTCATCTCCAAACTTGTTAGCCATATCTCTAACATGTATCATATGCAAGTAAGATATTTTGGTTTCTTCCATGGTGTTCTACCTTATTTTCAATTTTCCATAGGAAACCTTAAACTTATTTTGATTTCTTGGTGAATTTAAAATGATGATTTCTATATGCATAAGTGCACTATCCAATCTAGATAAAACTTGTACTTCATTTTTAGAGGAATCCAAAAAATAATTACTAAAACTTTCCTCATATTTCAAGTTTTAACAAATTATGATGCATTCCAACATTAAAATATTCCTCATACCTATCACTAACTACACCATGGCTTTCCCAAACCTCATAAACCCCTTCTTTTCTAATTTGGTGAAAATGTGTAGGATTGGATTGAGGAACCAAATCAATAATGCGACTATGTTTTAGCTCATTGTCGAAGATTCTTTGTTTTTGATCAAAATCAAAGCTACTATATCTTTTCTCAAAATCAACATCAAGCAATAACAAATTAGATGTTTATTTAATATCATCAAAATACCTTTTAGCCTTAGCTTCTTCAATGACATCCTCCCTGCATATCTCCAAAGATGAATCTAACACAAAATTGGAATGAAAGATAAATCCATCCCAAGATAGATCCTCATCATACTTAGATGCTGACACACCTGGATCCCAAGTGAAAGAGGGTTGATTGCTTTGATCAAGGTATAATTAGTCATTGTGCTCCCCATGAGTGGTAGTCTCTTTGGAAATGCCATTATCCACCTTCCTAGGACTAAAATCTTCATCAAATTCTTTCTCCATAGGCTTGGTTTGGAAGCCAAACTCAAAGACACCTGTAATATCATCAATGAAATGATATGAGTGAGCATTAAAAACTAAATTGGAGATATCATCACCCTTTCCTCTTTCATGTTCAACTTTTGAAAGAACCTCAGAGAACCCATCATTAGTTTTAGTTCCACAAAATTCATCAAGGTTGATAGTATTAGAGTTTTCAACAAATGAATCTAAATTAGGATTCAAGGCTTCCATTTTTTATTCTCACAATTTTGATTTTTCTTTATGTTGCAACATCACCATTTCTTCCATATTTTGAGTTTGTGCCTCAGGTTTTTCTATCACTGTCTTTAGTTCTTCATGCATCACATTATCCATAGTAATTTCATGCATGATCAAAGAATCATCCAGAGGATTTTTCACACATTAATCATTCTTCAAAACACTCATTACATTAGACTCTCTTGCTATAATTTCTTATATAACTATTTTCTCCTTTTCACCCTTTTGTTCAAATCTATCAATCAAAATTTGACAAAATTCTTCAAAAGAATCTACCTAAATGTGGAATTGGGTGTTCGTACCTTGGTACTACCAATCATAAGAAGCTCCATCAAGATACAAGATTGCAAAAGAAATGAAAACTTATTCCTCCATGGAACTAAGGAAGTAATAGTATTGCATCTCAAATAACCATTCTTTGATTGAGATCTTGTCTGACCCATCAAAAGTGGGTGCTAAAGATTTTGTGAATTTTCTCCAAATATCTCTTCCATTAGAGTCTAAATATTGTCTACGACCCTTGATGGTCATGATGCTCTACATATAAGTGATATAATCACTATATGGGATTGCATTTCTAAATCCTTAATCTTGATTAATAAATGTTTCTCTAATGGCTGCTAGATCTCTGGCCAATTCTTCCATCTGATTAGCCATATTTTAACTCCTCTTTCCTTTTGCAAAAAAAGATCAAACCCTCAGGCTAGAAAGATCATGGTTCTAATACCACTGTAATTTCCCTTGCTGGAAATTATCAGATTTCTTTAACAAATAAGGATTAACTTCCTTAGGAGTACAAATTGCAATAAACGGTGAAATCGAGTATGAGATAAACTTCACCAAAAAGAGCAATTCAAACACAAAAGGCATGCAACTGAAATATGATACATATATATATATATATATATATATATATATATATATATATATATATATATATGAAAATATTGTGGAAATACATCATATTTACTATCATAAACAATAGATAATAGCAAACTACATTTGCATCAAAATACATAGAGAAACCTCACAAATGCAAGCTAAAATATGGACCAAATGGATGGAAAAATCAACACAACTCATCAAACTAAAATTTTATAATCTAAGCAACAACATTAGATAAAGATATGTCACTGACACAAATATGTATGCTAAAATATACAACAATAACAAACTAAAACACATGCTGTAGCCTATCATGGTCTCAAACTAGCTCAAACCAAAGGATATAGAAAAGTTTGGCTAGAGGGGGATTCTTTGAATATCATAAATAATTTGAAAAATTGCACTCCTCCCTCTTGGACTATTGAGTCCTTGATAAGGATTTCAATAGATATTTTGAATTCTTTTGATGAGTTTTATATTTCACACATCTTAAGAGAAGGTAATGCACTAGCAGATATTTTTGCTAACATTGGTGTTAAAGATTTTAGGGAGTGGGGTATAAATGACCCTCTTCCTATAGAGGCTATTGAAACTATGAATCATGAGTGCTGATTACAATTGGATTAACGTCTCATTATGGTTGGCAGTGTACATGCACTTCATCATGTGGAAAATTGTTATGAGAAAGTATGGTGTACAATATTTGAATCAAGTGATTTGTACGAGAGCAGGGTACCATAGGATATGGAAAAATTTGGTCTTTATTATCCCTTTTCCCAATTTTGGCCTCACACAGATTCTGGGTTTTTTTGGTATTGTTTTCTAGAGCCTTCTTTGTTCTGTGCTTGGTGTTTGTAAGCTGGTTTTTTGTGCCAGTGGCGAGATGGGTGGTGATAGAAATCATGTTGAACCCAAATCTTGTGTTGCTGCAAGGGAAATGAAGGAGGTTTGGAAGGTACTGGTGAAGGGAGGGTTAACTCCCTATTTGGAGAAACTTCATGGCAATAATCCCTAGGTAATGAACCTTTTTGTTAAAGGATGGAATGATAGAGTGATTAAGCTTTATGGGACTGAGTTTGAGGTTAATGAAGAATTCATTGCTGGTATTACTAGCCTGGCTATGGACAATATGAAAGTTTTTAGGGAAAAAAAGGAGGCGCAGAATTCAATGATTTTTTTTTTCAAAGATGATGAAGAGAAAGATTTAAAGACCACTAAGAGTGGTGGATATCAGTGAAGTTCCCTTAAGGCTTTAAGGGGGGATGTAGTGGAGGAATTAATGTGCTACATCACCTTGGAAGGTCATTTTTCGGCGTAGAATGGATATTATTTCATTTTTCTTAACCACTTCTAACATAAGAAGAGGGTTTCTTTCCATTTTTATCTTCTTATGTCTCTTGACTCGGGTATCAAGGATCACAAGAAGAACCCAAAAAATACTGTATTACATGTTGGGTTTGTTGGTATATGGCTTCTAGTGTTGTCATTGATGGCAACCTAAGTCATTGATCCGGTCCACACTTCAGTATCTGGTCATACCAGAAGATAGAGTAAAGAACAGGGTATTCGGTTGAAGTTGAATCTATCAAGTGGTTTGCATTATCAACTTATTATTTTTGGTTGTGGATCTTAGGGAAGGTCGTTGGGTATATGAAATGTTTTATTCTCAAGATTTGTGCTATCACATCAATTGGTGTATGAGTTAGGAGATCCGGTCATTCAATTTTTTGTTCATCAATGTTTGAAGGCCGACTAAGTGAATGTGGGGTGTTGTAGATGTTCGAGGCAAAATTGTTTAAGGTATTTTTGTATTGGAGATTTTGTTTTGGTTCCTCACTATGCTGTGGCTGACTTTGGTGGATGTGCATTAAATGTTATTCATGATTTGAGCCGACAGTTGGAAAATATTTTCTATTTTATTGAAGCTGACATGGAGTGATCAAATCATTGGTAGCAATTATATATATGAGATAGGTTAATTAATTTTGGTGCGTGTATGTGAGAGTTAAATATGTATTGGTGTGTATGCGAATATTAGAAGAATAGTTGAGCAATTTTCATATTGTGTACAATCAAATTAAATTGGAGAGTTTACAAAATAAGTTTCCAGAAGAGATGATTGAATGTATCAAGGAAATCATGGACTCTGAATCTCAAAACAAGAAAGAAGAAGTCATCCTACATCTAAAGAAGCAATAAATATTGTCACTTACCACACTGAAAAGGCACATGAATCAGCTAAGGCAATGCATAATCACAACAAACAACATTTATAATATTGTCTTCGATGGCCTCATGCAATTAGCAATTACAAAGAGAAGCTGGAACAAATTGAAACAAAACTGAATAGTATTGGAAAAAACTTTAACATGTCTCAAGATCATGATGGTGCAATCAAGAAAAGGATTTAGGAATTATAGTCAGAGCATACAAGTGTTCAGAACACCGAGAACATGATTGTTGACACCTTTTGGAAAGTGAAGGACATAACTGAATGTAGGCTGGAACAATTGATTGAGATACTGAGGAAAGGAGAAGTATTGGAAGAAGCCTTCACCATTCCAGAATCCCTTATCAATATTATCATCTAGAAATTTGAAAAAAATAGCATGATCATAAGCACCAGGATTGCAGTAGAAGCATGGAAGAAGTTTCTTCCAGAAATGGAGGAAAAGTACAAAATAATTTTCTAACACAAGCAACAGTTGTATTTCTTCAAGTTTTTGAATCAATTTTTACATAAGTTTTTGGCTACACTTCATCGGGGGAGGAAGAAAATATTTTATTATCTTTTTTTCATTATGTCAAAGGTAGAAAGAGAGCAGTGAAAAATGTTTTATGAAACTCAGGGGGAGTTTTGTTGAGTTCTGTTGAGTTTTTGTCACCTATGGCATTTTGAAGTTTTGAAGGTTTTGACACTTAGTCATTTTTTACTAAGTGTTTCCATCAATTCCAAAGGGGATATTGTTGGTATATGGATTCTAGTGTTGTCATTGATGGAAACCTAAGTCATTGATCCAGTCTACACTTCAATATCTGGTCATACTGGAAGACCGAGTAAAGAACAGGGTATCCGGCTGAAGTTGAATCTGTCAAGTGGTTCACATTATTAGCTTATTAGTTTTGGTTGTGGATCTTAGGGAAGGTCATTGGGTATATGAAATGTGTTATTCTTGAGTTTTGTGCTATCGCATCAATTGGTGTACGAGTTAGGAGATCTGGTCATTTGATTTTCTATTCATTAATGTTTGAAGGCCGACTAAGTGAATGTGGGGTGTTGCGGGTGTTTGAGGTGAAATTTTTTAAGGTCTTTTTGTATTGGAGATTTTGTTTTGGGTCCTCACTATGCTATGGCTACTTTGGTGGATGCACATTAAATGTTATTCATGATTTGAGCCGACAGTTGGAAAATATTTTCTATTTTATTGAAGTCGACATGGAGCAATCAAATCCTTGGTAGCAGATATATAAATGAGATCAATTAATTTAGTTTGGTGTGTGTGTATGTGAGAGTTTGATATGTGTTGGTGTGTATGAGAATATTAGAAGAGTAGTTGAGCGATTTTCTTTTGTGCAGAAGAGGATTTTTGTGAAGCGAATTAAGGCAACACAAAGTGAAGTGCAGAATTAGACAAAAGGTCCAAAATCTGATCTATGAGCCTAACCAGAACTGTAATCAGGAATTTGTAGATGGTATCTTCTCAACAAGTGCATTCCCATTTTGTAAAACACTTATATTTTGAGTACTCCAATTGTGGATTGACCTCCACTGTGGTTTTTCCCCTAACATGGTTTCCACATAAAAATCCTTGTGTTATGGTGTTGTGGCTTATTATTTTATGTTCATGCATCTTTCTCTTGATTGAATGTTATATACACTTGAGAGATCAGTTTAATGAATGTTAAAATTGCACAACACTGATTCACCCCCCCCCCCCTCTCAGTGTTGCTTGAGTCCAACAGGGTTAATTCTCCTTATCTATGATTATGCAAAGACTTTTGAGGTTCCCAAACCCATGGTCACCTCGAAAGGTAAACAACCAAAACCTATTGAAGGGTATGAAACAATTTCTGAAGATGAACTTGTTAGCAACAAGGTCAAAAGAAGGAAATTGATTTTGGAAAAAGAGGATGAGTTAGAGGAGGATGTGGAATTCATTCCTGATTCTCTCACTTCTCTAGAAGGGGGTCCACATTTCCCTCCCACAGGAAAGAAGAAAAAAGGGGAATCTGGTGCTAGAGGATGTTATTTAACTTGTAGTGAAGCTATTGCGGTTGTGTCATTTAGGGGTCCGAAGGTGAAGAATGAATTGTATGGGGAGGAATCCTCATTGCCCCTGGCTATCAGGAAGAAGGATTTGAGGGAAGTGAGTGGGAAGAAAAGGGTTTTGCGGTCTACAAGCCAAATTCTAGAGTCGGGCCATCCTCTCACGATTGTGGGCGACCTCTTTGTTGATGATTCCCTGAGTGTCAAGTTGGTTTTGCAGGTGAAAGAGAAGTATGGGGATGCTGCTGTTGCTTTGGAAACATAGGGCGTGGACTTGGAGAGGATTATGAAGAGAAAGGTGGTGGCTGAGGAAATTGCAAGATCCATCCGAGAGCTTAAGTCTCTGGTTGCTGTGGAAAAAGTTATGGATTCCCCTGCTGATAAGGATAGGATTAGTTCGTCTGAGGAGGAGGATGCTTTGGGTAAAGGGATTTTTAATATTGATAGAGATGATTTGTCTGATGTGCTTGGGACTATGCGTGAGGGGTCCATTGTCTTGTTTAAGCTTTTAAAATGGTTTTTCCATGAGCTCAATAAAATGAATGTTAGAGTCAAGGGAATGGTTAAAAAGGCTGAGGGGTATTTTGTTCAAAACCAAATAGATGAGTTGTTTGACTCCTTAAATATTGTGGCAGACACTGTTGTGGAGGAAACCCTTAAAATGAAGTAGAATATGGAAGGAAGAATCCTCATTCTTGAGGATCAAATGGGGAAAATTTTGGATTCTGTGATGAGAGGTGGGGAGGGTCATAAATTTTTTGTTAATTATGACTCTACTATTGTTACTTCCCTTGTGGTTAGTGCTAAGAAACACAAAGATTGTGCCCATGATGCTGAGGTTTTTGATACTTGTAAGAAGACGGGGGAGGAAGTTGCTACTGGGAAGGGCGGTGAGAAAGATATTGTTTTGATTTCAGAGGTAAAAATGGATGGTCCTGGAGCTAGGACTAGGAACAAAACTAAAGCTTAGGGTGGGGCTTCTGGGAAGGATAGTTTTGATGTTTTTATGATGCACAGAAAGCTATAGATTGTGACATGGAGGCGACAAATATTTTGAAAAGCATGTAGTGCTGTAGGTTGGGCTTCCTTTTTGGCTACTTTTTTGCTGATGGGTCATTGTTGTTGGGATGATTTTTGGGTTAATGTTCTTGTATTTTATTTCAGATGCTTTCTTTTTTAAAGGGTTCTAGGCCCCTTCAAAACCCGTTCTTTACCTCTAATAAAAAAAAATTGAAACACCCAACTCACTTATTCTCAAAACTACACTTGCCAATATTGAAAGAAATACTCTAAATTGAAATCGATGTAGTACAATGTCAGATTCTATATGAATCTAATCCTAGAGACCATAAAACTACTTCCTTCAAGCCTTTGAATCCTTAATTTATCAGCCTTGGAGTTCTTCCTTCTTTGGTTTCCTAGCCTAAAAATAAAATATCACAACTATGAAAAAAAATGCATAGAATGAATCCAAAATGCAAGAAATGGTATTTTATATGTGTTTCCTTTTTAGGAAGCTTCTTGGGCACCCAAACTCCATGCTAAAATGGAAGGAATATTGCATGTCATTATTTGTAGCTCCTTTCCAAATTGGCCTCCATTAAATTAGTCATTTCTCAAAAAGATTTTCTTTTATGACAATTATTGCCATAAGCAATTAAATTTTCTTTTTTAGCCAGAACATGCTCCAAAAAAAAACCACACCCAAGTATGGGTGATAAATAATTAAAATATCCATTTGATGATTAAATATTATTTTTAATTAATCCAATCATAAAAAAGATATTAATTCCTCGGTCAACCCACAATCCTGATTTACTATATTTAGACATATAGACTTAATATAAATAGTAAGTGACAATTTTAGAAAGGGGACATGACACCCTATCAGTGGTGAAGATTTAGTACTGGTGAGATACAATGAATTCATTACAAAGTTCATGAAAGTTTGTTCAAACCTGTGGTACAAAATATGTTTGGAAGAATTATTGTTACCAAGCTAGTGTAGGATACATAATTTGGCACACTCAAAATTTACATGTTTGTTCTGACAAACAACAATTAGAGAAGTTAAACAACAAGTAGAACTATCAGAGCAACCTAACATAAAGTTCCCTACCTTCCTTCAAGAAGTTTTTGATGAATATGTAGTAGACCAGAAGGAAGGATTAAAAGAAATTGGTGTTCTTGATAGCTATGATTAGAAGTCCACACCAAAATCAACAAGGGATGAAATTAGGGAGTCTTCTTATCTATTAAATTATATTTTCCTTTTATATTCCAATGAATTGAGCATAGGAAATTCATATGTTTTATTCTTTGAAGATGATGAGCAACATCTTAATCATACTAATATGCAAGAAATTTCAAATGATGCTAAGGAAGGGGATCTAGTAATTACAGTTACTACATATGATCACGTTGCTGCAATTAAAAAGGTATTCAAAGATCAACTTGTAATGGCTTTTGATAAGAATCCAATTGAGGGAGTTCTTGTACATGAATATGTTCCTGTGATTTCATTACCAATGTTGCATGTAGACAAACAAATAGGTGAAATGTTCCATGGCTCTCAATCTAAACATGTTCAATATTATTTTCACCTTAAGTTATTTATTGATGGCCATGACTTTTCTTTGCATGTTTTGAATGTGAGGGGAATGCAGAATCATCAATTAAGACCTCAACTCATCACAAGGAAAATTAGTAGATGATAATCACAACTTCATGTTTAAGCAAGCCGCAAATTAGGTTGTATCTTTCTTTATTGTGAATTCTGAAATTTATCAATTTGATTATGTATTTTCAAAGGGAACAACTTGTGTATGGATTGATCATGGCCCTAGAGATGTACCTCAATTGTTTATTTTTCCTGATTTTTCTATCAAATATGAAAGTAGCACATCAAGAATATATTTCTCTAAATACAAGGGTAAATCAACAAATATCTGAACTATGTCCTGCACTGTATTGCTTCTAAACATTTTGAGGAACAATGTGAGGTCACGTGTCTTTCCATGTTGTCCAACACTTATTTATTTGAGTTTCTTGTAAATAATTAGGTTAGGATTGGCTTTCTTTCTTTGCTTTTTGCTTTATGGTAGGTTTAAGTTTGTTGTAGGTTAGTTTTATTACTTTTTACCATGGGAAAAGTTGGTCTTTCATTTTATGATTGGATATTTGTTCAAGGTTCATTCAAGAGGTATTTTGTTGGATGTTCATGTTTATTTCTTTCATAAATGTTCATAAGTCATCCTTGAGTCTAGGTTAACTTTCGTGACTGAATTTTGTGGATAGAATTGTTACTTGACTTAGAAAGAAATCATTATTTGAGTCTTTTCACAAACCTCACCTGATCATCACAATTTACACATTTTAAATATCCTCTTGAAGTTTTTGTTGTTACCCTCTGGAAGTTGTGATAAAAGAAAAACCTAAAATTCTGCTTGAGTGACCATTGTAATTCCCAAACCCATGATGAGCTTCAATGCTTATGAGTCAAAATGACATCAAAGAAAATAATCAAAATAGAAAATCATGAAAATAAAAAAAATATTTAAATTATGAATTTTGGGTGTGCGAATAACTCTATCGGGGATATAGATGCTCAACTGGAAATAGAGCAATGTTTGTGGGAATTGCAGCGATAACCTCGTTGGAGCTATAAATGCTTGATTGATAGCAAGGCAATATCCAGGTTACTTTTTGAGTTGGAATATCTATGTAGCTTATCATAATAGAATTTTAGTTGTTTCCTACTTTCAAGAGCTAGAATGAATTCAATATGCACACACAACTGATGATCTAAGCATGAGAGTGAGTTGATTCAACTAATGATTTCACTTCTCTTTTGAGTGAGTTTTCCTTAAGTGAAACTTAGTTTGGAAGCTAACTAGAGATTTTGGGGGTTTCAGATGGATCTTTATCCTTGAAATGTTCATGAACATTTTCCTAGTAGAGTTTCCATTTGTTCTGCCTTGCACACATGCTCTATCTGAAATAAAGACCCCCTTTCTTCTTTTTGTGTCTCTACATTTTGTGTCTTTTGATTTCTAATTTTTCCCTATTTTGGGATGATTATGATGAGATGTTATTTTGAGATTAAGTCTAGATTTAATTTGAATAAGGTAATGCTTTAAAGTGTCTCGGGGACCTAAATTTTGGGATATCATATGTAAAGGTTTTTTGCACACCTATGGATAGAGAATAAAAATTAGGCTAGGCTGCTTTTTAAACTTTTGGGAAATTCCTTCTAGGGTAAAAGTTATGGGGTTTTGAATGTTTCCCATCTACTTGGAATTTCAAGGTTCTCATTGACTTTCGAGCTTACCTTAAATCCCCAAAATTCCATTTTCGTGAAAATCCAAAGCCTTTTTAAAATTCCTAATAGTCAAAAATCCTTGAAGTTCAAAACTCCACAAAGTTCATAAAACCACAAAGTTTAAAAATTTGTGAAATTCAAAAATCCTGAAATTTTCATTTTCAAAAAATTTCAAGACCCTTGCAAAATTTTGAAATTTCCATTTTCAAAAATTTGAAAGCTCATGGAAAATTTTTGAAAAGGAAAATTTCCCAAAAAGGAAAATTTCTCAAAAGGAAAATTTCTCGAAATGAAAAATTTCTTGAAAAGGAAAATTTCGAAATGAAAAATTTCTTGAAAGGAAAATTTCTTGAAAAGGAAAATTTCTCGAAATGAAAAATTTCTTGAAAAGGAAAATTTCTCGAAATGAAAATTTCCTAAAATAGAAAATTTCTTGAAATTGAAAAATCTCCAAAATTTCCAAGCTGCCTAAAATCTTTGAATTTCCAAGAAGCCTAAAATCTCTAAAATTGCTTGACAAGGTAAAATCTCCAAAATTTCATGACAGGGTTAAAATTTTGAAATTCTATGATGGAGTTGAAATTTTGAAAAAGTTTATTCAAGTTTAATTTTGATGTTTTATGGATTGTATTTTTAGCATGTGAGCTACTAATGATGGTATTTGATTTTTAGGATCTTGAGATAAAGTTGTGGCTTTTCAAAAATTGACGAGCTATCATAAAATTATTATTGGAAGAAGATTAAATTAAAAAGGGGACTTGCATATGGCTTTGTGTCAATGCTAGTCGGCCTAGAATTTGTTGTGTATCCCAAGGTGCCAAGAGGGAAATTTGAAAAATATTATAATTGAATTAAGCAAAATATTAAATGTAGCTCTAGGATTTAATGTTGGTCCACATAAGAATTTGTGCCAAAGTATGTGCCAGCTGTGAAAAGTGTTTTGGGGATCAACAATAGGGATTTATTTTAAATTTTCAAATGAGGACAAATGTCAAGATCAAGCTTGTAACAAAAATTTTAATTGAAGATAAAAGGGGATGTTTTGTAAGCATTTAATGCACCTCCAATATTAAATACAAATGTAAACCTAGTCTGGATTGATCTTGGCTATTGATTTTGGGTTAATTTAGAACCCTAAGTTGTAATGAAACTCTATAAATATGAGGTTTTACCTCATTGTGAAAGGGGGCTTGGAATTGTTGTAAATACATTTTGGAGTTAATACAAGGAGAAGACATTGGCTTTTGGTGCTCTTATTCTTTGTTGCTTCATAATATGACATGTTTAGTCTGAACACTTTTAATGCAATGGTTTAACTATGATTGTTTATTCATGTTATGACAAAGATAGGTGTGTGTTTGAATGCTTACAACATGAAAATATTTAAGTTTTCCTTTGAAGATTGCACCATTTTTGCAATGTTGTGGGTTTAACCTTGATTAAGCAAAAATTCGTTTTGTGAGGGATCCGTTTATCTACAACATTAATCATTGTTGTGATTGTCCTTAGGATTTAAAGTTAGAATTATTTGAAATCCTTTATCTTTTGATCTTTATTTATAAATTTGGGTTAGTTTTAGGAGGAAAAAGCATCATAACATTGCTACATTTGATGATTATAAGTTATTTTTCATATTGCACATCTAAAAAATACATTTAGGGGTTGTACCAATTTTCAAATTTCGTAAAACCCTTAAAGCTTTCAAATTTTGTTGAATTGTAAATTCCCTTGATGAAACCAACAATAACATATACCACTGAGTTATCTTTGCAAAGTCAAGACCTAACATATGAAGCCTTGGGGTTATTTTAAAAAGTTTTCTAAGGAAATTTTCCTTTCAAGAGATAGGGTGCCTAGTTACTTTGTTTGTGTTGTGAAGTGAAAAAACACTCATCAACACAACATTAGCACACACATCTACACAAGAGAACACTAAATATACATGGAAACCCAGGATGGGAAAAAACACGGTGAGAAAAATTGCTTGGATCTACAATCCAAATCCAACCTCACAATGTAGAAAATATACAAGTGAATTTTACACACTAAAGTTGGCACCAACCTACCAGAGACAACAATCCCCTATTGTGTTTATAGGCACCAACCCACTGGAGACGCCAATCCCCAACTAAAACAATACAATAGGTAGAACACCAATCCTATCAAAATACAATGATAAAGATTATAGATCTTGAAGGTAACTCAAATCGTGCTTGAGTTATAGATAACACTTTTCCTTTATAAATATAATCTTCTGATACAGGTACACACACTAGAATGTAATTCTCCTTTATATCTTCACCACATTCTTTTTGAATTTGCACTAGCAACCAACTCTACTTCACATAGATGTAATTATAACTCATGTGGTCACACTTGGATTCATGTTGTGCATATGAACATTTGAAATATATACATGACATTATATTAACACTCTTCCACGTCGGTCAGGGATCCACAAATAGCCAAGATGACATATGGTGGACCTAAATTCAAATTACATGAAACGTGTAACACAATGGTCCAAAAATAAATTTTCTTGCCGCGAAAAAAACTTGATGTTGTGTTACCACAAGGACCTTAACTAGGTATTATCTTAACTTGATAAATAAGATTTGAATTTTGCATGCTACTAGCCATTACCACACATACCTTGAACATGAACATCTTTATAGACAAGAATAAAGATCCTTTTGTCACTTCAACCTTCTTGCACATAGAACCATACCTCTGAAAACTCAGGAAGCTGAGAGAACTAGTGTAGACATACTCTCCTTCCAAACCACAGAGGAAAGATGCATTTCTGAAAGAAATCTAGTCCATAATTTCATTTCTATAAAATCTCTCTACCCAAAAGATATCCTTGAACCGAGACATACTAATATATACTTTCGAATCACCACAAACATAGAGAATAGATGCAAGTAAGATATAGCAAACATATAGCAATAATTGATAATATATATTTCTTGATTTTGTATCCTAACATTAAAATTACCAACACTGAATAGACTAAACTTTTGACATACAACACTTTAAGTCAAGGGGAATATAATGAAAATTCAAAGTACTATCACACTCTTCATCCTTGATAAAATTTTGACTTCAAACTTTATCATCAATGGTAACCTATGTTCAACAATATTCCCCTCTGTCATTGATGGAAAACAAAAAAATGTTTAATCACCACCACACTAGATATTATAATTATTTCTTCAATGTAACATTTTCTCCCCCTATGGAAGATATGGAATTCTAAGATCATTATTATTTATGAGAAATTCGACATCTCAACTCATCATTTTGAGTTCCCTTTCTCCCCCTTTGACATCAATGGAAAAGGGTCAACATTCTCCCCCTGTAGGGAGGCACCGCTTTTGCAACCTTTTCCTCATTTACCGATACACTACACCATCTAGAAACTTGTTTCCCTGATAGATTCCCCTTGATTCCATGCTTCAACAACTCTGAAAAATACTCCACAAAGACCATCGAATCTTTTTGTGACAAGGAGACTGAGTCTCCCCCTTACCATGTTCTTCCTCTTGATTCAAGAGGAGAGAGAAACAACTCCCAACTTCAACTAGAGAAACTCAGATGTCTCCTTAAAAAGTGGCTTTATGAATATATCTACAACTTTCTCCTTTGTATCAACATATTATAATCTTACTTTCTTCTTTGCAACCTTCTCCCTCAAGAAATAATAGTTTATTACAATGTTATTTGTTCTTGAGTGCATCACCATATGCTTTGAAATATTTATTACATTGGTGTTATCACAAAGAATAGTGATGGGGTCTTCAAACTCAGTCTTCATTTCCTTCAAGTTTTACTTCATCCAAAACACTTGAGTGCAACATGATGTTGTAGCAACCTATTCCACTTTTGTTGTAGATAGAGAAATTGATTCATGTTTCTTACTCAATCAAAAAACAAAACTATCACCAAGAAAGAATGCACCACCACTTGTGCTCTTTTGATCATTAACACATCCAACCCAATCTGCATTTGTGCATGCAAATAGAGTGAAATTTTCACTCTTTGGATACAATAGTCCAAAATATTTAGTAGCCTTCAAATACTTGAATATCTTCTTCACCACTTTAACATGAGTTTATTTATGTGTTTCCTGAAATCTGATAGCCATTCCAACTACCTACACAATATTTGGTCTAGATGTTGTCACATATAACAAAATACCAATCATGGACCTATACAAAGTTTGATCTATAGGAGCAGATTCATCATATTTACTTAACTTGCATCTAGTAACCATGGGTGTTGCAATGGGTTTGTAATATTCCATCCTAAACTTAATCATCATCTCCTTGATATACTTGTGTTGTGAAATGAAAATTCCTTTGTTTGATTATACAATCTACAACCCAAAAAAGAAAGACAATTCTCCTAGCATAGACATCTCAAATTCATTCTGCATTTCCTTTTGAAATTCCTTGCACATGTCATCATTGCTACCTCCAAAAATGATGTCATCCACATAGACTAAAACTATCAATAGTTTTTATCCTTCTATTTTTATGTACAAATTACTATCTGCACTTCCTCTTTGGAACCCTTGCTACTGCAAGTATCCATCCAACATTGAATACCAAGCTCTGGAAGCTTGCTTAAGTTCATACAAAGTCTTCTTCAACTTGCAAACATAATTAGTATTGTTAGAACATTGAAATCCTTCTAGTTTTTCAATATAAACTTCTTCTTCAAGTTGTCCATTCAAGAATGCTGACTTCACATCCATCTAGTATACATTGAAATTCTTGAATGCTGAAAGAGCTAAGAACATACTAATTTCATCTAGTCTTGCTACTAGAGCAAATGTCTATTCAAATTCTATGCCTTCAAATTGAGAAATACCCTTTACATACAAGCCTTTCCTTGTTCTAGATCACTTCACTTTATTCATTTAGCTTGTTTCTAAACACCCACTTGCTTCCAATCTCATTCTTGACTTTAGGTCTTGGGCTAAGTTCCCAAGTTTCATTCTTCATGATCTAATTCAATTATTCCTCCTTAGCTTCTATCCATCCTTTCTCTATGATTGCTTCTTTGTATGAATTAGGCTCTATCTTTGGTAATAAAGAAAAGTGTACTTGTTCACCTGATCTCTCATGTTTCTTCCAAGTTTGAACCCCACTATATTTCTATCCTATGATCTAATTTTTAGAGTGATTTTTTTAACATACTTTGCTAGAGTTTTTGGAACAAGCTCTTTTTCAATGTTGTTATGAATCGGTTCTTCATCATCTTCTACTTCCAAAATACTAGTAGACTGAATAGTATCATCAACTCTCACATTTTCACTTTCAACTATCCTCTTCAATATTTTGTTGTAATATATGTAGGCTTTACTTCTTAAAGAATAACCAAGGAAAATACCTTCATTTGATCTAGAATCAAACTTACCCAAATTTTCTTCATCTCTTTTGATGTATCACTTGCTCCCAAATATTCTAAGGTGTCTTATTGATGCCATTATTCCTCTCCATAGCTCATATGGTGTCTTCTTAGCCTTGAACTTGATCTATACTTTGTTCAAAATATATACTACAATATATGTAGCTTCTCTCCAATATATATCTGGTATATTTAATTGACATAGCATAGTCCTTGCTATCTCCTATACAATCCACTTATTTCTTTTTGCAACTCCATTTTGTTGTGGAGTTATAGGAGCTAAAAACTACCTCTGGATGCCATGCTCTTCACTAAATTTTTCATACTTATTAGCAATGAATTCTCCACCTCTATCTAATCTCAAAACCTTTATTGTCCTTCTGGTTTCATTCTCTACCAATTCCTTGAATTCCTTAAAATTTTCAAATGCTTCCAACTTCTCTTCCATAAATGTTATACAAGTCATCCTAGTATAATCACTAATGAGCATCATGAAATACATGTCTCCTTGTGGAATTTTAGTCCTCATTGGTCTACACAGATTTGTATGAACTAGATCTACTAGTTTTGATGTGGAATACTCCTTAGTAGGATATTTTCTTCTTGACTACTTCCATTCATGACATGGCTTGCAACTAGTTGATTGAGGCTTCTTAATCTTTCACATTTCTTGGACCAATCCTCTTGAACTAATCTTTACAATATCATTAAATTTCATATGTCCTAACCTTTTGTGCCCAATCTAGATTTCATCTTTTTGTGCAATGAGACAACTCTATCTATTCAACTCATTGAGATGATAAATGCCACTGTCTGTCTTACTTCCTTTTGCAATAAGTTCATTGTTACTTGATTCCTTGATTTCACAACCTTCAACACTAAAAGATAGTTGGTAGCCCTTCTCACACATCTAAGTGACACTTAACATATTATGCTTTAAACCTTCATCATAAAAACATCACGTGTCTTTGTTTTACCACCATCAAGACTTACAATACCCTTATAAGAAATTTTGGCATTTGAATTATTTCCAAGGGTCACTAAACCACCTTCAAATTTACTAAAATTCATGAACTTGATCTTATCTCCAGTCATGTGGCTAGAGAAACCAATGTCTAGGATCCACATATTCTTATCCTCATGAGTAGGAAGTGTATTTTGGGAAAAAAATGATTTTTTAGAATTATTCTCTTCAAGAACCTTCTTCCAAACCTTTTTTGATTTATGATTTTTTCTCTTTGTTGCTTTTCTTCCACTTTCCGGTAGTGGAGGGCTCATAGAATTTCTTCTAAAATTCCTTGCAATCTGTCCAAAATTTTTGCATTTGAAAACATGATATTAAAATTGTATAGGGGCCTAAGTGCATTATTATTGAAAAAGTTATTTCTTCTTACTAGAGATTTCCTATATTCTATAGCCTTATATCCAAAATTATTGCAATTGAAATAATAACTAGAGAAAGGAAAGTTTAACCTAGTATTGTATCTCGGTCTTCTGGATCTTCTTCTTTAGTTATGTACCTAAATAAAGCCATCATTATGTGGCGTGCTTTCATTATTTGCCATGGTTCTTTCAGAATTTGAACTTCTGGAACTTGTCTCTTTCAGAATTGCCTTAGTATTCTTCATAGTCTATTTTCTTACCTTTTGATAATCAAAACCTATTCCAATTCTAATATATGAAGCTCTCTGACTTCCCAAAATCCGATCCAAGGTTTTAGTACTCTTACCAAATGTCATCTACAGTTACTGGTTTTCTTTCTCAAAATATTTTCTTACTATCACAATTTTTGATTCCATCTTTTCATAGTCTTTATCTCTTGATAGCAACTTTCCTGTCAAAACCTCTTCAACTCCTTTTGCTTCTTCAATTTGGGTCTTCAATTCAATTATCATATTTTTTGCATTCTTCAATTCCTCAGATACATTTTCGTTAGCTCTCACTTCTTCAACAAGTCTGTTATTTAGTCTTTTTATCTCCTTTCCTGTACACATCAATTCTTCCATGACATCTACCTCTTCTTCATTGTCTCCAAAACCCATTTTTGCATCTCCTTAAATAGTCTCAAAAGCCATGAACACAACCTTTTCTTTTTCATCTCCAGATACATATTCATCTTCTTCTTCTTTAGTGGAGTAGTCTTCTTCCTCATTGGTGTAGAAACTCCTATTCCTCTGACCTCTAAAATTTCTTTGAAATGACGTCTTTCCATATTTTTTCTTAGCATTGTTAGTATTCTTATGGGGAAACAACCATGAAATGTCCTACTTCTCCATAATTGAAATAGTTGAAAGGAAATTTTCCTTTGTACTTACCAAAGCCTCTTTGTAGCTTCCTGAAAAAAGTTGCTTCTTGTAGATTTGATCCAAAATTAGAATCTTGATCAACATGCTTCATAGACACTCTAAAGTTGATCTCTTTTCTTATGGAATCTTTACTTTCAAATCTCATCTCAAATGAAGTTAAAGTTCCATGTAGTTTAATCAATTTTAAAGTATCAAAACCCTTGGCTTCCTAAATAGTAGAGATTTTAGGATCAAACCTTCTAAGAAGAGATCTAAGTACCTTCTTCATAAAAATATTCTCTTCTAAACTCTCACCAAGACCCCATATATGATTGGAAACTTCATTAACTCGAAGCATGAATGTAGCAATGTTATCATCTTCAAACCTTCAAATTGAGCTCTATAAGTCTACAACTTTATCTCTTTGACTTTGTCATTACCTTCATAGATTGTTTCCAATTTATCTCATATGTCTTTTGATGTTTTGTAATGCATCACTTTCAAAAATTCAAAAATATTCAATCCACATATAACAACATTCCTTTCCTTAGCATTGAGTTCACAAGATCTCTTTCTGACTTGATCCCTAGGAGGGGTTTTAGGAGGTTCATATCCTTCTACAACTGAAATCTAGATGTCTATTCCTAAAGACATTAAATAGGACTCCATCCTAACTTTCCAAAATACAAAATTATTTCCATCAAATATTGGTGATTTGTTTCTAGAAACACTTTCCTATGTCATCCCAAACCTACCTTAAGCTAGTAGGATTCTTCAAAGGAACCTTGCTCTGATACCAATTGAAGGGAACACAATCTACTAAGGGGGGTGAATCAATAGATCAAATCTATTTAAAACTCTTAACTCAAATGCACATATCATATACAACACTTAAATCAAAGCAAAAATATAATGTTCAAGGAACAACATAAGCACACACATCTACACAAGAGAACACTAGATATATGTGGAAACCCAAGATGGGAAAAACCACAATGAGAAAATATGCTTGGATCTACTATCCAAATATAGCCTCACAATGTAAAAAATATACAAGTGAGTTTTACACACTGAAGTAGGAACCACCCTACCAAAGACAACAATACCTATTGTGTTTGTAGGCACCAACCCACTAGAGATGCCAAACCCCAACTAGAACAATATAGTAGGTAGAACACCAATCCTACCATAATACAATGATAAAGCTTGTAGATATTATGTTGGAAACATGTGCATGATGATTTATGGTATTTTCATTAATTTAAAACCATTATATAAGTGATGATTTATCAGTATATATATTGTTTGGAGCAGACCAAGTGTTTTGGGAAGTTGACTAAGTCTCAAATTGAGATAGTAATGTAATAGAGGAACAATTTTGTGGTCCACATTGATTCACATTGAAATATCTTGTCATGTAGTTTTGAGGTGTTAATGGTATGTATTGAAGGAGTACATATCCAAAGTTTCATGGTTTTATGTCTTCCATAGTAGAAGATATTAATGATAGAGTATCAGGCTAAGAAGAGACATAGTTACAGTTGAAAATTTCATGTTGGAATTCTTTGAATTCCACCACAAATGATCTTTGTGTTGTGTGGATTTTAGGAAGTGTTTGAAGATGTCAGATTTGTGTGCACTTCGAGTGTCAAGTGGTGTAATGGTTTGTGTGTCAAATTGTGGATGAACAATTGGTTCATTCAGTTGTTGCTTCACCAATTTTGTTGTGTGATGTTGACCTAAGGGTTTTGTGGTTGTGCAGAGCTAAATTAAGTATGGAGCATAATCATAGGAGTATCTATAGGTCATGTTGACCCACCTTAGTGAAGGACACACTTCAGTTACTTCTGCAAGGTATGTATGATGGATTTTTGAGCCAATAGATTATGAGGTCACATGTTTCATCTAATTAGGCCAACCTAATTGATGAAATGATTATTTGTGGAATATATACATATATATATAGAAGGAATTTTCAATGTGTGTAGTATGAAGATAAGAGGTGGAAAATGAAGTGAAAATTGTGATAATGGTGATCATGTGATAGTGAGGAATGAAGTGTGTAAAGTCATTTTTCTGAGCCTAACTAGAACTGTATCTTCAACATATAGCAGATGTATTGTAAGTAGTTCAATATTTGGCACTGAGCCATACTTTTGTATATATTTTATAATTCTAGAAGTGATATTACTTGGGTAGTGAGCCCTCTTATTTTCTGGATAGTGATTCCTCTTGGAAGTGATCTCTTTAGGCAATGAGCCTCCTGTAATCTATTGTAACTAGTTATGATATATTATGAGCTAATCCTCATCGTGGTTTTTCCCTTTCAAGGGGTTTCCACATAAATCTGGTGTTCTTGTGTTGATTGCTATGATGCATGCTTTAATTGTTCCTTTTCATTTCTACAAGTTGATTGAGATGCTTTGAATGCACCTTTAAGTTAATGAGTCTCAAGGAATATTGATTCACCCCCCTCTCAGTATTGCAGGTGTTCAACAATTGGTATCAAAGCAAAATTACTTCAATTTTCTTAACAGTTGAGGTAGATCTTGGAGGTTGAACACATGGCAACTAGAAGGTATCCTATCCCCCTAGAATAAATTATTATGGAAGGGTTTACTGAAGAACACTATGAATTTGATATGGAAGGAGAGATCAAGTCTGCTCTTCATCACCTAGATAAAGTAGAATGTGAGAATAGAGATTTGAAAGAAACTCTTAAGGAATCAAATGAGTGTATCAAGAAGTTGAGAAATCAAGTCAAGAAAGTTAAAGAGAAACTCAAGGAAACAAATGAGAAACTTAAACAATCAAATGAGACAATCATTAATCTAAAAGTGTAAGTTGAAGAAGGAAAAAGAGTTGAAGACTACTTGAATTCCAAATTGAAAAACAAGTCTACAAAATGCTCAAAACTTGAAGAAGATATTACCTTAAGATCTGGAAAAAGCAAAGAGTAGAGAGGAAAAATTTGAGATCTCCACCTTGCTTGATGATATGCTTTCTAGGAAAAAATATTCTAAAGACAAAGAAGGATTAGGGTTTGAAAAAGGAGAAAGCTCAAAGGAAAATCAGACTCCAAACAATATTGAAAAGGAGAATAATGAACAAATGAAGACTGGAGATAAGAGCAATATCAAACATGTCCAAAACCAGAAGAAATATTTCAAGAGACCTCTTATTTGACAACCAGCTACACAAAGGTACCCATATTTTAATGGTCAGTGTTATTATTATAATAAATTTGGACATAGAGATATAGTGTAATAACCCATCCTAAATTATTACTTAATTAACATTATTGTATTTGACACATGAATATATTCCAAATTTAAAATACATAACTAGTGGCTAAATTTGATCATAGCTACACGTCCATTTAAAATGAGTCAATGCGTCATATATTCACTTCAAAAGTCAAATTACAATATCAGGTTTGACTAGGCTCCTAAGGCCACAAATTCATTACAAATTATACACTTTACATCAAATACATAAATGCATTACATCAAGTTACATCTTAGACTAAAATAGTCTTGTGAACAATTAAGGTTTTTCTTTGATGCTTGCCTCCACTAGTGGATGAGAACATGGTTGAAGTTCTTTACTGCCCAACCTTGAAGCTTACGCTTCCCTAGAACTCTTCCAACTTGAAGAATGCCCGACCTTGCACACAAAGTTTAGCAAGAGAACAATCTGCAAGGTGGAATCTGGTGCATGCCTATACATCAACATGTAATTTATATCTACAAGTTAGAAAATAAAATGCAAGATCTATGCCAGGAATGACAGAGAGTGATATCATAGAGTTTATACATACAAAATAAACTATATTGCTTGGACAAGCATAATAAATGTGTTGCAAAAACAAAAAACAAAAGGTTCTGGTAAAGAAAACCTATACTCTCTAAGCTCCATTTCGGCACCTGTCTCGAAAGGTAACTTTATACATATAATACATCTCATAACAACTATCTACCCTAAGGTGCTCTAGTCTAAAAGGTATCACTATTCCATTCAATTATTAGAATATTCTTTCACAAATGTCTTTGAAAGAAGAATCAAATTACTAATTTACTCTCTAAGGAGAAATCAGATTTATGATTCAATAGAGTAATTCAACAATCAGTCATATCATTCTTATGACTATTAATATATTTTCATCATAAGCATTTTCCATTTAAAAATGAACTAAGAACAAAAGAAGGTATGCCACAAGTATGTGTATGTACATAGATGAAGTCTATGTGCATACACATATATGTGCCTCCTTAAGTTTTTGATTTGTGCATACATTCTGAAATAATCATTAATTCAGATTGAAATCATTAAATAATATTCCATTTGATATTTATTTTGTCAAAAATAAAGAATCAGAACAAGTCTATACTAACAGTTTCAACATACTGTTGTTTCTTTTGTATTCTCACAAAACTGTGATACTCTAACATTGTTGTTTACATATGAACACTCGTCGTTTAAAAAAAACCAACATTGTTTCCTACTAAACGGTTATAAGAAAAGATATTTCTTAAAGAACGTTAACTGTTTACAACTATTCAATGTTGTTCTAGCTAAAAAAATTAATGAGCAAGGCTATTTTCAGCTACAAAGATAACTTAAAAATAAAACAGTGTCGTTTGCAATAGATTATTCACTGTTTACATCAATACAATAGTATTTAAAACTAAACAGTTACCTTTAATGACAAAAAATGTCATTTTCCAATAGAACACTCACTTTTTGCAATTACTCAATACTGTTTCAAGCTATTTAGATGCTAAATGATAACATTACAATTAAATGCTCACTGTTTTAAAACAAAATGGGTTTTTCCACAATGAACTAAAAATAAACAATGCTGTTTTGCTAGTAAAAAATATTGTCTACAACTTCTCATTTTTCAATTTCAAACAAGCCAAAAGATTTCTCTAACAAATCAAATAGCCCAGTTTCATACATGGAAACAGAATGCCTAGCATTCATATCTTAAACACTTTCATTACTGAAATTCAATGTGCAACTTAATAATATAAAGAATCTAAGTTTGACATGCTTGTCAATGTAAAACGAGCAAATATTTTAGTCAAGAGATAGGAATAGAAGTTTTAGGTTCTAAGCAGAACTCATTCCTATTCAGGTTACAAACAAAACAATCATAGGTTGCTTTGGAATCGACCATTCTTATAGGTCGGGTGCTTTCTTTCTTAGCAACAAGAGTTATATTTGAAAATGCCCATATGGGCTTGCTAGTTGATTCCATGCATATCATTATATTCAACATGCAGACTTATGTCTATACCATATACATATTCAAGAATCAACCCCTCTATCTTTTAGATCGACCCAAGAAAAGCTTGGTGATTCTCAAACTTAGAATCATTCCATCGTTCCTATCGAATGAGGTTGGCTTCAAACGAAACAACAATACACATACATATGCAACATTCTAAAAGCATTTGTTAAATCCCCTTTACTGTTATCAACCCATCCAATAATGAGCATTAGTAATTATAGAAATGAAATGCTAGAAATCATGTCCCTCCCACAAATTTGTTAGTAGATCCTTTTCAAGAATAATCTATGCAAAATAACACAGTCAATCAGAATAAATTCTGATAGCCATTATAAGGCTAACACCATCGTGAAAAATAAAGATGAAGGCCAAGCTATTTAAGGCTCTTGGGCCTTGGCCTAGGTCTGCAAATAGCCAAGAAGGCTCTAAACTTTAATGGTTTCCATACTAAGCAGGCCATAGGCCATGTGACCCCCACAAGGTGGTTGACAAACTCATGCATTCGGCTCAAGGCCGATTCAAACATTGATAGCGACTCACATTTTTACTGTGCTATGAAAATATTCGATAAAATGAATGAATACTTCTAGCATGAATCAATAATGGCAATAAAACCAAGTCGATTGTTAAAAGAGATTGATTTACCTCCAATTCGAGATTTTGTGAAGTTTCCCTCAAATTTTTCCCCTATCTCAAGTTCTTCTTCTACTTTTTGCCTTTGAGCCCCCAATTTCTTCTCTTCGCTCTTCTTTTTTGCCAGGGTATCAATAAAAAATGGAAACAACAATGTCCTTTGCATGTTACTGGGCGATGACATTATTTCCTTACCACCAACCACTACTTGGTTTAAATATTGTCATTAAACTTGCGATAGACCATGTCCTTCATGGGACTCCTTTGTGATTTTTCATTGATTTTGAACAGTCTGATTTAGAATATATCAGTTATCGAATTTGAATTAGATAAGAATATAAATATGAATGAAATCATATGAATACATACATATACATACATACATATATATATATATATATGTATGTATATGTATGTATTCATATGATTTCATTCATATTTACCATGTTTTTCCCTAATTTTAAAATATATATATATATATATATATATATATATATATATATATATATATATATATATATATATATATATATATATATATATATATATATATGTATGTATGTATGTATGCGTGTATTCACATTTATTTACATACATGTATATATATGATTTCATGTGTAAGTTGTTTGTTTGGGAGAGCTTATAAGTTCCATATTCTATCATTTAAATAAAGTAAAGAACTTTAATTCATCTCAAGCATCCATATATATAAACTAAAAGGAATTTATTTTCACTTAATTTTCACATAATGAAATATCTTATCTTGTTTAATCATTCTTTACAATACTTTTGTTTTCTTTAGAACACAGGGTTTGAGTAGACAATTTAATCTACAAGCCATTCATTTTCAATAACTGAAAAAATTCAATTCATGAAATTATGTTCTTCTATATATGCAAAATAGTTCAAATGCAAGTCATCATGCCATTTGTAGTGTGTGCACCCAGATTCCAACTGGCTTACTGTTCGATCCGACTAAACATTCCTACTTCAACCATGTTCTCATCCTTCAACCTATCATCCTACAACTGCACACACTTGCACTTGCAAATTTATTAGTAATGTTCAATTCTTGATAACATATAAGATAATTTCCAAAAGTTCGCATAGTCAACATCAATCAACTTCTTTCATTCAATTTTTGAAAATTCTAAAATTTCTATTTAGTATATATTGAATTTCTTCAATAATTCAATTTTCCATATTATAATAAATATGCAATGAAATTGGGTTATGACATCCTTCCCATCTTGGAAGAGACATCGTCCCGATGTCTAGTAAATCGAAAAGGAAAGAACATCATGTCAAATTGGAGCATACATTCCTATTTCAACATCACATCAAATTATTCAAGTCTATTTCAACATCACAACAAATTATACATGTCTATTTCAACATCACAATAAATTATATATGTCTATTTCAATATCTCAACAAAATTATATATGTCTATTTCAACATCACATCCAATTATAGCATGAAATATCATAATATCTCAATCCAAAATTTTCAAGAAAAATTATTGAAATTTCTTTCTCAAGAAAGAAAATGTGGAAAGGAACATTTTATTTATTCAACATCCTCCCAAGTAGCACTATCCTCTGAATACTAGTCCTATTGGACCTTAAATTGAGCAATATCTCTGCTCTGCAACTTAACATTGCATCTATCTAGGATTCTAATGGGATCCACTAGCACCACTCCTAGATCCTGTACTTGCAAGGATTTCCAATCAAGTACATGAGTCACATCAAGATGATATGGATTAAGCAAGGAAATATGAAATACATTATGAAGTTGAGCCGGAGCAGGTGGTAGAGCTAGTCTATAAGCAACTGGGTTAATCACTTCCAAGACTTCAAACGGTACCACATATCTTGGGGCCAACTTGGAAGACTTTCCAAAAGAAACAGAAATTTTATGAGGTTTAACTCTCAAGAAAAATTTATCCCCGATTGCAAAATTATCTAAGAGTTTGATTCTTGTTAGCATAACTCTTTTGTTGGTCTGCCACCTCTTTCAATCTCCTCTTAATGACCCTCATTTTTTCTTCCATTTCCTTAATCATTTCAGGTCCCACTATGATCCAATCCTCCAATTTATCTTAATTGATGGGGGTACGACACTTCCACCCATATAGAGTTTCAAACGGTGCCATGCCTAAGGATATGTGATGAGAGTTGTTGTAAGAAAACTCTACTAGAGGCAAACATTATTTCCACCTATACTATTGGTCCATACAATACATTTGGAGGAGGTCTTCAACAACGTGATTCACCCTCTTTGTTTTCCCGTCATTCTAAGGATGATAATATGAACTTAAATTTATTTTAGTCCCCAATGCAACATTCAGGGTCACCCAAAACCTTGAGGTCATCCATGTGTCCCTATCAGAAATGATAGTCTTTGGAATTCTATGCAAGTAGAAGATCTCTTGGAAAAATTTCTTAGCTAAGGTCAATGCTCCATCCTTAAGGTTTCTTGGAATGAAGTGTGGAACCTTAGTCAACTTATCAATAATGACCAAGATAACATCATGCTTGTTCTTTCTCAATGACAACCCCTGTAAAAAATCCATACTGATCACTTGAAATTTATACTATGTCATGAGGATATAGTAACCCGATTGGATGTGCATGCTCAACCTTGACTTGCTGGCACTCTAAGCATCTACCTACGTACTCCACTACATCCTTCTTGAGTTTAGGCCAAAAATACCGAGTCTTCAAATCCACGATCATCTTGGATACTCTAGTGTGTCCTAAATAAGGTGCATTGTGAACCTCTTCTAAAACCAACTTTCTCAGCTCTCCAGAGTCAGGAATATACATTCTTCTCTGATATCTTAAAATACCATCTGGTTCGATCTCATACCCATCAAACTGATGATTTGACAAATTTACTGTTAGGGCACTCTTCACTCTCACATAGTGCTCATCCTCTGGTAGATTCTGAATCACCTGTTGTATCAAGTTAGACCTTGTTGAGATCATGGTTGCCAGATGTCTTCGTCTACTAAGAGAATCAACCACTCCATTCTCTTTTCCCTTTATATATTCAATTCCAACCACCTTATTTGTCTCACATTAAGGTTTGGATGGGTAAATATGTATCTCAATCCTAAGTGGTCTGTCTTGAGGTCAAACAGCTTTCCCAAAAGATAATACTTATACATTTGTAAGGCATGAACTATGGCCGCGAACTCTAAATCATGAGGTGCATAGTTCACTTCGTGTTGCTTCAGCTTCCTTGATTCATATGCTACCACTTGTCTGTCTTGCATTAATACTACTCCCAATCCCTCTCTTGAAGTATTTGTGATTACTGTGAATCTCCCATTAGGATCAGGGATGGTTAGCACTATTGTTGTTGTGAGCCTCTCCTTCAGGAGTTGGAATGCCTACTCGCATTTCTTTATCCATTCAAATTGTGTTCCCTTCCTTTGGAGTGAGGTAATAGGAGATGCAATCTAAGAGAACCCTTGCACAAACTTCCTATAGTATCCTATGAGTCCCATGAAGCTACAAACTTCTGACACATTTTGAGGCATTGGACATTCCATGATAGCCTTGATCTTGTCAGGGTCTATAGAGACTCCTTTAGCAGAAATGATATGGCCTAGATAGTGCAATTTGTCTTGATAGAATGAACACTTGGATAACTTCCCAAAGAGTTTCCTTTCTCTCAGTCGCTAAAAAGCTATCTTCAAATTTCTATTATGCTCTTCGACAATCTTTGAGTAGACTAGAATTTTGTCAATGAAGATAAAAAAAAAGTCATCTAAGCAATCTCTGAACACACTATTCATGAGGTTCATAAAGACTGCTGGTGCATTAGTTAAACCAAAAGGTACCACTATGAACTCATAATGTCCATATTGAGTTCTAAATGCAGTCCTTAGAATATTTTCTTCCTTAAGTCTCAATTGATGGTACCTTGACCTAAAATCAATTTTGGAGAACACCGTCACTCCCTTCATTTGGTCAAATAGTTCATCAATCCTCGAAAGTGGATACTAGTTCTTGATGGTCACCTTGTTCAACATCTGATAATCTATACACAAACTCAAAGTTCCATATTTTTCACAAAAATAACTAGCACTCCCCAAGGAGACACACTAGGTCTTATAAGTCCTTTATGCAACAATTCCATTAACTAGGCCTTCAAATCATAGAGTTCTATGGTGGTCATTTGATAAGGTGTCTTGGATTGAGGCTCAGCTCCTAGAACTTGGTCGATAGAAAAATTGAATTCTTGTTGCAGAGGCAACTCTGTAAGTTCATCAGGGAATGCATCTTGGAACTCCTTGAGAATAGGATAATCATCTAAATACAGTTCCTTGCTGTCAGGACTACTGAAATGCATTGCATTTATTGCACACCCCTTTCAATGAGCCTTCTTTAGCTGCATTGTAGAAATCTATCTAAGCTCTAAGGGTCTCTGCATTCCACAAATCTGAACTAGGTTTCCATAATCATCCAGATAGTTGACCACCTTATACTCAGTTAACCAATTTATTCCCAAAATTAAATCATATGAAAGGTTGTCACATACAAGTTGACCTAAGTTTGAACAGTTGCAAGCTCTAACTCACTACAAAAGAGATAGGTATCTACCCTTCACTCTGCTTAATTACCATACTAGACTATCCATGAATTTTCCATGTATCCAGGTCTAATGGGTATCTTGGATATTATTATAGGATCTATACAACATTAAGTAGCTCTAGTATCAATTAAGATAGATACATATTGTCCATAGAGCTTACCCGTTAGTTGAATTGGTGAAACCTAATACTCTTCCTCCCTGTGGATCTAGTGATGTTGAGTCTACTGGTAGCTTCCTTCCTTTCGCAATGTCAATCGCTGAGTACAATTTGAGGCATAATGGTTGCCTCCACAAGTATAAAATACATCACGAGGCCCTTTGTGACTGATGAAGGTTGCTGTAGTCCTCATCATTTAATTAAAAATGTCAAACTAGAGCAGTGTCCATGGTGATATGCAAGAGGGAGAAGAAATCATTTGCATGAATTTTTTTTTCTACAAATTGTTGGAAATAAATTGCATTAAACAAATTGCTAAGAGCTTGTAAATGAAAATGCTAGAATCAAATCTATCTTAAGAAGCATTCAAAGGAAAATTTTGGAAATGTAAATAACAAGGAATGAAAAGATTGCTAGAAAATAAACTATGAAATGAAAACTACAAACAACTACACTACTTTTGCTAAAAAAACCTGAACTCTATTATTCTATAAAAATCTTCCCCATTTGATTCCTTGATTACAATGAATTTATAGAGTTCTTATCTTCAACTAATCCACCAAGAATGTGGATCTGAGATCCTATTTTTGGGGAAAAAATCTAGATCTTCTTCCTCAAATTTTGCTGCCTTCTTTCACGCCTCTTTTATTTAAGCCACAACTTGCACATTTATTTTAGTGAATATCTTCAAATGGTTTCTGGGTTTTGTTCCCCTCATTCCCAAATTTTCAAATCATTTTGAAATTCTAGATTTTTATGAGAAACGAGGGAGATATCACCATTTTACCAAAACTACAATTTTTTTTAACTTCCTCTTTTAATGCTTCTTTCTGGAAGTTTTCTAATGTTTCAAAATTTATGCTTTAAACTACTAATTGTTGATTACAAGGAAAGCAATGTAATAACATTAATACATGCAATGATAATAATTAAGCAAAATACATGCTTTTATTTAGCTAATAAATGAGATGATTTATTGTCTCATCATCTCCCCCACACCTAAAATGTTGCAGGTCCTCTTGCAACTTATAGAGAGCTTTTGTATCCAATCTCTTGAGCTTCATTGTATTGCTTAGAGATGTACTAGAGATTCTCTAAAGATATTATGAGTTACTCCAAAGCTATCCACTATGCATGCTTGGATTTTTGACACCTAGAATTTTGGCGCTTTATCTTCAACTACTTGAAGTTTGCTTAAAGTCCACTCGGTTGTGCATAATGTCATGAGAATAGGAACACATGCATTTGAGAAGAAAAAATGAGTTGGGAAAAGTCAATCTTTCTTTGGTCGTCCAAAACCATAATCCCTAATTTTCAGCCCTTTAACAAGCTCGAAAAAGACATTTGAATGCTAAAAAATTCATGCCTTTACCTTGTGTATCATTAAAACTCATAAAACAACTCCTAGATGCTTGCAAAAAGGTTCAAATTGCCCAAAATTTCCTCCTAGATATGCTCCATTTGTTTTTTTAACCCAACAACCTGCCTTAGATGCTTGGAACTGTCCCCCAGATGCTCTCAACTACCCATAAACTGGGTCAAACAACTCCCTAGATATTTTCAATTGTTGCTTTCAAAAGCTTCAACTGTTGTCCCTTTTGTGCTCATAGGCACCCAAACTATTCAACCTCTTCATAAATGCTTTTAAGACCTTTATCCACATGTGATCAATAATCCCCCTTTACATACTACCAAAACTACTTAACACCTTCATATGATACATACAAAGCTACTAATAGTAACTAAGTATCATACTTATCCTTCACTTAGATCCCGCTTAGTTTCGGAGCATGGAACCTTGAACAAACAAGTTATGAAGCATTGGAGAAAGATGCACTGGAATTTGTATTTGATAACCATCATTAGTTCAGTGTGAAGATTGGGCTATCTTATGAAGATTCTCACTATTGACTATAAAGATCACCAAGGCTTTCATGTATGCTCATCATCAACTTGAAGGCTTACCTTGAAAGAAACTGCCATCTTTTACTGGGAACTGCCGTCTTATGCATTGTCATGGCTATATCATTAATTTTCCTCATGCTTGGAAAACACTATTGTGAATTCCTTAGACTTCCTTTGCATGCTTTCTTTACAGTTTACTACCCCATGACACCATCATACATTGCTCCCTTTATTATGTAGCATGTTTGAAAAAAATCATGAAAGCTATTGAATCAATAGGGAATTCGTTGCCCTTCTCATGAGTGTCCTTGTCATAACATTGTCCATCCCCGACTTAATGACTGTAGAACTGTGTTTTCCCCATTTAATGACTATCATTCTCATCTAGAGCAGCACTATACTCCTATAAATCTGAAAAAGCTCTTGGGAGCAACTTTTATGGAGAAATGCATGTTTTTGAGCTTTAGAGAAGAAGAAACTGCATGTGCAAAGCACTTATTTGCAGAAAATAAACCTACTCTATCCTACTCTATTTATTGATGTAGAGATAGGTTACACAAAACTATTAACTGGTTGTGGAAAATAACATCCCTTTTTCAAAAGATGGATCCATACATTCAACTTTTTAAAGAAGAAAACCATGAGAAGAAGATGATTGAAGATTTAAACTCTGATGCTTCACCTTCCTTTGAAATGGAAGTCTTCTCCATAATATCTGATTCTAGTAGATGCATGGGCTGATTAGAAAGATCTTGCAATCCTTCCTTACATTCTATTGCATGCATGATTGGATGCAACTCCTTGTCCTTCAAATATCTGATCGGGTAGCCCTCCTTGGACTTTGAAGGTGTCCAAATAATAATGATCCTTTCCTTGTTGGGACTTGAAGTCATGGTCCTCCAATTGAATGGTTTTCACAAGAGTTGTCACCTTCTTACATGCAAAAACCTCTTCCTTTAGATCTATTGTTTTGTGGGGGGGGGTTTCTAAAATAGTAAACCTAAAAAAAGACTTGCCAAAATAATTTTCTCTTTTGATCTGTTGTCACTAGATCAACAACTCCCTAATGACACCTATCCATAGCAACGATGCCAAAAATGATGAAGGTCGTTGCAGCCTTCATCATTTAATTAAAAATGTCAAACTAGAGCGATGCCCATGGCGATATGCAAGAGGGAGAAGAAATCATTTGCATAGCATTATTTTTTCTACAAATTGTTGGAATCAAATCTAATCTAAGAGATTGTAAATGAAAATGCTAGAATAAAATCTATCTTAAGAAGCATTCAAAGGAAAATTCTGGAAATGTAAATAACAAGGAATGGAAAGATTGATGGAAAATAAACTATGAAATGAAAACTACAAATAACTACACTACTGCTGCTAAAAAAAACTAAACTCTATTATTCTATAAATCTCTTCCCCATTTGATTCCTTGATTACAATAAATTTATAGAATTTTTATCTTCAACTAATCCACCAAGAATGTGGATCCGAGATCTGATTTTTAGGGAGAAAATATAGATCTTCCTCAGATTTTGTTGCCTTCTTTCATGCCACTTTTATTTCAGTCAAATTTAGTTTTGAGCTGCGTGTTTATTTTGGTGAATACCTTCAAATCACTTCAAGGTTTTGTTCCCCTCATTCTAAAATTTCCAAATCATTTTGAATTTTTTTATTTTGTTGAGAAACGAGGGATATATTGTCGTTTTACTAAAAGTGCATTTTTTAAACTTCCTCTTTTAATGCTTTCTGGAAGTTTTTTGACGTTTCAAAATTTATGGTTTAAACTACTAATTGCTAATTATAAGGAAAACCATGTAATAGAATTAATACATGAAATGATACTAATTAATAAAAATACATGCTTTTATTTAGCTAATAGATGAGATGATTTATTGTCTCATCAACGACCTCCTGGCTTGTCCTCTCTAAAGCTCTTCTACTTATGGTTGTCTTTACCCTTGCCTTTTTTTTCTTTCTTGTTCTTTCCACCATTACCATCTTCACCCTTCTCCTACAACTCACTTATCCTCTTGAGATTATGGATCTGATGGCTCTTGTCTCCTTTATGAAATTCCTTTTTATCATACTGTGACTTAGAATTTGAGTCGCTATGAAGATTGGATAGTTGTTGCAATTTCTGTTCCTATTTGGTGGTTTTTTGGAAGAATTCATTCATGGTTTGAGGTTCATGCATATCCACTTCAGCTCCTATGTGAGGTCTTAGTCCCATTATAAATTTTTGAATACAGAACCGTTCATCTCCCTTATAGTGAGGCACATATTTCAATAGGTTGGTGAAATTTTCTCAATACTGAATCATAGTCATATTTCCCTGGGTTAAGTTTTGAAATTTTGTTACTTTCTTGTCAAAGAAAAGCTATGATAACCATCTCTTCTTGAAGGCTTGGAGGAATAGTTCCCAAGTAATCTCAACATGTTGAAGATTTCACTCTAACTCTTCATTATCCCACCAAGTCGCCGCTTCACTTGAGAGCTAATACGTATCCCATACTACCTTAGTCTATTCATAAAGTTTATAGAGCCCATATTATTTTTCCATCTCTATAATATAAGCCTCAGATCTTGCTCTGAAAACCTTACCATTGAACTTGGGTGGTGCTACTCTTTTGAGGTCTTTCCCATGCTCTTCCTCAATTCGTCCTCATGGACCTACCCCTGGACCACCATCTCCTTAATTTCCTTCTGCATTCCTGTGGTCTCAATCCTCACATGCCACTTGGACTTCTTGCTCTATATGATCCATGTGAGACTCTTATCGATTCAAAAGCTCTAGAATTTGTTCCAGCCTCATGTTAGGTCTATTATCGAAACCGCTACCACCCACGTCTTGCCTAGTGGTCACCATGTCATCCCACACTTATCTTGCAACACATTCACGTTTATCGCATCTCAACACAAGGTTCTATGAATAAAAGTTCTTATGATACATCACATAATTCTTCATATGCATACATCCCTCATTCTAGAAGACATACACATTCATGCATAATGCACACATTTTAGAGTCCTTCTTTGAACACACGAAAAGAATATTATCTGATTTTATTTATATTAAAGGCAATTCAATAGACCCATATTTACAATAGGCTTCTTGTTGCATCATTTTGATTTCTTGGCGTTAGAAAGAGGAAATTCCTCTGGGTCCTCATTTGAATTTACATCAAACTTTATAGAAGAGGATGGTTGAGCATGTAGGCTCTCCTTTTCCTCTTTGGTCAATAAGGGTGCATTGGGTCCACACCCTAGAGGCCAATCCTAGATTGCGGAAAGCGATTTGATCTTAGGTGTTCATTTCTCCTCAATCTTCAAGCCTCTCTCTAGTTTGAGTCATGTAAGAGCCTAAGCAAGAGCTTCTTCATCAATAATTTCTAATTAAACCTTTGTCTTGGTGTTTCCTTCCTTTATGTCATTCTTACATGAGGTTCTAACAGTTTTCCCTCTCCTTCATCCTTCCTTTGACATTCCCATTCTTGCATTCAATATAGGTTTGGTCAATTCTTAGGACTGTATGCAACCTAAAATGGTCACCTAGACTTTGGGCCCCATTTATTTAATTTGTCAACATCAACTTTCTGAATCAATGATTGTCGCATTTTCAAATCAAATTTCTTAATCAATTCATAACTATTTCAAATGTTTCAATTTTCCCTAAGGTTTGAATGCTTCATTAATTTTATTTAATCAAAAGAAATAAATCCCTTTTAATAAATAAAATAATGTTATTTAATTGAAGTTAATATTACTTAAATAAATGATGCTATTTAATTAAATCTATTTTTAATTAAATAATTTTATTTTATTTTATTAATATTCATTTCTAAATTACATAATCTTATTTTATTTTATTAAAAGAGATATTATCATCTTAAATAAAATAAAATAAATGAAATATCCTCTCAAGAATATCCTGTGATGAAAAAAATGGAAACAAATCAGTTAAAAGGGAAATAAACTAAAAAAGAATTTCAATCAAGATTTGTTTCTATTTTTCTATTTATCCCACATTGCTTCTGAATTTGCCTTCAATTCCACTTTTGCCTATAAAATAAGCCCTCTCATTCTCATTTCAAAAAAAAGAATCATGAATTTTTACATCAGACTTATGCTACAAATTTTCTTGAAATTTATCATTTGAGATTACACTTTAGTTTGATTTTATAAGCATCTTAGTTTTAGAGCATATAGTTTAATATTACATTTTAGCTTAATCTTCATAGTAGATTAATTTGCAAAGTAATTCATTTATGGCATTGCATGTAGATCAATTTTCATTTCAATAAATTAGTTTTGTTTATTGCATTTTACAGTCATTTAGATTAGTTTTCATTGTTGCATTGCAAGAACAGGATTCATGGAGATTGGCATTCTTGCTTCTCCTCTTTGAATCTCTCATCCCGAGACTGTATTTGCAGGGGTAACTGGGTCAATCTGAGGGCCACAATATCAATCCGTGCTCTTCTCGGATAGAGAGCTGTGAATTGATTTGCAAGGACTCATTATTGAGTATCCTTGCATGCAAGGATTCACAGAAGTATAACATATTTTTCAGTTATACATTTTGGCGCCCACCGTGGTTTTTCATCATTTTTTAAGAAATTTCGACTTTGATCTCTCAAACAATGCATGCTAGTGCAAAACGAACTCCATAGATGTGCTCAGAAGGCCCAAAAACCCCTATTTTCATATAAAATATGATAGGGTTTGCTAAAAATTAATTTTTTAGTGTTTTGAAAAATTTCAAAACAATTGCCGGAAAAAATCCGTACGGATCCGTACAGACACATCGATTTCTGTACCATTTTGATTTCTGTGCTACCTCAATTTTCGTACATGAAGGTTCAGCTAAATATTTTATTAATTTTTTCATCTTTAAACTAATAAAATTTTTGGTTTAAAGTCTAAATGAGCATATTTAGTAAAATGGTCATATCTTGAGCATATGGTCTCCGTTTTTTGAAAACAAGATATCGTCGGAAAGCTGCTTCCGACGCCGTTCCAGTGGTACTGGTATTTTTTTTTCTGATTTTTCCATTTTGATACCTTTTTCGCCTGTCAAAGCCAGAAGTTGTTTTCACTCCGGAAGGCGTAACTTTTGCATCCTGGCTCTGTTTTTCGAAAACAAATAGGCGTTGGAAAGTTGGTTCTGCCCTCTTCTCAGATATCAGACCTATTTTTTTGCAAAATTTTTTACCAGGTATCTGATTTATTTGTCAGAACTCAGCCTTTATCTTTTGAGTTATTTTCTTGGGAAACGTGCAATTAGGAGTTTTTTTTTAGATCCAAGAGGATTTTTTTTTAATTTAGATTAGATTTTTAATTTTATTAATTTAGATTAGTTTTGTTTTAAATTTTTAGTTTAGTATTAGATTAATTTAGTTTAATTTTAGTTTTGTTAACTAATTCTTTTTAGATTAATTTTTGACTAGATTAAATTAGATTTTTAATTAATCTATTTTTTTGATAGATTCCAACTTTTGTTCTTCTGGTTCTTCTGAATTTTTTTTTCACAGCATAACAGTTTCTGCAGGACGCTAGTCAGAGAACTTGAAACACACTAACGGTTTGATTTGATGACAAAGACTTGAAAACAAACACTTACGCTTGTCAAAGATCTTATTTAAAAACATTGTGTTTGTTTTCTGCTTTTCAATTCACATAGTCTAATTAGGGCCGTTAAAATTCTTAGGGTTTGATGGTAGGTAGGGAATTTGGCTTTTTGTTACATGGAGGTGATGACCATGGACAAATCCAGGCTCCTGATGATCTTACTAATATGACGAACTCTTAGGGAGCGGAGCAAGGTAGTGAATCTTTAGCACTTTCACTCGTCAGGGGATTATGCTCTTCTCTCATTGAGAGAATCAGAAACCCAAAAGCGTGTGGATTTAGTGAAGTGAAACTAGCTCGGTGATTAAGGTTGTTTAACGTGTTTGGGTAAAGAGATGGGCTAGAGAAGTATGCTCTTCTCCTTTTGGGAGAATCAGAAAATGAAGCAGAATCAGGAGCCATGTCCGATTATCACCTTTAGAGGGGCACAGCTGGAAGTTGAACCTCCGGGGAGCGAGGCCAAGTGAGTACACACCTATGCGCCCGGTGATTCCACCTCACTATAATAAAGAACGTCTTGTTGAGTCTAAAGACTCCAAGACCATAGTAACTTCTTTTCCATGACTTGGGCGATCATCATGGAAAAGCTCTGTTTATTGCACTGAGCGGCGCCGCTCCGAGCCCTGCTTGCGGGGGTGTGTGATTTTCAGGTGTTGGTGTGGCTGCGAGGCCCAAGCTCTGTATCAGAGGCACCGAAGGTTATTGTGAATGGAAGCCAAGTAAAAACCTCTTAGTTAGTTGCCTACCCGGTTCACCTCCGAAAGGAGTCATAATCTTTGTGCAAGGAGGGGGAAGAATCTCTCCGTATGTTGATCATACACAGATTCCCATCATAGGCATACACCTGGATGTTTGGAGGCGGTTGCGACACTGGCCCCTGCTACAAGGGTAACCTTTGAATGTACACTGTTGAGTCTTTGGAAACACCAAAAACACGGGCGCCCTCTAGGGGGTGACACGGCTGTGTGAGGTGCACGTATGCGCATAAGCAATGGGGCAAAGGTTTTGGCTTCTCACCATTTTCTTTGGTAGGGATAGCTATGTGTTTGTTTTTGAGTCTTAAACATTGTCCAAACATCTTCAAACAAGACTCCCCGATACTATCAAGTTGCTTTGTCCTTGATAGATCTGTTATCAACTACTTTTTGTATCACAACTTGTCTGATTGAAACCTATGTGCTTGATCAAAATCTGTTGATATACTTGCTTGATCTTTGAAAACAAACAACAAAATTTGAAATCTTGGAGTTCTTGATTATGTGAGCTTGTCCCTAGTTTTGGGGACACATTACTTATTGTTGCAGGGTTTATGTGTCCTTGACCTTTTGAATTAGTGATCCTTGATCTCATAGCGATTTTAGCGGGATTGGCAAATTAGGAATTGTTCCTGTCAAATAGATAATTTTTTAGACTCTTTGATAACACACTTGGAGAGTGCTAGTGGTCTCCTTGTCCACCCATTTTCATACAATTCAAACTCATTACACTTTGTGTAAGTCATCCTCCTGATCCATATGTGCTAGGGTGTTCACCCAAGAATTGAGCACCTCTGTGGCGGTGTTGGTTTGCACCTATTTGCAGCAGGTTCTATTTCACCATCTCTCGGACAAGAGAAAACTTTTACTATCCTAGTCTGGTATTGACGTTTCTTAGAATTGTCTATTTACCTGAACTCTCCCTTTCATGTCAGTCACAACAAGATATCAAGTGAGCCAAGGAAAGCGACCTCAGATAGTCTTTAACCAACTACCCCCAGTTCAGACTCGTTGAAAGAGAAAGGAAAAGGAACCAATATTTGACCAGTCACCTAGGAGTCAGTCTAAAACCTAGTTTGACCCAAAGAGCCATTTTAGTGACTTGAGTACCCCCTCAGCACCTTCCCACTCAAGTATGGATATGAGTTATACTGTCACTCGGCGGGAGAGGGAAGCCATGGATCAAAATCTTGATGATATCTATGAACAACACAAAAACAACATGATATTTGGAAATTCTTCTAATGATGATCAACCTGGTTCACCCCTCATTAATGCAAGATATTTGGATGCCCATCAACGGGATGAAAGGTATAAGAGACGAGCTCACCAAGAACAATGGTCACAACACGAAGACCAAGACAATGAGGCCTTATGGAGTAAAAAAAACCGTATCGATACAAAGACATACATACCAATGAAGCTTGTTCAAGCGGGTCTAGACCAAGCTCACCACTTCAACATACCTCAAGGTTCACAAGTGATAGGCTCAAAAGAATTGAATGCAAAAAGAAAGCCTTTCTAGATGAACAAGTTGCAAATCAAGAAAAGTTTAGACAACTTGAGGAGCCAAGCTTTATTGGGAAATTACACAAAGGGGAAACTTCGCTCAAGAGGAGCAAGATGGTGATTAAGCCCTGAATTAGAAAAACAATACAATACAAAGGGGTGCTAACGGTGGACATAATTCTCCTCCCTCCACCTTCGAGAACACAAAAGTAGAAGGCCGGTCAGGGACCCCGCTTCTAGATCTCCTAGTCCTAGGGAAGAGGCCTCTCGGTATGCTCACTATAGGAGGCAGAGCTCCTCCAGAAATTCAAGACCACACTCCCAACATGTACATACACGGTTTCCCAACATTGGGTGGTAGCTCACGTATGACTTTTGATACTCCAAGACTTCATGCGAATACAACAAGAGCCCATATCTTCCAACGATTATGTGGAGAGGTGGCTGGAACAAACAAAGATACGTTCTTAAGAGAAGTCTAATCAACAAAGGGTGCGAGTCCCTTATAATTTTGATGTGGACAACAAAATACAAAAGCAAAATTCTTCTCAAGAGGAAGAAATCCGCCAAATGAAGCAAATGATGGAGAAAATGATGCAACCTAAGAGCTCATTCTCACTAGACTCAATTTGTCCTAATCCATTCGACAAGAGTGTGAGTATGAAAGATTTTCCAAAGAGGGTGGAATTCCCACAATACGATAAATATGATGGCAGTGGTGATCCACACGACCATGTGCGTCAGTTCTATACTATGAGCTTTGAATTCCATCGGGATGACTCCTATTTGATGAGGTTGTTCCCTAGGAGTCTTAAAGGACAAGCAATGGAATGGTTTACCAATATCACTCCTCCTGTCAAGACTTTTAGAGAACTTGTTCATAGATTCGTTCAACACTTCGCATATAATCTGTCAAGACCTGTTACTATGTTGGACCTATACAACTTGAAACAA
>VDFB02000008.1:98391089-98450471 GCA_007258455.2 Sequoia sempervirens | reverse complement strand
TTGTTGCATTGCAAGTAATGTGATTCATGGAGATTGGCATTCTTGCTTCTCCTCTTTGAATCTCTCGTTCCGAGATTGTATTTGCAGGGGTAACTGGGTCAATCTGAGGGCCACAATATCAATCCCTGCTCTTCTCGGATAGAGAGCTATGAATTGATTTGCAAGGACTCATTATTGAGTATCCTTGCATGCAAGGATTCACAGAAGTATAACATATTTTCAGTTATACAAGGACAACCAAATTTTTGGGTCAAGGGTCAACTACCCCTAGCCAATTATGGTAGACTCAAAATGCCTAGAGTTGAAACCGAAGCTCTCATACCAAATGTAATAAACCATCCTAAATTATTACTTAATTAACATTATTGTATTTGACACATGAATATATTCCAAATTAAAAATACATAACTAGTGGCTAAAGCCAATCATAGCTACACATGTCCATTTAAAATGAGTCAATGATTCATATATTCACTTCAAAAGTCAAATTACAATATTGGGTTTGAATTGGCTTATAAGGCCACAAAGTCATTACATTGTACACTTTACATCAAATACATGAATGCATTACATCAAATTACATCTTAGACGAAAATAGTCTTATGAAAAACTAAGGTTCTTCTTTGACGCTCGCCTTCATTGGTGGATGAGAACATGGTTGAAGCGCTTTACTTTCCAACCTCAAAGCTTACACTTCCCTGGAGTTCTTCCGAATTGAAGAATGCCCGATCCAACAAAAAAAGTTTAGCAAGAGAACAATTTGCAAGGTGGAATTTGATGCATGCCCATACATCAACATGCAATTTCTATCTACAAGTTAGAAATAAATGTAAGATCTATGCTAGGAATGGAAGAGAGTGAAATAACAAAGTTCATACATACATAATGAACTATATTTCTTGGCTAAGAATAATAAATGTGTTGCAAAAACAACAAAAAATAGGTTATGTGTGTGTAAAATATGCATAATGAATAACAAACACAATCAATAAGACATTATATTAAGAGATTCAAACAAAAAATTAATCTAATTAAAACAAAAAATCTCCCAAAGCCGTCCCATTTCTCTCTAACTCCAAAGATTTATTAAATCATTTTGGCTCTTTGATTGTGTAAGCACTATGACTGTTAAAATGCCAATCTAGAGAATGAGATGATGTAAAAATGCAGGAATCTAATCCTATATGATAATTTTTGAATGATATGTTGATGATACTATAGATGAAATTGACATGAAAATGATTGTAAACTAGGATGCAGCTAAATAAAAAGCCATGATTATGATTGCTAATTACTATTTGCTCAATGCTCAAATGCTTAATTTTTCTAATGCTATTTCTATAGAGTAAGATTGCACAAAGTTGGGATCTATTTCCTGTTGAAAGAAGCTATATTTATAGATTCATGACAACATATTTGTGATGTGGAAATAGGTAAGGGTCTGGATTTGATTTGAAAGATTCAATGGTGAAATATGAAGAATCCTGAGAAGATTATGGAGATTGTTCCTCCCCACAAAAACATTCAGCCAAAGGATAGGAATGATCAATGGAAGAAGATGAAGAAGTTTTCCTATAATTTGTCTCAAATTTGTCTCCAAATTTGTCTGTGAAGGCTAAGTTGAATTAATTAGATATGAAATATCTAATTTTGTTGGTGGATATGATGAATGAAAAGAGGAAATAGCTGTAGAAATATGCCTTAATTGAATATTTGGATTTATTCAATTTAGGAATAAATTGGAAATATTCAATTTAGAGGAAATTGGAATATTTAGAAGAAATAACAATTATTAAATAAAACAAATATTTGAAATTATTTATTTAATAAAAGAGGGATAATAATAATTAAATAAGACTATATAATTTAGTTTATTTAATTAAGAGGGAATACATAATTAAATAATACAAACTATTGACGTTGATTATTTAATTAAGAGAGAATAATTAGAAGAATGTAAATAGAATAGAAGAATTAAAGAAATGAACTATATAAATACATAATTTTATTTATTTAATAGTAGATGAATTCAAGGTTAATTAATCAAATAAATGTATTTAATTAATTAGATTTATCCAAACCATTTTTAGGTGTATACAGGTTCTGGTAAAGCAAACCTATACTCTCTGAACTCATTTCGGCACCTGTCCCAGAAGGTAACTTTCTACATATACAACATCTCATAAGCTATCTACCCTCTAGCAATATCTACCATGAGGTGATCTAGTCTACTAAGGTATCATTGTTCTGTTCAAGTATTAGAATATTCTTTCACAAATGTCTTTGAAAGAAGAATCATATTACTAATTTACTCTCTAAGTAGAAATTGGATTTATGAGTCAATAGAGTAATTCAAAAATCAGTCATATCATTCTTATGACTTTTATATACTTTTCATCATAAGCATTTTCCATTTAAAAATGAACAAAGAACAAAAGAAGGTATGTCACAAGTATGTGTATGTACATAGACGAAGTCTATGTGCATACACATATATGTGCCTACTTAAGTTTTTGATTTGTGCATACATTATGAAATAATCATTAATTTAGATTGAAATTAAATAATATTCCAGTGGACATTTCTTTTGTCAAAAATAAAGAATCAGAACAAGTCTATATTAATAGTTTCACACATACTATTGTTTCTTTTGCATTCTCACAAAACTATGATACTCTAACATTGTTGTTTACATATGAGCATTCATCGTTTAAACAAAACCAACATTGTTTCCTACTAAACAATAATAAGACAAGTTGTTTGTTAAAGAAAATTCACTATTTACAACCATTCAATATTGTTCTAACTAAATAGTTTAATGAGCAAGGCTATTTTTAGTTACAAAGATAACAACAAAACAATGTTGTTGGCAACATATTATTCACTGTTTACATCAATATAATACTGTTTTAGACTAAACAGTTACATTTAATGATATAAAATGTCATTTTCCAATAGAACACTCACTATTTGCAATTACTCATTGTTGTTTCAAGCTATTTAGATGCTAAATGATAACATTACAATTAAATGTTCATTGTTTTAAAATAGAACGAGTTTTTCCACAATGAACTAAAAATAAACAATGTTGTTTTTCTAGTAACAAATATTGTCTACAACTTCTCATTTGCCAATTTCAAGCAAGCCAAAACATTTCTCTAACAAATCAAATGGCCCAATTTCATACATGAAAACATAATGCCTAACTTTCAGATCTTGAACACTTTCATTACTAAAATTGAGTGTGCAACTTAATAATATAAAGAATCTAAGTTTGACATGTTTGTCAATGTAAAACTTGAGCAAATATTTTGGTCAAGAGATATGCATAGAAGTTTAAGGTTCTAAGTAGAACTCATGCCTATTTAGGCTACAAACAAAATTATCATAGGTTTCTCTGGAATTGACCATTCTTATAGGTCAGGTGCTTTCTTTCTTAGCAACAAGAATTATATTCAAAAATTCCCATATGGGCTTGCTAGTTTATACCATGCATAAAATTATATTCAACATGCAGACTTATGTCTGTACCATATACATATTCAGGAATTAGCCCATCAATATTTTAGATCGACCCAAGCAAAGCTTGGTGATTCTCAAACTTAGAATCATTCCATCGTTCCTATCAAATGAGGTCAGCTTCACACGAAACAAAAATACACATACATATGCAACATCCTAAAAGCATTTTTTAAAGTCCCTTTACCATTATCAACCCATCCAATAATGAGAAAATTAGTAATTATAAAAAATGAAATAATGGAAATCATGCCCCTCCCACAAGATCGTTAGTCAATCCTTTTAACACAGTTAATCAAAATAAATTCTGACATCCATTATAAGGCTAGCACCATCATGAAAAATAAAGATGAAGACCAAGCTATTTAAGGATCTCGAGCCTAAGGATCTCGGGCCTCAGCCTAGCTCTGCAAATGGCCACGAAAGCTCTAAACTTTAATGGTTTCCATACTAAGAAGGCCATAGGCCATGCAACCCCCACAAGGTGGTTGAAAAACTCATGCATCAGCTCAAGGCCGATTCAAGCACAGAAACGACTCACATTTTTACTGTGCTATGAAAACATTTGATAAAATGAAGGAATAGTTCTAGCATGATTCAATAATGGCAATAAAACCAAGTCGATTGCTAAAAGAGATTGATATACCTCCAATTTGAGCTTTTGTAAAGTTTCCCTCAAATTTTTCCCCTATCTCAAGTTCTTCTACTTTTTCCCTTCGAGCTCCCAATTTCTTCTCTTTTGTTTGCTTTTTCACCAGGGTATCAATCAAAAGTGGAAACAACAATATCTTTTGCATGTTACTGGGCGATGGCATTATTTCCTTGTCATCAACCACTACTTGGTTTGAATATTGTCATTAAACTTTTGGTAGACCACGCCCTTTGTGGGATGCCTTCATGATTTTTCATTGATTTCAAACAGTACGATTTAGAATATATTAGTTATTGAATTTGAATTCGATAAGAATATAAATATGTGTATGTATATATGTATATGTATATATACATGTAATATATACACACACAAACATATATATATATATATATATATTTATATGATTTCATTCATATTTACCATGTTCATTCATTTCAAATATATATGTGTGTGTGTGTGTATTTGCATTTATTTACATACATTTGTGTGTGTGTGTGTGTATACATTCATGTGTAAATTGTTTGTTTGGGAGAGCTTAAAAGTTCCATATGCTATCATTTAAATAAAGTAAGGAGCTTTAATTTCATCTCGAGCATCCATATATATATAAACTAAAAGGAATTTCTTTTCACTTAATTTTCACATAATGAAATCTCTTATCATGTTTAATCATTCTTTACAATACTTACTTTCGGTTTCTTCAAAACAAAGGGTTTGAGTAGACAATTTAATCTACGAGCCATTCATTTTCAATCACTGAAACAATTCAAGTCATGAAATTAAGTTCTATATATGCAAAATAGTTCAAATGCAATTCATCATGCCATTTGTTGTGTGTGCACCCAGATTCCAACTGGCTTACCTTTCGATCTGGCTAAACACTCCTACTTCAACCGTATTCTCATCCTTCAACCTTTCACCCTACAACTACACACACTTGCACTTAAAAATTTATTAGTAACATTCAATTCTTGATAACATATAAGATAATTTCTAAAAGTTCGTATAGTCAACATTAGTCAACTTTTTTCATTCAATTTTTGAAAATTCCAAAATTTCCATTTAATATATATTGAATTTCTTCAATAATTCAATTTTCTATATTATAATAAATAAGCAAAAAAATTGGGTTATGACATATAGAATGTAGAAGTAGTATGGATCAAAAATTTTCAATCATTTTCAAGATAATGCTATGCATGCAATAGATTTGGTCATAAGGCTAGTGAATGCAAAAGATAGATAATGGATGGTTACAATAATGGTATGATTCCTCAATCATTCCTTGATTATTATTATACATGCAATGGATTTGGGAATAAGGCCTTTGAATGAAAATCTAAAATGAGAAGTAAGCTTGCTCTGTAACAAAGTGTTACATGCTATAAATGTAGTAACCAGGACACAACTAAGTTTTATAGAGGAAAGAATGTGAAACCCTCTGTTCCACAAAAGAAGACTTATACAATTGAGGTAAATAAGGAGATGAACAAGATCTAGAAGAAAAAGGAAGAGAATGATGTGAAGAATCTGGTGCAAATGTTTCCTCAAAATACTAGATAGAAAACATTTGGCTCAGGGGGAGTTTTAACATAATTTTTTTTAAACCCCTACCAAAGATGTGATGTTAATGTCTTTAGCATACTGGTACATGTATAAGTTGGTTTTCTTGATCTATTGGTGAAATATCTAGTGAGAAATCTCTTGGTGTTGATATTTTTTGAATGTTTGGGAGTCCTTGTGATGATATAGTGAAGGATTGATAGTATTTGACCTAAATTTTCACTATTGGATTTAATGAGATTTTTAGGTCATAGATAAAGTGTTTACATTTCATTTTTCACATTCTAAAAGAAATTTTTGTTTGAGAATTTGAAGAGGAGAGCAAAGAAAATGGATCTAAAGTGTTGAACAAAACAATATCAACAAATTTCCATGAGGTATTTACAATTTCTTACAAACCCTAGCTCAAAGAAGTTCATAATGTTTACTCCTCAGGTTATTGATGTGCTTGAAAGGTCAAGACCTAAATTTAAGAAGCATCCATACAAATCAATGCAGATGGATAAAGAAGGGGTGTTTCTAGGGTTCCTTAAAATGTGTTGCACATAAAATATGTGTGAATTTACATTCATTCAAAGTTGGATGAATATGATCACTTGAAAATGGTCGAATTTAGGGAAAAAGTGCTAACTAGAGATGATTTCGAGTTGAAACTAGAGTATGCCAACTTGAAAAAGAAAAATTTGGATGTGTGGAAATAATTACCTAATTTTTTCTATGATAATGAATGGGTGAAGTATGTTTTGAGCATAATTCATGATAAATTCATGTGGTTGGACATGCTACATATGATAACCAATTAGGAAATTAGGGTTGTTACCGGTTTGTGCTCCATGGGACCCATACTTCCATTGAAGGCAGTAAAGAATGAAGTGGTGATGAAGCTTACCAAAGTCAAGTTTGACAAGCGTGCCCTAATAATCAACAAAATTGAAGATTTGAAAATAAAATATGCCACAATGATGATTGGTTACAAGATATTTTCACAAACAAAGAGAATTTTGTCATTTCCACCATAATTCACATGGCTGATCAAATGGTGAAAGAGTGCAAATTTTTTTATCTTTTCGAGCTCCTTCGATTATAGTTGTTGAAAAATCTATAGAAGACAAAGGAGTCAAAATACCCTTTCCAATATGGTACTCTTATCATTTGCTTAATATTTTACTTTCTCAATGAGTTTCCTAGAGTGAAGAATGTTGTATGGCTAGATAATATCTATAGCTATTCAAATTAGAGATCATTTGAGAATATTTCCTAGTAAAACTTCTTGTGATTCAATGTTGTGGGGATTCTTTAAACCTTTTCAATCTCAAATAAGAGGAGAGAAAGGATTCCAAGTATAGTTGTGGATAAGTATAAGAATGAATTAAAATTTATGGTTAGTAAAGATTAATGCTACATGGAAGCAGTTGAACCCATAACTATTTGGGTTATGGAGCTACCTTATGAGATAGATGAGTTTGAATGCATTGGTCTTGCAGAGATTGTGTTGAGCAAACCTAGAGATACAACAATAGGAAGGTTTGGTACTTATGAGGAGAAATCAAGTAAAGAGAACTTGGAAAAGAAAAAGAAGGATATTGAAGCTGTAGATACCCTAAATTGTCTTAACCTACGAGCAACACCTTTTTACTAATTTTCCTTAAATGATTAAATAATACCTTATTATTTAATTATTAGCATTTTTCATATTCTGCTATTAATTAAGTAATTTTACATTATTTAATTAATTAATTCTAAATCATCATTTTTGACTAATTAAATAAATCCTATTTATTTAATAATATCTTGATTATCATTATTCTTCCATACTAATTAAATAAATCATATTTATTTAATAATATCCTAATTAAACATTATTCTTCCTGATTAATTTAATAAACCTTATTTATTTAATTATGTTGCTAACTTCACTTATTCTTCTATTTTAATTAAATAGTTATCAATAGCTATTTAATTAACATCAAAACCCCTCTTAAATTAAATAATTACTATTAATTATTTAATTAAATCACTTTCCCGCTTCTACATTAAATAATTACATTAATTATTTAATTCCCCTTTTCCCTCTCAAACATTATCCACTCAATATTAATAAATAAACATTTTTATTTATTAATCAATCTTATCTTGCACATTTGTCTAATAGTTAATTAATTAATTATATCATGCATTATTCCCTCCAAACTTAACTGTCACTCTCTCTCAATCAATTGAGATTGATTAACTGCTTTTCTGATCAATCAATTATCTTAACTCTCACTCACTCTGAGTCTTTTGATCAATTAATTAACTTAAATCTTCAATCAATTCCTCATGCAACCAATTAACTAGAATCCTACATCCAGTTGCATTCAATTAACTGGGAAATCAACTCCTCTCATTTGTTCTGAGCCCTTGATCTCGAATCAATACCTCTTAATCTAGATTTTCCACCCAAATCAATTAAATATATATAAACAACCCTCATTGCATGTTGTGGCTAACGACAAAATCTTAAACTTTGGAATTTGCATAATTTTCCATCATATACTTGAAGCTTATAATGAAAGAGTAACATACCCATTTATGAGAGAAAAAGCATACTAAGAAGGACAATGGAAGTCATCCATGGCAATAGAGTGAAGTTAAAGTATCAATTGTTTTAAATATGGTTTTATCTATTATAGCATGATTTCTATTGATTATATTGGATCTGATTGAGTGTGGGATTGTGAATTGTGGTTGTTTGCATTGTTTCCTATTATCTCTATGACCTCATGGTTGATTTTCTAGTTCTACATTTTGACGAACCCGACGTGAACCTCATGTTTTTAAAAAATTATGTACGGATTTAAGTTTTTGTGAAGCTATAGGTACTGTGACATAACTGTGAGATACAATGATGTAATCATGGGATCTTGAACCACAGTCGCCTAACTTTTCAATACAATTAACAATCCAAGTGACACATATGTAGTTTGTTGTGTCGTGCCCGTCAATTTGCTTTCTATTTTTTTTGTAGGTTTTGATAGTCTGTCACATTTGTGCAATCATACAATGCAATCAATGAACATAATGCCACATTCGCTTTCTAAAACATAGCAATCGCTTTCCTGTCTGACACATTTGGTCCTTGAAGCACCACAACTAATTGATAAAAAATAGAAAGGTAAAGTATTGATCAATACTATGATGATTTTTGATTTTTATTAGTAGGTTATGGTTTTCATGTTATTAATCCATCTCTTTCATCTTGTGGAATTATTTTTTTGGATTATCTAACACACATTTCAATTTTTGGTGCTAAAAAATTGACATAGGTTTTACACATTTCAATTTTGGTTCTTAATAGACATGCTTGTTACACACTTCAATTTTGGCGTTTAAAAAGAAAAACACAATCTTTCACAATTTTTTTGTTGCTCGTAAAACAAACAAGAAAACTATCGTTTTACTATCTTGGTTAAAATTGATAGCATTTTTGAACATGACATATTTCTTATGGTGCATTAAAATGAATAAAAAAATTGCAAAATTCATTTGGTGTTATTAAAAAGAACTAGTGATTTATGCTTCTTGTGTGCTTGCACATGAAGGCATGTTTTTCATAATATCCTCTCCCCTTGCACACTTGTGTGATCCTAGGTGACGAGAAATAACAACATTAACCTTCATTTTTTAAGTAGGAGGCCTACCCTGAGATACATCTTTAGAGATCTCAAGGGTTCGACCTCAAGCTGCATTTTTGGGCCCACTATACAAATTGGCTATGAGTGAAAGATATAGGTCCATTCATGCATGTAGCGCTAGAAACTTTCATGGGTTTCCTTATACGGTGTTTAAGAGGTCAACGATTTTCACCAAGTTCTACCTACTAGACACCTTTAGTTGTAGAGACCATTAAAGTCCTTTAAGAATAACTTATAAAGTGGTGCAAGGCATACCTTGAAGCTATTCACCATGTCTTCTCTTAGGTCGAAGTAGAATATTCTTGAGTTACTAGAAATAGTGCTTAAGGGGAGAAGGAAGGTGTGCTTGTGGCATTTGTTGATGACCTTGTGTCACCAGATCTCTACTACTTATCTTCATATAAAGAAAGGTGTTTAGACAAATTTCTTGAAATTGTTTAGATAACCTATCTTTCTAAGGATTTACCCCTTGAATGGGAGGTGAACCTACCTATAGTTACACACCTGATCTACCACTACATTAGGTTGTACATGTTTACTTGTTTTTCCCAAAGTGTAAACATTCTTATCATTGGACAAATTTTTTTTTGTTAAAATCAACTAATCACTTATCAAACATCTATTTAATATGTTTTCTTCACTAAAGTACATCTAAGAATCAGAAAATTAAAAAATATTAGGGTTCCTAGAGGTTGTTTGTTTGCCTCAACTTCTACACTGCAATTATTAGCCTGAGCACCATAATTGTGTGTCTGCACTACAAAAATAGTGTGACACATCCATTGTCAATTGTGATGCAATCATCTAGTATAACATCACATCTATTTGTTAGTCAAAATCCTGCATTAGTGAACAAAACTAAACCACAACTATGTGCAACACATTTGAATAGTTCTACAATGCATTTTATTGATTGAACCACAATCAAAATTTGTTGCACCACATCTATTGCTTTGAATGTTGCATTTGTATGACAAGAAAAATAGATTTTATTTATAAAGGTTGCAGAAAACCTGACTCTTTGATAAAAAAACCCAAAATCTAAAACATACACTATTTATTGCATATTCAACATCTTTAGTTTCCTTAGGTTGAAACATTACATAATTTTAGCATCATTTTAGAGTCCTTCAACCATCTTGTCTTAAAAGTATGGAAAAATAAAAATTAGCAAAAAAATGTTAGAGGTTAAAAGCCTAGATTTATCATTTGGAGAATCTCGAAAACCTCATCTTTTACAATCTTCCCATCGATAAAAGTTGTATTGTAACTCATTAGTCTAGTTGTGAATTCACTTTTTTACAAACTTTTTGATTAAAAGTTGAAACCCAACTCATTATTCTAGTTGAGGAATCACTTTTTATCAAAAACCATCACCATTCGTTTAGAGGTTTTAGGATTTTACACGTGGTTACACTAGTCCCAAAAATTGAAAAAATCATCCAAAGTTTGTCATTTTTAGGATCAAAAGTCAAGATATCACAAGATCTTTTGCATTTAGTCAATATTATCAAAAAAATCATGAAAACATAATTTCATTTTTGTCTTGTTTGTATCTTCAATTTCCAAAAAATAAAAATATACCAAAAACCTAAAGTAGATTCATCTTAGGATCATTCATACCTAAATTCACAAAAAAGAAAAAACATCAAACATCTAGAAAAAGACAAAAGTTCAAACACCATCACTTTTATAGTTGTCACACATTCAAAAATCAAAAGAAAAGAGATGGAATCATCTTCGCATCCGATGTACAACCCAACTAGTGACATGAACTTTGGTGAAAATCCTAATGGTCACATGAACACACAAACTCAAAATCCTATCCCTTTTGATGACTACACTATACAAGAAATAGATGATATGCTCACACAAGAAGAGATTGAGAATTCATCTCGAGACCCTAAGATCTTGAAAATCATTGATGAGATGGTAAAAAAAATCTAAATAAATACTTCTTATCATTGGCACAACACATAGCTAAGCTTCCCTCTTACTTCAATGTATCCACCATCATAGAGGAAGAACCAAACATAGTATCAATAATGTTAGGTGCTACAAACAAACCTCCACCTTCATTAGCACCTAGTGCTACACCACCCACATCACAGTGGAACACAAGCATGTCACCTACTAAGATGACACATATCACATCCACTATGAACACTTCACCAGCACTCACATGTATGAAACTAGTCAAAAATCCATTTTCCTCTACATCTACAACTATAGCACCAACCCATACCATAGTTGCAACTCAAAATACCACTCTTTTGAACACACCCAAAAAAATACGAAAGAAAAATCCCTCATACATAGGACTGAAAGTGGGTGCCACATCCACTACATAAAAAGGAAATACACCACCGACGAGGACTCGATCATTTTTTGGTACAACTCCTAACATCACTCCACCCCAACAACAACCTAACAATCTAGGTTTGCAATCTACATTCGGGTTTTGTCAACTCCCATGTCCATAGCAACCCAACAATCCAAGTTTATCATCATTCAGGTTTAATCAACCCTCACCTACACAACAATTTTTTTTTATGATTTTACATATACATTTGGGGTTAATCAACCCCCATCTCCACAACAACCTAAAAATATCGGTTCATCATCATCCAGGTTTAATCAACCCTCACCTATAGAACAACCAAACAATCATGGTTTTGTGTAGACATTTGGGTTTAATCCCCTCACCTATACAACAACCAAATAGTCATGGTTTTGCATAAACATTTGGGTTTAATCAACCCCCACCTCCACCACAACCAAACCATCTTGGTTTGCACTCCACATTTGGGTTTTCTCAAAACCCTTCATAGCAACCAAACTATCATGGTTCTACATACACAAATGGGTTTTCACAACCTCCACCACAACAGCCTAAAAATATAGGTACATTGTTCACAATTGGTGTTAATGTTCCTCCACCACCATAATCATTTACTCATAATCCCACACACACCTCACAATTTCACCACCACATTTCACCCATGCATCAACATCAAAATATGCATGGATTCAATCCACAACATAACACAAACACATTCGAGAACCACTCATAAGGTTCCCCATAATACATCACACCAAACTCAATTCCAATGACACTATCGCCCATGGACCTAATAGCTCAATAGTTACAAACATTGCAAAATCAGATGACTAGCATACATCTAACTAGGAGTAAAAAAACATACTCATTGGAGGACCTATGTCCTTACCTCTTTGATAGGAGCATTCACATACCTCCCTTTACCATGAACTTTATTATTCCTAAATATGAAAAATACAAGGGAAAGGGAGACCTCGTTGAGCACAGGGGAATTCCACATAGCATCCTTAGAAGTGGCATATGAGCATACATATCTCGTGCAACTTTTTCCACAAAGTCTACGAGGGAAATCCATCGAACGGTTCACATACTTACCTTCAGGTATACAAACTTGGAGTGAAATAATGGACAAATTCATCATGCAATTTTCATACAATATATCGGTTGATACCGATATTACCAATCTATGTGTTGAGAAATAGGAAGATGGTGATACCTTCTTGTCATTATTATAAAGATGGAAAATATTAGCTACTAAGTGTGGCTGCCACATACCAGAGAAGCAACTACTCCATATCTTTGTGGAAAACCTCAACAGGGAGGTAATGTTTCACTTCCAAATCCATTTCTCTAACACATTTGAGGAAGTGGTACAAAATGGATTATCTATCAAGAAGGCCCTCATCTCCAAAGGGCTTGTCAAAATTTTCAAGGAGAATAAATATTCTTCTCATAGTTTGAAACCAAATGAGAATAAATTTTGGTCATGAAACAAAAATGTGAAAAATAACAACATTGTAGACATAAAAATCATCATATGCTCAATCTAAAAGGACCCACAGTGATGAACACCAATAAGCCTCCTCAAAAATAAGACCCAAAAACAAACACAGTGCATGATACTAAACAACGTGGTCCTCCAAGGACCAACCAACCGTGTAGAACATACATGCCCTTAGGAGAATTGATTGAATAAATTTTAAAGAAAATAATACAACATAATGCACTCAAATTCTTGGAGATCCAACACTACAAACCAAGACCTTTCAAATAATCCCGGTGGAACAATGATGACTTTTGCGAGTACCATTAGAATAAAGGGCATAACAATTCAAACTATGTTAAACTTAAGAACATCATACATGATCTTATTAAGGAGGGAACATTAGAAATTGATAACCAACCCAAATCCTCTAACAAAGATCATACCATCTTAAGGGATCATTTACAAAACCATGGGAAGGGAAAAGCCTCAAGTTTCAGAATAGGTGAAAAAGTTGATGCCAATTATACTAGTGTCACCTATGAGTACACAGTAAACAACATCCATCCATCTCATAAAAGATCCTTATGCAAACCCTTCAAGTGTGACAACTCTAAGTGTCCCATTACATTCGCTAAGAATGAATTTTCACAACCCTTACCATATCAATGCACTCCATATTGAAGCCTTTATCCATTGATATCGAATTAGATGAGTCTTGATAGATGGGGGAGCAGGGATAAATATTTATAGTTCAAGTCTTGTTAAAAAATTAGGATATTTAGATGATGTTGATCATACCACATGAATAAAAATTAAATCATATGATAATACTGAACAAGAATCAATAGGCACTATAAGATTTCCTATATAAGTGGGACCTACTATAATTGACACCGTCTGTCAAATCATAGATCTGGAAACCTCATATAAGATTCTCCTAGGGCATCCATGGATCCATTCCATACAGGTCGACCATCTACTTCATACCAATGCATCAAGTTCCCATACAATAGACTATGGTAATCATAATGGAGGATAGGAGTCCCTATACACCTCGCCGATCCTTCCCAAACAATCTTGGCCTCCCAATGTATTGCCTTATTAAAATTGCCATACCATCTTCCTCTGCAGTAGTTGAGCCTTTAGTCTTTCCCACATATCCCACTCCCCCAATCTAGGTTAATGTCAAAGAACTTGGAGTCATAGAATATGAGCTACAAGCATACCTTCCAAAATTTCATCCACTACCATCCACATCCCAATCATTTGATGTCCGCCATAATCCTATGTTTTGGCAAGACATCTATGATAATCCTCTTTTCCAGAATGATCCTATGGGGGATATCCATGAACATACTATTTCATTCTAGGATCATATCCCCTCTAGTCCATTGCATGGGCTACCACCCTTCTCCCTTGAGAATCCTGAGTTAGAGTATGCATTTATATGAGTTAGAGTATGCATTTATAAATAGTCCATTGCACTCATTGATTATGAGCGGGTTTCCTTTGGCATTATCGGTATTAAAAAGGATAGTCTTAAGGAATGTGTTGATGATATTACCTGACCTATACAAGAATCATTCATATTCACCACTCCATTAGATTCATATAAATGCATTAATTTCCAATACTTGGATCAACAAGTGGCAACTATGAAAAATATAGCTCAATATCAAAGGGTAAGAAAACAAAAACCTTTATAAAAAAGGTATACAAGGTCAAAGAAAAATAAAATAGATCAAGAGAAGCCCTTAGAGTGATAAAATGAGAAAATGCTCAGGCAAGAAAAAACTAAAAGCAAAAATAAAAATAAGAGATTGATCGTCAATTTTGTCTTCAATCCAACAATAATTGGGGGCATATGAAAAAGAAGGCCTTCACAATATGAACTTGTTGATCCAACATTTCTATCTGCATCATTATTCCATAATCCATACAAACTAGCAGATCCACCTACATTCATGAATCCACCATCTCATAATAAATCAATTGGTGATATCATGCAACATATCTTTGATGATGACCCCTTGAAGTAATCTAATTCATTGGTTGTCCAAACTTATCTTTGATGGAAGTATACCAGTCTATGTAGAGAATATTCTATGGATCTTACTTTAGCTCCTCCCACTTACAACATATTGCTTTCCCTATCTGTAGTATCATATAATCTACATCCACCTATCAATCACCAGCCTAGGTCTCCTAAAGAGAATACATCATGATTGTAACATCATCAAATTCCAATAAAAGGGTCACATTGATGAAAAACTAGAAAATAGGCATCTTGTGTGATATCAAATAATTAAAAAAATGGAAAAATAAAAAAGAAAAGTAATTTGTCCTATAGTGAAAACCATTTCGGTGGTGCTTTGGATAAGTACCATGGTGAAAACTTGGAAAACAGGCACCATGTGTAGGAAACTTCCGCTCTACCATCTATCACTATTCTATTTGGTTCCATCCATAATACCATGAGCCTATACTCCATAATAAAAATCTTTCTCACCCCTTCTCATGGCCTGAGATTGATTAACATTTAGCATCTATCGCTTATGACATTCACCCTTTCATAATAAATAGTCTTGTTCCATACTGGGGGCAATCCTCGACCTAAGGTTTTATAAGGACCTTACACATGGTGTATGATGATGTTATCATGAAAAACACAAAAACATCAAAAAACAAAAAATCCAAAAAAAATCACATATCTTTTGAAAATCCCAAAAATAGTCATAAAATGTCAAGAAAATAAAAAATAGTGTCAATCCAAAGTGTCAAACTACATTGTCTCTATGTGTGTACGTAGGAAAGGTGAATTACTGGTGAGCCCCTGAGGCATTAGGTATGTCCTTTGGTGTCTATCATGGTCAAATCTTTATCATAGTCCATATCTCAAAATAAAATGTCACTTATCATGGTCAGTTGAACTACGTACATAGGCAAGGCCATCATCAATGAGCCCCCGAGGCATTAGGTCAATCCCCTTAGGATCCATTACAATAAAATTTTTCATCACAATACACAATTGCGTAATAAAACTATCCCTTTGTAGAGAACTGGCATGCTGGATACAAATGAAATATTCTACATAGAATTGAGCTTAACAAATCAAGAAACAACAAATGATGCTACCCAAACAAGCCTTCAAACTACCTAATCAATTGTCTACGTATTTCAATGTTACCTATCAAATCAAAAATCATTTGTCTTATACATGATGTGGGATTATCGAAACTAGACCAACTGTCTTATATGAAATTTGTATTCCTTAAATTAGGCATAATATTTTTTCTTATCATGTACTTATTGGTCGACAAGAAGATCTAAAAGATTGTTAACTTGCTTGTTTAGTTTAGTCTTATCTTTTTGGCTGATTTATCTTATGTCATAATCCTAAGCTACTCAATGATATCCACAAGTTATTAGAACGAAAATGATGGATTTTGACATTTTTTTATGCTAATTTCTGTCTATGGTTTGTCTTGGTAACATGACTGGGGAAACTAAGGTCCTTATGTGCGATCAATATTTTAGCATAATAAAAACATCCTATGCAAGTCAAAAAACAATATAATTCTTTCTTGAGGATTAACATGATGCTCTATGCTAATCTACTCATACGTACCTACAAGGGTCTATTGTTGCTAATCAGAATCAGGACACTCCTTGTCTGATGTGTTTGAATATTTGATAAATGGATACTATGTCTTCAAGGATTTTCTCAACTTGGTGTACACTTTTCACTTGTCCATATATCATAAACCTTTTGAAAAATTGAAACAAAAGCTACCTTTTCAATTCATGCTTAGGTATGCATACATCCTCTTGCCCATAATAAAACACTCTATGATGATAAAACGTGCATTGCTAAAAGCTCAAGTGATATCAATAATTACATCAATCTTAATTTAGATGAAAGATCTATCTAACAAGTTTCTTCACTCCTTACTAACTATTTCTTTTCTTCACACTAATAGTTCTTCTAAAAAATCCTATAGTCATCTCAATGGCATGTTATGACACATAAAAATGAATATGTGAGTTGAATCATCCTGCATCCATAATCATGTTAGAATATAATAATAATCATATGCATATAGGTCATACATACTGCATAAGAAAAATACAAAATATAGATAAATTGGCATAATGTGTCCCAAAAATAAATGTCATCATCATATACATCATATATACATCAATAATTTCATCATCATATAGATCATGAAGTATTAAATATTCATACATCATGTCATACATATAAGCATAAATCATAGATCATATGCATCCATAAACAACCATATCATATAAAAACATGCATAGCAATAACACATCATATAATCACCTAAAAAATGATGTATCTCATATATATAATCCAAAGAACGTGTGTCATAGTAAAATACCGAATGACTATAAAAAATGTGGAGCTTGTAGGCTCAATAAAAAATAATACATGTCTATATAGAAACATGCCTAGTCTATGATGCCTGTCACGTGAGGGGAGCCTATCCTCTCTATTGCCTAATCCTAAGGCCCATGACCGATCCCTATGTGCATGTTGAGCTTTGTGGTAAGGAGATTTCCTCAATTGTGACAGCCCTGCATAGCTCTATGACCTCCTCAAGTGTGATCTTCTCTAGCTCTTTGTAAAGCTAGGTTCCCGCTTGAATACTAGTATTGCACTCATACAAATCCTTGTAATATTGCTCAACTTGGGTGGACCAATGAAAATTTCAATTCAAATCTATTATACCACCACTAATTGCATCAATAAACTCTATAGACTATTACTTAGCCTATTGCTCCCTAATCACTACCATGTCTCGCTCAGTAGTCAACTATGGAACCTATCCCTACAAATATTAGATCTTAGCTAAAGCAGCCTAAAGTTTCACCTATAGTGATGACACCTATGGGTCCTAAGGTCTCATCCACATCCTCCTCCATGATATCCTCTAGGGCTTCTCTAGTCAAAATATCCTCTAATCCCTCCACCATGCTTGCCTCATGGGCAACCTCCTCCACCTTGATATCCATACCAATGTTGAATGATGGGCATAAAAGTAACATGGTATATTCCCAATGCATGCAATATGTCCCTCTCCTCATGTCCAAGATGATCAGGATGCCTAACTAGACCTATTGGACAGTTCTATATAGAGAAAAAGTTATAAAAAAATGACCCAAATGAACTAACAGTCAAATGCATTGCACTTGCATATAGATGCGACTCACATATGCGTCTCACATAGGCAATTAAAACTAGACTCATTGATTGTGGTGTACTTTCATACAAATGTGTTACGTAAAATCAAATGTGGCTTATTAATTTACACATGCGTCACACCACAATGAATATGGTACAAAAATCAATTGTGAGCAACCTAATGATGGCAACTCTATTTGATAGATGTGTCACACCTAACACATATGCCGAATCAAGCCACACATGCAACAAAAATGATAGTAGATGCGATGCCAAAACAATATTACGTCTATTTTCCCTTCTTTGAGCCCTAAAATCTATGAACAATTGCATAAATTATGAGGAAAGGAAGGTGTACATATCGCATCCCCTGATCCCTCTAGTTGGCTGAATGATCAAACTCGATATCCGTAGTGAGATCTGATTGGTATAGGTGACATTTTGACAGCAACTCCACAACAAAATCACACTCAAAACTCTTAAATCTCTCAAAAGATAATGCTTAAATGAGCCTTTTTGTACCCCCTAGGGCCTATTTATAGACTTTTAGGGTGGGATTTTTGACCCACTTTATAATTGAGCGCATCAAATTCAAACTTCAAATGTAAATACGACCCCCCTAGAGGCCCTAAAATCAAAATATTTTGCTACCAACGTACTCAACACTATCAAATTGACATGTCAGAGCAATTTCCCAAATTTTTTAGAATTTGATTTTTTTTTTAGGGGGCATCATCCTATCTTGTCGTCATCGAGGCATACTGGGGCAATTGCTAAGCATAAATTTTTGAATTTTCTTTGACACAACACTACAAAAGTGTATTGTATCAAAGAGGGGCAAAATGTAGATACCTTAAATTGTCCTACTTGTGAGCAACACCTTTTTACTAATTTTCACTTTTTTTCCTTAAATGATTAAATAATACCTTATTATTTAATTATTATAAAATTTCATATTTTGCTATTAATTAAGTAATTTTACATTATTTATTTAACTCATTGTAAATCGTCATTTCTAACTAATTAAATAAATCCTATTTATTTAACAATGTCTTGATTATCCTTATTCTTCAATTCTAATTAAATAAATCATATTTATTTAATAATATCCTAATTAAACATTATTCTTCGTGATTAGTTAAATAAATCTTATTTACTTAATTATTTCGCTAACTTCACTTATTCTTCTATTTTAATTAAATAGTTATCATTAATTATTTAATTAACCTCAAACACCCCTCTTAAATTAAATAATTACTATTAAACATTTAATTAAACCACTTTCCCACTTCTACATTAAATAATTAAATTAATTATTTAATTCTCCTTTTCTCTCTCAAACATTATCCGCTTAATATTTATAAATAAACATTTTATTTATTAATCAATCTTATCTTGCATGTTGATTTAATAATTAATTAATTATATGATATCATATATTATTCCTTCAAAACTTAATTGACACTCTCTCATTTGACTAAGATTGATTGAACACTCGGGTTCACCCCACAGTGCAATGACAGTTGCAACATCGTGTTGATATGGTGGTTAGGCATTCGACTCTCACTGGGAGGCATGCGATGGGAAGGAAGGCTGCGGGAGGAAAAGGTAGGCCAAAGGATCAATTGGTGGGACCGCCGACGGTGGTTTGTCCGGTAGCAGAAGTGAAGTGAGGTAGGCGTGTTGCATGGGAGGATGTGGTAGTGTCAACAGACAGAGGTAGCGATAGCGGCAGGAGGCAGTGTTACCCTACAGCAGTGGAGGTACAGGGGATGCCCGCTGGCAGAGAAAAGGTGTGAAGGGGGTCGGCATGGAGAAGGAGAAGGAGAATCAGAGAGCAGGTGGCAGGTGGCAGGGAGGAGATCAGAGGAGGAGCATGGAGAGAAGGGAGAACAGAGGAAGCAAAGTACATGTTGGAGAAGGGAGCAAAAAATGGAGTAGGGGGGATGTGTGGAGAAAGGGAGCACGGAAGAAAAAAACGGAGTACGGGGGATGTGCGGTGGTGCAAGGTGAGAGGCGACGAAGGAAGGAAAAAGAAGGGAGGAGTAGAGGAGTGGAAGTAGAGAAAAATGGACTAGTGTCAAAAAACCAAACAAACATGGGGATGAGGTCCCCCACAAATTGTGGCCTCACTGGTTCAAAGCTCCAGTCAAAAGTGAGTATTGATCAAAAAAAAAAGAAGATTGATTGAACACTCTTCTGATCAATAAATTATCTTAACTCTTGTAAACACTTAAAATTGTCTTGATCGATATCATGCAGCCAAACTCGATTATTAACACCATTTTCATCCTGATTTACCCCTTTTCGACTATTTAGTTAAATAATCATATTTGTTTAATTAAATTCATCATTTTCTTCTATTAATCAAATAATAATAAACATTATTAGGTTAATTCACCTCTTCCATATTAGTTTTCATCTTGTTTAATTAAATATTGTGAGTTAATTAAATTCCCCAACTCTTCCCATTTAATTAATTAACCTGAATTATTTAATTAAATGACATTAATTTCCCCTTTTAAATTACATGAGTTAATTGTTTAATAAAATATTATAATTCCTCCATCATGCACAATTAAATAATATTTTAATTATTTAATCGACTAATTTCTTCAATCCCTACAATTTCTCCCACTTGTAGATGAATATTCCCATAGAATATTCCTCCATTTTCAATTCAAACTATTTCCTTCTTAAATGGAAATATCTTGCACGTTCCTCCTAAATTTTAGGATTTATGTTTCCTTAAATCAATTAGAACCATTGATTAAATTCATCAATCCATGCCAACTCTCAATCTTGTCCATGGATTGAATTCTTGATCCATGCCAATTCCTCTCCTTGATTTTCATCCATTGATTAATCAAATCAGTCTTGGCCATTGATTCACTCAATTTTCTTATAAATAGCCTTCATTTCTTGAGAAATTCATCTACATTCATTGAGAGCATCTACATTATAGTCATTTTCATAACATTCTTATGAGCAATTTCATAATTTTTTTTTGTTAAAAGAGGGTAAAAACATTATTAATCAACAAGAGCAGTACAAAACATAAAGCAAGAAAAACCCCAAAAAGGGGTCAAGAACCAACAAAAAAGTAATCAAGAACTGTTTATGCAACATCTCATATCCTTAGTGACCCAATCCTCCAAAACCTGGGAAAGGTCCCTGGTAAGTTGTCCCAATCATCCACCATCCAATTTACATTCTTCTCCGAGGCCCATTTGGCCAACCCGTCAGCCACCTTATTCCACTCCCGAGGGATAAGAGAGAAAGTGACATACTCAAATACTTCTCCCAGACTGGAGATTTGCTTAGCCACCACCATAAGTTGCCAACTAACATCCTCAAACTACCTCCTATTAATCAGGTCCACCACCACCTGAGAATCAGACTCACAGATAATTCGTTTCCAGCCAAGAGCATATGCCCTCTTCAGAGCCAAAAGAATTGCCAAGGCCTCCATAAAGTTATTAGAGTGTTGCCCTCGATATTCTAAAAAGAATAAAACAACCACCCTAGAGCTATCCCTACCCATGCCACCAACACCAGTAAGACCCAGATTTCCCCTTGCCGACCCATCCGTATTGATTTTCAAAACATCAGTAGGAGGAATAACCCAATTCCCCCCTTGAAGATCTTCCCTCTAAAGTACCTACCATGCCAAATCTTGAGCCTTCCAGTACCCCTAGTAGCAATCCCCAAATTATGAATGACTCCAGTATCTCCTAGACCCACTAGGATTGATAGGTCACATTTAGCATGCAACATCTCCTGTAAGGCCCCAAGAATACGGGCCCAAACTTTCCCTACCAACAACTTCTTATCCAGAAAGATCCTTCGGTTGCGTTCTAGCCAAATGTGCCAAATAATCATACTAGGACCAATAGGCCAAGCAATGTGTAAAAAATAAGTCTTCGCTAGGCTAGGTCCTAAGGTCCTCCAACACTCATCGAGAGAAGAGGGTGTTTGCACGAAAGATTCTAGGACCCCCACCAAAAGTGCCAAATAGTCCTAGCAAAGGGACACTGAAAGAAAAGATGTGAGACAGTCTCAACATATTTTAAACAAAGAAAACATAATTAGGGACCTTGGAAGCCTCGTTTATAGAGGTTTTCCCAAGTCAAGCACCTGCCATACACCACCAACCAAGAGAAGAAATTACATTTCGACGAAGGGAATTTATTCCAAATATTTTTCCACCAAGGAACCTCATCACTACAAAAGTTCTCTCTATCCATAGCACAATACCTTGAACCAACAGTGTACTTCCCTTTAGGACCTGAACCCCATGCCAACACATCCCTCCTTGGAAGAGAGCAACAAACCCTAGCAGCCATAATAGAAGACAACTCCCTCCTGTCCTCCAAAGATCCCCCCTGTGGCCACTCCTGCATATCTTTCCACCAATAGACTATAGTTTTCCCCAAAGCCTGAGGGGCTTTGAAATCCATCACTCTACTCCAACCAAGCTGAAGGAAGATCCTACTCAAGTCCTCCAAATGAGGATGTGAATGGAGAATAGGTGGGAAACCATCCCAAGAGCCATGCCAGAAAAGAGCATCATAACCTTTGTTACAGATCCAAAAAAGGCCTTGTTTAACCAGCTTAGCTCCTCTCTTGAGAGTATCCCAAATCATAGAACCTTTCCCCACAAGACTAAATTAAGACACCTCAGCCCCATCCACCCCTCCAAGTTACTTGAAGGTAAGGATCCTGACCCAAGATTGATGCTGGTGTGTACACCATCTCTAGTACAACTTAGCAGCCAAAGCATGCCCATTCCAATCCGCCCTACGAAATCCAAGACCACCATCCTACTTTGGTCGACAAACAACTTCCCACTTTTAATTAGACTCCACTTTCTTGAAAGTAAGTTACCTAACCACAAAAAACTCTTGCAAAGTCCCTCAAAATCCTTGATGAAACTTGAGGAAGTAGTCATCACAAAGCATTTGTATATAGGTAAGGCTTGAACCATAGACTTGAATAGAGTCACTCTACCAGCTGTAGATATCCATCTGTAAGTCCAATGACAAACCAACCCTCGAAACTTATCAATCACCTCCTACCAAGAATGCCAGGGGAGCAGACACACATCTAAAGGGATACCAGGATAGATAAAAGAAATCTTTCTCACTTGAAACCTTAGAATAATAGCTATACATTGCTGAATAAGTATGGGAGTATTAAATAAATAAATGCAAGACTTACTTTCATTTATGCTTTGACCTGAGGCAGCCAAGTAACAATCCAACGTCTGTCAAAAATAAATAGCCTCAGCCACCTTAGAAACACCCATCAAAGCTGAATCATCCACAAACTAAAGATGAGTTTGAGGAGTGAGGGGGTTGCGCCATTTCCAACCTTGAATGAACCCACCAGAAACCCAAGACTTAATGAATCTCCCCAAACCTTCGGCCATTATTATGAACACGTATGGGGATAAAGGGTCCCCTTGCTGAAGACCTCTAGAAGCACCAAACAGATCAGAGGCCTCTCCATTTATAAGAACAAAGAAGGAGGACGTTGTCACGCAGCTCATGACCCAACCTATCCACTCCTTATAGAATCCAAAGGCTCCCAAAATTTTATTCAAGAAACTCCATTTGACTCTATCATACGCCTTAGCCATGTCCAACTTTATAAACATGGATTTTTCCTTCGAAGATGCCATGGAGTGAATAGTCTCAGCAACAATAACTATACCATCCAAGATCTGTCTACTTGCAATGAATCCCCCTTGTTCCTCTAAAATTAGCTTATCCAACCATGGCTTCAGATGCTCCACAATTAGCTTTGTGATGATTTTATAAACCACATTATACAAATCAATTGGTTGAAACAGATCCAGGGAATCAACTCCCTCACATTTTGGGATGAGAGAAAGAAGTGTGGCATTCATGGCTCTCAACATTTCTTTATTCCTTAAATATTCCTACACGACCTCCAATAGATCAAGATTGATTACTTCCCAAAATTCCTGAAAGAACTCTGCCGGAAACCCATCTGGACCAGGAGCCTTCCCCTTTTTCATCTGAAACACCACCTCCTCGAGCTCCTTCAAAGAAATAGGCTTTAGGAGGGAGGTATTCATATCTCTGGTCACCAAAGGAGGAATACAAGCCAAGATAGAAGCTTCCTCCTCACAAGCAGGCAGGGTATCTTCCGAAAAGAGATCCGAGAAGAAGCGAGCTGCCTCCCTAGAAATATCTAGCGAGGAAGACAAAACAACACTTTCGGGAGAGCGAAGAGAAGAGATAATGTTACCTTGTCTTCATGCCTTTACCAAGTTATGAAAGAAGGATGTATTCCTATCCCCCTCCTGAAGCTAGTCAACACAAGCCTTCTGCTTCCAAAATATTTCCTCACGAAGCTCCCATTCCTCTAGGTCTTTTACCGCACTCTCCTCGAGCCTTCTCAGGGCCGCATCAAGACCCTTGTCCTGAATTTTCCTGGTAATAGAGTCCAAGCGCTCTAGGGCAGCCCTTTTCTATTGAAACACATTTCCAAACTGATACTTATTCCAATGTTTCAATTTATACTTCACATATTGTAGTTTCTTTACAAAGGAGTACATGGCTGTACCAAAAGTTGGTCTTCCTTCCATCCACCATCTAGAAACCAGGTCAAGAAGACCATCCTCCCTGAGCCACATAAGCTGAAATCTAAAATTATGCTTCCTAGGACCACCAGCCAGATGAGCATAAAATTTAATCGGCCAATGGTCAGATCCCTGCCAATCCAAAATTTCAGAGCTTGACAACCACATATCACCAACCCAAAATTTGGACACGAGAAACCTGTCTAATCTTTCAGAAATGGCATACTCTCCAAGCCTCCTATTATTCCACATAAACATACCATTCAAAAGTTTTATATCCACCAACTGAAGTAGAGCCAAATTCTCCCTAAGTAGATTGGAGGCAGGGTCCAAACGGGGCACACCCCCCCTTTTCTCCTCAAGAGAAGCAATTGTATTAAAGTCTCCTACCATAATCCAGGGAAGAAAGGGATCCAATGATCTCAAAATTTTGATATGATACCACAAAAGAATCTTATCAAGGACATCCATCGAAGCATAGATGTTGGAAAGAAAAACTCTCTCCCTTGTCTCCAAACAAATCACAACAAGAGAGATGGAGAATCTACTAGAGAACCACCAAAGAAGAGAGATTCACTGAGGATCCTAGAAGCATGCAAGACCTCCAGAGCTTCCCTGCACACCCACACACTAACATAATCCTCTATTCCAAATATTAGAAGCCCTCTGCAACATATTGTCCACAGATAGCTTCATTTCCTCAAGAAAAACCAAATCTGGAGAATGAACACGAACTAAATCCCAAATAGCCTTTTGTCTAGGGATGCTATTCATACCCCTCACATTCCATGATAACACAATCATCGCGAAGGGTGAGATAAGTGAGTATCTAATGGCTTCACTGACCAAGATTCAACCAACGTCTCCCCAACCAACTTGACTTTCTCCTAATCCTTCTTACTACCCACCTTCTGGGGCTTATCAAGAGCACCCTTTTTTAGGGGTTTTTGTAACACTCCCAGAGTCAGGGATGAAGCAGAAGCTCTGCTCTTGCTAGGATCTCTAGAGCCCAATCCTCCAGTTGAGCAAGCACCAATAATAGTAGGTACCAAAGAAGTACCGACCAACACACAAGGGTCCCCAAGCCCACCATCAGGGGAGAGAGCCAAAGAGTCCGTCTCCTCTCCAGTGTCCTCCGTCAGGCCAAGAATCTGAGATGTACTAACCATAGGCTCAAGATTCTGAGTAGTAACAAGGGGGCATCCACATGCATGTCAGGAGGGATCCCCTCCTCATAAACCAACTCATCTAGAACTTCAAACCTGTTAAACAACCCCTCCTCATGGCAATCTCGAGAAGTCCTCTTCTGACCTCGACCTTTGTTTCAAGGCCTAACAGGCTAAAACCCATCTTTGTCTTGATTCACCCCCTGCATAGTCCCTTTTCCTTTTTTAGATCCTGGTTTTGATGGAGTCATCCTATTAATGGAACTAGTCACACTAGAAGCCCATGGACACCTCCTCTGAAGATGACCATACTCACGACATAAGCGACACCTAAACAGAAGGGTTTCATAGTCTAACGGTTGAGTCCAGGAACAAGACCCCACTGTCAAATCAATAGAGTCAGGCAAAGGCTAACTCAATTCCATCTCCACACAAACCCGAGAATAGGAAAATATTCTCTTCTCCAGAGTTTGCTGTGAAGGGCCAATTGGCTTTCCCAGTGACATGAAAATAGACTACAAAATATCTTTCCTCCAACATTCAAGCGACAGCTGAGGAAGACGAACCCAAATAGGGGCCTTGGATGGAAACTCCTCTGCCGAATTAAAGCCTGCATGCCATGGTATAATGAACAAACTGAATTGATTATAGAAGTATGGGCCACTCTCAAAAGCCCTATTCTGATTGGAGATGCAAGAAAAGTCCACCAAGAAGAAATTATTTGAAGCTACCAGAACCTCAAAATCCCCCTTTGGGTTCCATGTCCTCTGAATCCAGGGGTCAAGAAATGGAAGAGAGACCCTCATCCCCAAAAACTTGCAAATTAAAACATGCTTGGTAAAATATTCTAAATCATCAGCAACCACATCCTTTTGAATCACCACCACCAGCCACACTTGAGCCCTTTCCAAGCATCCATTAACCTTTTGCATTTTAAATCCCCCGGTCCTGGACAAGCCCACTCTAGGAAAAAGCAAAGAGGGGACCCCGTCATCCGCCTCTGTCATTGCATCATCCCCTGACACCTCAGCCATCCCACTACTCATATCCATGAGATCTCCACCAACAACCCTTACTAGTGAGCACCCCTTCCCCAAATCACACCACTTCAAGCACCCACCCACCATTCATGCAAGAGAAACCACCTAGACCTCCACACACACACCCAACGTACCAGCCCTCAACCCAGCCAATCACATAGCCAAGTGAAAGCCCAAATGCACATGCTGCAGGCACTTCAAACAACCAAACCCCAGGCCTTGGAAAAGAGGCTTCTAGTGCACCATTCAAAAGGTCCCGCCAAGCCCAAAACACTATCGAAGGTCCCAGCAAAGGAAAAAACCAGCGCCGTACGGACAAAAGAGGCATGGAGATAAGGAACAACCTGAAGAAAAAACAATGAACCCTGAAACTCCAAAAAAACCCCTCCCCAAACTGAAAATGAAACCAAGATACCGATCCCACGAACTCCACTCGCATGTACATACCCAGCTGATCATGCAACCCATGCCAAAATGGCCATGGGCACACACAGAGACATAGCGCACACCATCCTTCTCCCTGAGCAATTTCGTCCTTTAGCATCCATTTTAGCATTCAATTTTCATTGATTTCCATCAATTGCATCCATCTTCAAGCTTGTTTCAACCAAGGGATTGGGAAAGGGATGAGATTTTATATCAATTCAACAAAAATCCCCCAATGGGATGAGGTTTGATGTGTTAATTATTTTTCCTTTAAGCATTTCTTTGATATTTCATGTTTAATGGCTTCTTAGATTAATATTTTCAAGAATTTCATTGGGAGAATAATTTTATTAGTTGAATATTGGTTTAATTCTTGTAATTTAATCATGTTTAGCTTAGTTCATGATCATGTTCACATTTTGGCACTAGGAGGGATTTACTAACCAAATTTGATAAATTTTCCTTGTGTTTTTTAGATTTTGGGGTTGAGCGACACAATTATTTTTAGGCAAGGTGACATAATTGTGTGCATTGGCGCATAATTATGTGTATTGCAATGCCTTTATTTTTCAGCCAGTGCAACACAGTTGTTTATCCGACATAATTGATGTTTCTATTTTTCAAGTGAACCAGAGCATTGTAATCATATTTTGACACAATTATCTTGAACCAGAGCAATGTGTTTGTTAGACTTTGACGCAATTATCTTGAACCAGGACAATGTAGTTTTTGTACAATGATGCATTTTTCAAACAACGACATAGTTGCAATACTGATAGAGTAGCACAATTTTTAGGTAAAATAGGGAATTAAATTTGCATGTTTACTTTGAATTTTCAATTTGATATGTTCTCTGATCATTTACTAACTTCTGCTTTGTTTATGTAAGGCTAACTGTTTTGTAGATTTGAAGTGGAGCATAAAATCTTGAAGTGAAGGAGCTAAGTGTTCATTAACACTTATGATGGCATCTTTTAATCTTTTATTCTAAAAGTGTCCTTAAATACTCATGGAAGGATGACCTAACTTGCTATTCAATTTATTCTTTAGAGTAAATAACCTTCAATTTGGGATTAATAACTTACAATGCTACGAGTTTTTCAAAGTTGGCTTAAAATTGAACCAAACATCCTCACACTTCAATTTGGTTTAAAATTGAACAACACAAATTCACACTTAGTTTTGGTGCTTAAAATGAACATAATATTTAATATTGGTGTACTAAAATGAACCATTGTCTTCTTTTCTTACCATTATTGTATAAAATTTTAGTCTGTATCCTCTCCCCTTGTGCTCCATGTGATCTTGGGTGAAGAGAAACACTCTAAGTTTACAAACTTTTTGAGTCACCCAAAGGCTTGCTACGTATCCACTCCGCTTGTGCTTCGTGCAATATTGGGTGAAGAGAAATAAAATTCCTTCTCTTTTATTAGAGAGGGCCTACCTTTGAGATACATCCCGTAATGGATAACTCATTGGTGACCTTCAAGCACATTTATCAGCGGGCTATATAAATCATGCGAAAACCAAAGTAGCATAAATCTATGGATGTTATACCTTGCAAGTATAATCTCATGCAAACAAATGGGTCTCTTAGGGGAAGGTAGAGACTTTAGTGCCTATCATTTGAAGTAAACCTATGGTGTTCACGATGTCACTAAAAACCTTTGTATATAGAGGCCAACCAAGTTTTCTAAAATGTTTCTTTGAAGTAGTGCATGGGAATAGCATTGTTCCCAGGAGTTACTTACCACATCTAGTTTATAGTTGAGGAAGAAATATTAAGAGTTAATTCTCTTGTACAAAGCTAGGAGTATCAAGATGTTACATTTCCTTGATATGTCCTATTTGACACCTCTATAAATTTAGATTTAACACCATTCCCTCAATGATGAGGTAAGCCTACTACGAAGAAACATGCCTGTATTCCTCTAGGATGTTATTGAATGATTTTGTTAAGCTAAGATACTAAATATTATGGAAGAAGGATTGTGAATTATCCCACTCACCCATTGAGTCGGTAAATACATTTCTTGACATTGAAACTCAAAAACAAACATCAACATTGTCACAAAATTTTAAACCCTTTGAATATAATGGAGTACACTTGAAGAAAACTATACTACAGCATGACCCTAAGGATATATTGTTTTTATTAAAAAAAAATTCTTAGTGGCTTCCTATTATTTGAGTTCATATCTCTACTCATTATTTCAAAGTTAACCTAGGGGACTGTGACTTTAACATCTTGATTTTTCATGAAATTTGAGCTTTGTGGAGAATCATTTTCTTAGTTATAGATATTTTAGTTCAACATAATTTCAATATCTTCATGTGGTAAAATCAATTTCACATTAAACAAATTTTAAGAAGTGAACCACAAATAAGGTACACCTTGGTACTATTTTCCAAACATTTTGGTCACAAGAATAAAAGAAACTAAGGAAATGCATACTTCAGTTGTTTTTATCAAAATAATTTTGGGTATATTACACCTTTAAACATCATACCAAAGTTCATCAAACAAACATTGGTCTCTTAGGTTTAAACACTCAAAGGAAAAATAATTTCTTTCAACACCTTGATCTTGTAAACAAGTGTTGAGATTATGGATGCACAGTCCTTGAAGCTGCAGTCTTCAATGGAGGACCTTTGAGCCAGGAAAGATAATCAACCTCAAAGAAAAGTGTTGCAACTAGGCATGGACAATAGAGATTCTATTGATATGATTAATTGATATTGATATTGGATATTGGATATGTTATAAATGAACAAGATGCCTGATTATATAGGCAAGAATGAAAACCTAATATGCATGAGATGTTGCCATGTGTAATAATCTAACAACATGTGACAACATGTGAACCCTATCTAGATGATCATTAAATGTTGAGATAAGTTATAGAAGGAAAACTCATCTTCTAGAAGGAATCTTATCCCACCAAACAAGGAAGGGAATATTATCCCATTTATTAAATGATTTATCTAATAATGCAACCTAGGACTTAATTAATTAAATGCAAGACCTAAGTTAACTTATGCTAGTGTAATAATTAATTAATTACACTAACACCCCCCCATAAGTGCAACTTAGGGAGGAAAATGCAATGATTATGAAAGATGATGATGGGTCCCGGCTTTGAGGCCATGTTAGGTACCCATGTACATGAAGATGCAAAAAATATCCCACAACCAGAGAAAAGGGGAAAACCCAATGGGAAGAAAACCCCTCTCCAAAAAGGAGATGAAAAATAAAAAATGTGAGATAGAATGGGAAGGATGGAGGACTCCCAAATACCCCCCAAGTACACCATTCATCACATGGATACAATAGAGAGACTAAAGAGCCCCCCCAGAAGATAAGATCACCTGCAAGAAAGGGAAGTTTCTAAAGACAAAACAAGATCCAATGCCGACAAACAACTTGTCTCCCTTTCGGAAGAAACAAAACCAAGTGCAAGTGAAGAGATGCTTCCCATTATGGATAGGAATTGAAGGAAGGAAAGATGAATGTGGATGATGATGGTGTCTCTGAACTCTGCTCAAATGTCTCCTTTCCTGATGAAGAAGAGGCCACAATCAATGAAGAGAGTGACAAACCAGGACGATGCAGAAACGGATGCTGAACAATATCCAAAGATAAGGATGTGATGGAGACTTGATTTCCCCCCCTGAATGAAGTGTCCTCAAAAACACTAAAAGAAATATGAAGCAAATCCAATGGTAGATGCTGAAGAAACCTCAAGTCCTGAATGGAATGACAAGGAAGAAGTCTCAGATATGAAATATCTGAATAGAGGAGTGATACCCCCTCAAGAATGTTCTCCAGACCTATAGAAGTAGCCAAGTCAGTGATACCTGAAACAAAGCCATCCTGTGATGCCAAGTCTGAAAAACTGAATGTGTCCTGATGGATGATGATGGTGGAAGCCTTAATCAATGACTCTGGACAAGGAATCACTGATTGTGAAGGGATACCAACTGTCTTTGATGAAGAAGAAGCACCAAAAGGAACCTTGTCAACCTCTTCGGAAAGATCAAGGTAATCAACTGCCTGCATAACAATATCATTGTGGGGAACTTAATCTTAAGAATGAAATTTTGAATCATGATCATTAGCGAATAGTGGAGTATCTAAATCTCCATAGATCTCCCAAAGCTTAATCCAAAGGATGTGAGGACAATCACAATGATCAATAGATCTCAAAACATCACAATCAACTTGCATCGAAATGATCTCAAAAATAGTGTACCTGCTGCAACTCCAAGCAAGCTCATGAATACCTTCACTCGGATGAGGAACTATACCATATAGATGTGGCAACAAATCAAGTGATTGAAGATGGTGGCAAATCCCATCTCACCATTGCTAATAGTTTCCCTTGTGCAACAAAACCAAAGAAGGAGAGAAATATGCAAGCTCCATAATGAAATTTCTCCACAAAAATACAAAGACACTGACCTTCAACAGCAAATAAGAACTTCCAAATATGATGTACAATTGAAAGTGATGCTAACCAAATCAAAAAATCTTGTCCCAAGCTTCAGAATAACCAGGTTATTGATCAAAGGCACCAAATTGAAAAAAATCTCATGTAAGAGTACCTGGAGCTAAAACTGATGAAGGGGCTAGACTGATGAAAAAGAGCTCTGAATCACCTTCCTAATGCAGATGGAATCACCGAAATCTGATGAATAGTTGCGAAGCTACAAGCCTTTATGTCCAAATTAGGGTTTTTTCTTCAGTTGGATGTAGAATTTTCTGCAAGAAATTTTTTGTAGAACTGATGTCACCACTGCAAAGCACACAAAATTCCTTTTCCGACGGTATATCGTTTGCCAAATTTCGTTATCCTGGGTGAAAGATATGATAAAACGAAAAAAATGCCTATATTAGGCAACCTGCAGGCTAATCAAGCGCAAAAAAATAGCACCTTGGGCTAAAAAAAATTAGCCCCCGGTCATTGATATGACCAAGGGGCGGGCTATGGCAAAAAAGACAGCCACCGGATTTAGTGGCGGCGGGGCGGAGGTTTTGGGTGGCGTGGCCGAAATAAGCGGCAGAGTGGATGCTGGTGGCACCGCTTGGATAAGGAGGGGGCCCCTCAGTCGTCGATGGGACCGAGGTCTCGGTAGACGGGGGCTCCAAATACACGGTCACCGAAGGAACACCGTTGGATGGGGGAACTCGGTCGGCGGGAAAAAACTCTAGCGGACGGTGGATGGCACCTGGCACCAGCAGGAAAGAACATGGCGGTCTCCAACGGTAGAAGCGACCGACGATGGGTACGGGTGCCGGCGATGACAGGCGATAAAGGGCAGCCGGTGATGTGATGGCCGGTCTATACTCGGTCGGTCTAGAAATAAATGTTGCCGACCAGTCCAAAAGTCTGCAGATTTGATTGATGGGCCGACATAACATTATTTTGATTTTTAATATTGCCTAATGGCAATTAAAAATCAAAAGGGATCACCATATATTATTTGCAGAAAATAACTTTGTATGCCGACTAAAAATATGGGAGATTTAACAAATAAAATCCCCAAAAAATATGCCGTTGGAAAAAATATTGCAGTCGCCCAAATATATTTTTCTGAAAACTTTAGAAAAGTAGCCAATTTTTTTTTTTTGCCAAATAATAGATATAATGCCCTGATTTTTTTGAGATAGCAAAATGGCCTACTTATAAAATTTTTTTGCCTCAGAGGACAACTGACAAGATTGATTTTTTCTACTGAAAATTTGTATGGATAGTACAATTGATTTTGCAAACCCTAAAAATACCTTTGAAGCTCCCGGGTTGATGTATCCGATTTTGATGAATGGGCAGGTGATCCTAGGGTTTCAAGGCCTTCTGAAGACAATGGCGAGCTCAGATCTGACTCTATTTGCTTTAGAAATCAGCTTGGTCCCTGGGTGGAATTAAGTAGCCTTCAATGGAAACCTTCAACCTGCAAGAATCTCACATACCAACTTTCTTGATCGAGGGTTGATGTTTCACTGGATCAACTTTGATACCATGTTGAGATTATAGATGCACAGTCCTTGAAGCTACAGTCTTCAATGGAGGACCTTTGAGCCAGGAAAGATAATCAACCACAAAGAAAAGTGTTGCAACTATGCATGGACAATAGAGATTCTATTGATATGATTAATTGATATTGATATTGGATATTGGATATGTTATAAATGAACAAGATGCCTGATTATATAGGCAAGAATGAAAACTTAATATGCATGAGATATTTCCATGTGTCATAAACTAACAACATGTGACAACATGTGAACCCTATCTAGATGATCATTAAATGTTGAGATAAGTTCTAGAAGGACAACTCATCTTCTAGAAGGAATCTTATCCCACCAAACAAGGAAGGGAATATTATCCCATTTATTAAATGATTTATCTAATAATGCAACCTAGGACTTAATTAATTAAATGCAAGACCTAAGTTAACTTATGATAGTGTAATAATTAATTATTTACATTAACAACAAGTACTTATTAGGTTCAAACATTAGGATCAATCCTCACATTCACATCAAAACATTTGACATCTCATCTCACCAACAACTTTAAATTTTTTTACACAACAACCTCCTAGACTGGGGTTTTCATCAACCATCACCTAGTTTAGCTATATGTTTGGAAATGGATACTTTTTAAAACATTTAGCTAGATTAGAAAACATCCTTTTGGACAAGTTGATCCTTAAGTCACAAGTCTACTTTTAGGATTCACAAGTTCATTAGCATCCTTATGAAAAAATGCAAGCATCAAACCTTAATTTTAGTGGTTTCCAAAACTAGGAGTTCATCATTCGCATGCTCATCCTTTTATCATTCAAATCATTGGTCCTAAACACCTTAGAGGCTCACTTCTACCAAATTTTGAATCAACTCAAGAGTTTCAACAATACAAATCCTATCATAATACTCCCAAAGTTGATCCAAATTTTATGGTAATAACAAGGTCAAAATACAAGAAAGACATGGAGCAAAACCAAAATTTATCTACCATGAGTGATCCAAACCTTACAATGCAAGAAATTTTCTCAACCCCATCACAAAATCCACCTCAAAATTTACAAGAAATGGGGTATCAAGTAGAGGATGTTACCAATAATCCTAATGAAATTACCACAAAGGAACTACTTTAGTTGCAATAAGATCCCAAAACTCACCATCCTATCAACACCATGATGAAGTTAAACCCAACTCAATACATGTTGGCCTTGGTAAAAGGAGCTAAACTCCCCTATACATTTTATTTTAACACACTTAGGGAACAAACTTTTTGAAATGCTACATCTATTCCTTGAACATTTAGAACACAACCCTTGGTCCAATTTTTTTTTCAATCCATCACTCAATCATCTTCATCACATGTGCCAATTCAACCTTTAACTTCTATGGTGGTTTCATCTAGTCTTATAAAAAATACCCAAAGTGTTCCTAATGTTCAACAAATTCAGGAGAGTCAAACACCCCAAGTGAATTTACAAGGACAAGTGAACATAATAGTACAAGGTCAATCATCAACATTGTAAGGAAAATCATCACAAAACCATCCAATTTACCCTAAAAATTAAATGGTTTCATAAATAGTCCCTCAAACACATCAAATTAGTTGCTCCCAAATAAAATCAATCAAGGAAACATGTCAAATCAATTGATCTCAAATCAATTCAATCAAGGTAATCCTTCAAATCAATTTGTCCCAAATCAAATCATGCCACTAACATCACAACACCAAATGGCATCATACCAAGTATCCCAACCTTTGGTTCAACATCATGGAGTCCCTCAAAAAATGCAAAATCAAATGGTATCTCAAACATACATTCCTCCATCACAATACTAAATTTTTCAAGGATTGATAGCACAACAAAATCAATGACAAATTTCATAAGCCCAACATGTACCAAATCAAAATAAAGTATCCATAAATCAATATTTTATCACACACCAACCACCCCAAAATAAATTCAACCCTCCATCACAAGCCACTCACCACATGATTCCCAAAAATCCACCACTTGTGACTCAAAATAAAAACATCCGACCATCAAGCCAATACATTCAATTAAGTCAATTTGTCCCAAATCAAAACACCATTACATCACCTCAAGGACAAACTTATTTGGATTATCAAGAATCTATTGCATATCAACAACAACAAGCTTAATTGAAAGCACAACAACAAGCACAAGCTCAATTACTTGCAAAAAAACAAGCACAAAAAAAGCACATGTTCAATTACTTGCAAAACAACAAGAAGCTCAACTACAAGCCCAAAAATATAATCAACAACAACAACAACAACAACAACAAAAAATAAGGCTTGTATTACAACCAAAAACAACCATACACAAATTCACAACCAAATGTATTGAACCAAAATTAACAAGGAGCATACAACATACCACCACCATCATCACCATTTAATCTTCAATACCAAAACATCCCACCATACACATTGTATAACACATTCAACAAAAACACACCCCCTTATCAAAATATCACATATAATTCATCTACCATCCCACAATACAACACATATGCTCCACCACCAAACAATCCTCAAGATGATCTTTCCTCACAAATCAGAACACTTACACAACAAATTCAAGACATCCAAGATGGAAAAATGAAGAAATCATATGCAAAACAAGAATTGTGTCCATATCATTTTGATTGAAACATTGTAATGATACCATTCCCACTCGGATTTGAAATCCCCAAATTTGAAAAATATAAAGGGCATGGAAATCCATAAGATCATATCAAGGAATTTTATGTGGCATGTATGGAAGTAGCATATAACTATTCCTATTTGATAAGTCTTTTCCCACATAGTTTGGGAGGAAAATAAATAGAATGGTTCTCACATTTACCTCTGAGAATCTGAACTTTCCAAGAAATAATAGATTGGTTTGTGCATCACTTCTCCTATGGTGTAGAGCACCTTGTTGCTCCATTTTATGAATTTGAGTCTAGTTGGGTTTATTTAGTCATGATAAGGTCAAATAAGGCCATGTTGGGCCATTTTTTAATGTTGTGGTGTTTTGAGTCATTGTGGGGTCATTAGGTGAATATGGCTAATATTGCAAAAAGTTGTCATGAAAAATGTTGTAAAGTGCAAAACAATTGCAAGTTGTTAGAGTGCCAATGGTCATTGGCTTCCAAAGGTTGTTGTAGGAAGTTTAAATAGTTATTTTTAGGTGGAAAATGTTTAAATATGTGAAGTTCATCGATGTGAATGGTTGTTGAAGAGTTTGAAAGAGAAAAACAATAATATATCTTTGATTTACTATCATTTCCTATGTATTCTTATCATTTCCAAACTTGTATGGGTCCATACAGTAGGGAACTAATCTAATATGGTTTGAATATATTTTAGGCATGTGTTCTCTTCAATTTTTAATAGGTTTGAAGACTTGACATTACTTTGGAAGGGAGATTGATTGCATTTCCTGAAGTTGCTGGTTAAAGTTGCAGTCAAGGAGTTTGAGGGCTAAAATGTATTGAAAAGGTCATTCTTCCTTATGTACCTATTGTATCTCAGAGGAATGGTCTTGTGTAGACTAGGTATAGGTGTATGAATAAATATTCAAGTGTGGTAAAGATATTTGGAGAGTTTCTTAACGTTGCCCTGTTGTAAATACAAAATTTGGGCCTTGAGAACAAGGCTAGAAAGGATGGATGGAAGAAATTGATTGAGGATACATTAGAATATGTTGGATTTTGTGTGAATAGGTGAAGTTCAATGAGTTTGTGTGTCTTCAAGAATAGGGAAAGGTCATTTGTATGATAGGGCATGAAACCCTAGTTGATAAAAGGGTGAAAACAAGTGAATTTGAGTGATTTAAAGAAGGAAGTGTGTGTGATTCTTGGAGGAAGCATAATTTGAAGATGAATTAAGTTGGTGTAGGGTAGATTAAGTGTGTTAGAAGTGGTTGCAAGTTTGTGTGAGGCCAAGAGATGGGTTTTTCAATAAACCCTTGTGAATCTTGAGAAAAGAGAGGGTTTTGGGGTTTGTGATGTTAGATGGTTGATCACACCCTAAGAGTGGTGGAATTGGTGCTTTGGAAGACTATTTTTTTCTACCCAATAGGTTTTTTCATTTGGAAGGAAGAATAAAGGAGGGTTTCTTTGTTAATTTGGCCTAATTGGCCTTGTGGACAACACAATTTGCTAGTTTTGAGAAAGTTGATCCAAAGGAGTCTTAAGTGGGTTTGAGGTATGTGGAAGAAGGCATAAATGGGTGCATAAAGTGGTGGTTTTTTTTAGGGTTTGTTAAGATAATTTGAGAGTTAAGGTGGACAAAATAGGTTTGTTGACCTATTAGCGAGACTAGGTGCAAATTTGAATTAAGCCTAGATTGAGTTTGTGTGAGTGAAGAGTTGGTTAGAATCCCTTTGTATGGTGAAGGTGAGATGGTTGCCACCCTGTATTTCTATCATCCTACAACCTCTATATGGACATAATTTTGGAGGAACTTTACACCCTAAAACAAAATAAGGGTGAATCTATTGTGAACTTGTTGAAATGATGGAGGCATATAGCTAGTAAATGAAATAAATAGATATCATTATTTACAATGTAAAAAAATATTTATCCTTCCAACTAAAAATTCAATGTGTCTCGTCATACGAATAACTCATCCCTAGGGGTCTTAACATTGAAAGAGCCCTCATAGCACAAGGAAGCACATAAGAACACATGGATAATCTCCCATCAACTAGTTCCAATGACAAGCTCTGCATTTGGGCAAATAAAAAGAATGTTATTGATGATGGTTTTGTTGATGTGAACGTAGTCCTAAGTGCTCCAAAATAGACAAACACTGAACAAACAAATCCGTAACAAAACACACAACAACTAAACATTTAGCCACAAAATAATAAACAATCAATCAACAATGCCAACACTCAAAGAGGACCACCCCCTCAAAACAATTACCCTCAATGACATAAGTACACACATTTGGGGGAACCTATTGAAGTGGTCATGCAAAAATTTGTGCAATCCAATCTCATCATGCTCCCTAACTATCAAAATTACCAAGAACCTCAAGTCAAACTGTCATGGTATAATGAAAAGGATCTTTGTGATTTCACAAAACTCAAGGGGTGCAAGACATCAAGATTGATGAAATGAGAAATATCATTCAAAATCCCATCGACAATGGAGATGTAACTGTAGATCAACAATTGAGAAATGAAGACCTTAAAATATACAATAAACCGATGCTGGACCATAGCAGGAGAAATATAATGGAAAAGGGAAGATTACCACATCATAGGTCATGTTTATAATAATGTGGTAGCATCTTGTGATCATTTTATATCCATCATCACAATCAAAGGGCCTAGTGTAGAGTGTGGAGTCACCACACATAGATGAAAGGTCACCATCCAAGGAGGACCATTGTAACCTAGGGCACCAACCTCACTTCTAAAGTCAAACCCTAGTGATTATAGTCTCTTGGATCAATTGAAGAAGATCCCCACCCAAATCTCCATCTTGGAGTTACTAAAAATATCTCTCGTACATAGGAACATCTTAGAGAAGGTTTTATCCTCGTCATCTGTACTTGATAATCTTGATGTCAATAAATTATAGGCTATGGTCAAACACATCACCACTCATCTTCTCACCTTTTTTGAGAAAGATATTCTGACACAACCATCCCACAATTGTGCATTGCATCTTGAAGTCCTCATTCACAAAAACAAAGTCAAAAGAGTCTTGGTGGATGGAGGTGCTAGTCTTAATATTTGTACCCTTCAAATGATCAAGAACTTGGGTTACTCTAAAGATGTCATTGAAAAAGAAAAAGGTGTTACTATAAATGCATATGATGATCAAGAATGGGTTTTTAAAGGCACAATAAAAATCCCCATCCATGTAGGACCCACAATTGCAAAAAATACTTGCCAAGTGCTTGACCCTGATCTACCATATAATATTCTTCTAGGTTGTCCATGTATCCATGCCATGCAAGCCATAACTTCCACCTACCATCAATGCATTAAATTTCCCTATAAAGATAGAGAAATCACAGTCCATGGTGATCTCAAACCATTCTATTATTGAAAAAACATACAAACAAAGTACTATAGGATCCTACAAGTTTCCAATAATGATGAAGTGCCAACACCCTCCTCATTCATTGAACCATTTTCCCTATCTTCCACCTCTAAATCAAAAGCACCCATCATGCACAACATCCCTAATATCAAAGTAGTGATCAAGGACAATAGTTGTGGAGACTATAACTTGAAGAAGGATTCATTTGTAATTGGAGAGTTACCTCTTTCTCCTAGATCTCATGAGTAGCCTCAACATATTGATAAGGTATCTAAAAAAATCAAGATAGCATCTACCACTTTCGAAAAGTGGGGAGATTTGAACAAAGAAATCATTGATGAGGAGAATGTATCAGAATTGTTATATCAACATAATAGACCCAAGCCCATTCTTCCAGTGGAGGATGGCAACAAAGGATTGCAGTTGATGATGGGTTTGGGATACAAAAAGAATGACAAGCTTGGTTAGAACAATAAAATTTTTCTAGAACCCCTTGCTCTTGAGAAATGACCTAAGAATCTTTGTCTTGGATGTACCAAAAGAAAAGTGACCATTTGTGGCAAGGGTGCTTTTGTTAAGGGAGTCAAATCTCCCTCTTGGTTACCCATATCACATAATGACACCATCAATGGCTTCCCCCTCGACATCACTGACCTATTTTAGAATACTTGTATATTCATGATAACCACTACATCCTTTGCTTCAAATAGCCAAATCACTGAGTTAAGACTAGTCTACCCTCAACTTATAAACTGGGACCAATAAGGATCGCCTATTTTGGATTCATTCGAAAATGATGAAGCTATCTTTGAGTTCATGGGAATTTGTGAAAACATGCCATATGGAGATCACAAATTAGGTTTTGACAACGAACTAGATACACAAGCTTACTATGGGGAAACAATTGAGTCTCTCAGTTACAAAATGGAAAATATGAGAATCGTGTCTCGATACTTAAGTAAAAACCACACTATGAAACTTTATAATCATGAAATAATAAAAATAAAGGATGCATCCAATAGTGAAAACATCTCTGAGGTACCAAAGGATGAGGGATTCAATCTTTCCCTTAGTGCCATACATCAAAAAAAGTCAACAGTGCTTGCAAAGAAGTCCAATCCAATAAATGTAGGGATAGATGAGGCACCTCAAATCACTTTCTATGTAGAATCACTCTTAGATGAAGATAAAAAGAACTTAGAAGTATTCCTGAAAGATAAAAAGGTAAAATTTTCATGGTCTTATGAAAATATGTCGGGCCTTGATCCTAAAGTAGTTGTACACCATCTTACAGTTTATCCTCATGCAAAACCAATAAGGCAGAAGTTGAGAAAGATGCATGCATAGATAACATTGTTGGTCAAACTGGAAATGCATAAGCTTCTTGACATGGGATTTATCATATCAATAGATTATCTTGAGTGGGTTTCAAACTTAGTACCAGTCTCAAAACACACTGGGGCATCCAAATATGTACTGACATTAGAGATTTAAACATGGATAGGTTCTCAAGACACAACCAAATCATGATTTCCAAGGAAGATTAAAACAAAAAAACATTTACATGTCCATGGGGAGCCTATTGCTGGAACATGATTCCATTTAGTTTGAAGAATGTTGGAGCTACCTACCAGAGAGAAATGACATTAATTTTTCATGACATGATCCACAAGACTTTAGAAGACTATTTAGATGAAATTTTAGTGAAACCAAGAATAAGGAAGGAACATCTAGAGGTATTGGGACCATCTTTGATAGACTTGAAGAGTACAAGGTGTGGTTGAATCCAAAAAGTGCATCTTTTGTGTAACATTAGGAAAAATCCTAGGATACATTGTATCACAAAGAGGAATTGAGATAGATCTAGCTAAAGTCAAAGAAATCCTAGATATGGAACCACCACAGACATTGAAGCAACTAGGAGGTTTACAAGGGAGATTGTAGCCTATTAGAAGATTTATAGCATAGATGGTGGATAAGATTCATATTTTTTCTCACCTTCTTCACAAGGGGATAGCTTACAAATGGGATGAGAAATGTGATAAGGTATTTCAATAACTAAAATATTATCTATTGACATTGCCCATCCTTATGCCACCAATACGAAATAAACCTTTGATTCTATATATCTCAGCTACATCAAAAACTTTGGGTGCTCTTCTTGCTCAACATGATGAAATAAGGAAGGAGAGAAATTTACTACATTAGTGGGACTTTTTTCAGATATGAGATGAACTAGTCATCAATTCAAAAGGATTTCCTAGCAGTGGTATTCACCTCATAGAAATTTAGACACTACATGCTTTTGCTCCAAGTGAAGCTTATCTCTAATATAGATCCATTGAAGTATCTATTATCCAAGGCAACCCTCACTAGATGAATGGCCAAGTGGGTGATGATCCTCATATATTTTGATATAGAGTATGTAGATAGAAAAGCTATCAAGGGGTAGGTTATCACAGATCAATTGGTAGAGGCATAGGTCTATCTATGCAAAGAATCCATTGGTGTCTAAATTTCTTGATGATTCAGTGTTTTTACTCAACATAGTGGATCCATGGAAGTTATATTTTGACAATTTTCATATGCAACATAGACCTAGAGAAGACATTATCTTCATCACCTGACAAGGTGATTGTATCCCTAATTCATTTTGGCTATCTTTCCCATGTGCCAAAAACATCACCGTGTGTGAAGCTCTTATCACAATACAATGGAAAATCCAAGAATTGAAGGTATATGGAGATTCATAGTTGATTGCAAACCAAGTTAATGATGACTATCAAACCAAGGATGACAAGCTCACACCTTAAAAATAGATGGTGGAAAGCCTAAAATATTTCTTCATCTATATCACATTCGAGCATATACCTCATATAAAAAATTGAGCAATTGCTGCTTTAGAAACTATCAAGTCCTTGTTAGATATGTCACATAACATTCTTAAGTGTGAATTCCTTATTGAGAAACTTCTCATCCCAACATTCAAAGTACCAAAATTTGAATTCTTATGTGAAATCGTTGGTCTCGGTTCTCCTTGGTATCATGATATATTTACTTACCTACATAGAGGTATCCTTTCATATGACATCACTTTGAACCTTAGGAAAACCTTTATCAAGAAAGCATCCCAATTTTTTTATCCTAGGTGATAACCTTTACCATCGAAGTATGAAAGGAAACATTATTGTGATGTATTAACAAAGAGGAAGCTTTGACTGCATTGAAAGAAGTAGACGAAGGCATCTGTGGATCACATTCAAGTGGTATGACCTTGGATAAGAAACTATCGAGGATAGGGTATTTCTAGCCTACCATAGAATGGGAAGCTCATCAATATGTCAAGAAGTGCATGTAATTTCAAAAGCATGGGGACCTTATCCATGCGTTAGCTCAAGAACTCCAACCCATCACTACACCTTGCCCATTTCTCATAGTAGGGACTTGAACTCATAGGAAAGATCACCCCTACCTCATCTAATGGTCATAAATTTATCATTACAACCATTGATTATTTCATGAAGTGGGTGGAAGCAATCCCTATGATCTACATCACAAGAAAAAAATATCTAAATTCATCCTGAACTACCTCATTTGTTGTTATGGGATTCCATAAGCCCTTATCTCAGACAACAAAACACCTTTCAAAAATCAGGATGTCTTTGTGTTATGCTAAAGGTTCAATATCCAACATCGATTTTCTACCCCATACTATCCCAATGGCAATGGTCAAGCTAAGGCTTAAAAAAAACCATCCTAAAAATCCTCAAAAAGGTAGTCAATGAATTTGGTCATGACTGGCATTTGCAATTGAACCCCACCTTGTGGGCTATAGAACCAATATCTTCATGCTTATAGGTGCTACACCTTTTTCCCTAGTGTATGGAACTAAATCTTTCCTATCCATCGAGGTCAAGCTCCCTTTGCTAAGAGTATCATTGCAAAATCTCATTATCGATGAAGAATACAAAGTGGCTAGATTCAATGAGTTAGAACTATTGGATGAACATCACCTAGTAGCTTTGAATCACTTACAAACTTATCAGAACTGACTGAAAAGGAGCTATAATAAGAAGATCAAAAGTTGATCCTTCTAGGTGGGAGATCTTGTATTGAAGGAGAACCAAAAGAATATGCCAGATCTAGATAGCAAAGGGAATTTTGAGCCTAATTGGTTAGGACCATTCATTTTCATAGCTAGTTATGGTTTTGGATTCTATCAATTATGAACACCTAAAGGATAACCCTTGTAGGAGCCTATCAATAGCTCGCATATCAAGAAGTTTTATGACTAGGCTTGAAGGGTATAAATCCAAAAATCCAAAAACAAATCTGAAAAATAACAAAATAAAAAAGAAAAGAAAAAGGATTGAAAACAGTAAAGAGAAAAAATCGTCCTCTAGCGAAAACCACTTCAGTGGTGCTTTGGGCAAGTACCTTGGTGAAAATATAGAAAAAAAGGCACCTCATGTAAATAAGCACTATCCATCCATCATTGAATATTCATCTTACTCTTCTTTTCCATTCATCGCATCCATCCTTCATCCTATATTATCTTATCTATTCCATCACCCATCTGCGTTCGTATCTTAGTTAGATATTAAGTATCATTTTACCCTTTAGTACTATTTGACACATTGCTAAGGTCAATTTTTCCTACCTATATTGAGGTAGTCTATCACATCATACTAGGGGAATCTATCTATACTTGCAATGGATTAGATTCTTGTATATTCCCTTAAGGTTATTCAAAAAATCTCAAAAATCCAAAAACAATCACAAAATCCTAAAACCAAAAACATTTGCAAAATCATCAAAATCCAAAAACATCAAAAACATCGTGTAAAGTCAAAAATAAAAAAAAGCATCCAAAACATCGTGTAAATTCAAAAATGCAAAAACATCCAAAACATCATGCACACTCAAAATCCAAAAACATTTAAAACATTTGTATAGTCAAAATCCCAAAAAATTTAAAATAGTGTAAAGTTAAAATATCAAAAATCCAAAAACAGTTGCAAAATCTCATAAAATCCCAAAACATTTGAAATCTTGTAAAGTCAAAATCCAAAAAAATCTAAATCACATCAAAATCCCTAAATAGGTCTAAAAAGTCAAAAATTCAAAACACTTGTTGAACTACATTGCCTCTGAGCTTGAATGTAGGCAAGGCCATCATCGATGAGTCCCCAAGGCATTAAGTTAGTCTTTAGGAGTTTGTGACAATAAACTAACAATCCATCAATGTTCATGTCATCAATAAATGGTTATTGGTTAGAGTCAGTCAAACTATGTTGTCTCTACATGTATAACGTAGGCAAGGCCATCACTGATGAGCCCTCGAGGCTATAGGTCAATTTACCCTTAGGTCTTGATCTAATATGAGAAAACACCAAAAACATTTGAAAAAATTGAAAACCCAAAACATTCGTAAAACATTCAAAAATCCTAAATAGCCTCAAATAATGGAAAACTTAAACATTCACATACACTCAAAAAGATCAAAAATAGCCTCAAAACATTGCAAAACATCAAAAACATTGAAATATTCCAAAAAATTTAAAACCACCCATCTCATTTCACTTTCACCTGCATTAAACTTCCATCCATAATAAATCAATATTCACCATCAACCTTTGGTAAACAAGTGGAAACAAGTGTGGAAATTTGTCAGGTGTAAACCTAAATGTAAAAAATTGAAAGTCTAGATGATGAGTAAACAAGTAGGTTAACATTTGTATCAACAACCTATCAAACAGTTTAGTCTTAGTGAAAACATCTGATAAACATTTCCTAGGATGCATCTTTCCTACAATGGACGTCATCATTGAAAATCATCTTAGCTAGATTACTATGGCAAGAGATATGAATACAATTGACTGTTTGTTCATTTTGATATTTTCTTATGATTTATCTTATCAAATTATTCCAATGACCTCTCGATGATATCTATCAAAACAATTTAGAGAGAAAGGAATGGGGGTATTGATCTTTATCTTTTGTTTGTTGTGCTTGTTGGATGTTCTTGTAGTACAACCTTGATGAAGACTTATCTTGCATGTGCAGAGTAGGCTCTAGTGAAACAATAGCTAGGAAATTTCAAGTTCTTAATACCTTTTGTTTGTTAGTCTCATTACTTCAACAACTTACTCTTTCACATGGTCAAGCAAGGTTTCTATATGTCATGTCTCAACAAGAATACTCCTATCTGTTTTTAGAGTCAAAGTCCATCACATTAGATACAAATCCATCTTGTTATCAATACCTTGATGCCTCGTGTCTATTTGCTATATCAAAAAAAAGGAATGATATGATGAAGTATACCAATCCCTAAAACAAGCCAATCATCATCTCTCATCACCATATCTAATTAAGTCTCAAAGAATCATAGGCTTGTTGGACTTCTGAATCAATATCAAAGTTAATGGTTAATATATCCATTCTATTCTTCTATCTTCTTTCCATGGTAACATGGTGTCATGACAGTCAACAAAAATAATAAATGCATCCATCTTGCATCCACAAACCATCAACATACATACATCTTGCATAATCATAATCATATCATAAGCATGTCATATTGCATAGAAAATACACAAAAGGAAATGAATCTCATAGCATGGACATCCTACATCATCATGGCATGTCATATAGAAAAGATACTAAAAAATTAAGTAAATCATCCATCACATATGCATCCATGTCATAAACCATACATTGAATACATCCATATAACATCACATCATAAATCATAAATCATATACATCATATGCATAATAAACATCTACATCCATAACATAACATAAACATAAAATAAAACATCGCATCATAAACATCATAAGCATCACATCAAAGGTCATTTCTGTAGAGAAGGGGCATTCACTAGTCATGATTCTCTTTATTCTCAAGAGATTCCTAAGGGGTGAACTTCCCTAAACTAACTCAGGGAAAAAAGAGAGAGTTTCAGAATTAGAAAGAGCAAGCCACAAAGGTTTTCTGGACAAACTAGCAAGTTTTCGGCCAAAGGACGTCAGTGCAACAAATGAATGACAACATGGCACGTTGGAGTCCCAAAGGTGCATTGGCATATTGTATAGACCAGAAACTGAGTTTATCATAGAAAACGACAAAGTGACTACTAGCAATCTAATTACTAAGAACTTCCAAAATGCCAGAAAGTAATAAAATATAATAGAACTAGAATAAAATAAAGGATAGAACTAAAGAGGATAAGAGATAGAAACTTCTCACAACCCAAGTAATGAAGCCTCCAACATTTGAATATCCTCACTACCTCTGTGTAATATTGAGAGAAAATGTTGGGGTTGTATAGGGGTTTACCTCAGACAAACCCCCATTTTGGTGTTCCCACCTCCATAGACAACCAAATAGATAGATAGAGATAATAGGAATGAAATGAATGCAAGAGTGATAAAAGAAATCCCCGCTCAAGGAGGAGAACCCGTATCATAGGGATGTGATAAATCCCAAGATGCTCGCAAGCACAAGGTAAGAAGATATCAGCTGCAAGGCTTAAGGAAGCCAAAGAGTGCAAGGATGAAAGAAAGGGTTGCAAGAGAAAAGAGAGTTACAAAGAGCAATGTAAGAGCTTAAGAGTTCTTGAAGCTATTGTAACAAGTGAGAGATTTGTGCAAGCAAGAGAGTAAAGAGGGAAAGGAGAGTGTATGAAAAGAGAAAGATCTAGAGATAAGCCAAGGAAAAATAGATTGAAAATACAACTTTTAAAGAGGGAAAAGAAGCTTCTCAAGTAGTTACAAGGCATCCTAGGCCGTTACCACCAACAAAGGTAAGTGACAAGTGAAAAAAATGCTCAGAAATAGTTTTTTTAACATTAAAATGTCATAGGACACTAGCACCATGCGCTAGTTTCCAAAAACATCATGCTACAAAATGACGAGAATGAGAAAAGCACAAGGTTTGACGCAAAGCTGATGTATGAGGATAGTTGTTGAAAAGGGGTCCTAAACATCTTGAAAGGGAAAAAGGATGATGCAGGGGCTAAAATGAGCCTACACAAATGCTAGGGAGTGGACACTAAAGAAAATGCAAGAATATGAAATTGCAAGGGGTGAAATTTTATGACATTACAATCTCATATATATCATCAAAATTGATTTTCATGATACAAAATCTAAGTCAATGTGTGATATCGTAAGAAAATGAATATACAAGAGGCTATCAAAATCAATTGATGAATGTATATACATAAAAAAATCATGACTATGTATCAAAAATGTCTATACAAAGCTATCCTCAGCTCTGTCTATCATTGTTTTGTGATAGAGGTTGAGAGGGTTGTCGATGACTGTTACCCAAATGTTGATGGAATAATGGTGCACCTGCCAAACTACTAGGGGAAACCCCGCTCCTATGTGAAAAATTAGTCTATCGTCGGTGTCTAGGAACATCCTTGTGGTATAGTGTGTGGTAATATGTGGCCTCGACCATGGCCTATCCATACAAGGTAGTGGATACAACTTGTCCCTATGTTTGAGTGGTAGCAGCCTCTAACTACTGCCTATGACCTGTCTCTTGGGCTAGTTGGATGGTCAGTTGTTGAACCTGTTGATGCTCTTGGTCATGGTCTGCCCTATATCTATCTCAATCAATCACTGTTGTGTCTCGCTCCTGTCGAGTGGTATCTCTATCTTTGAGGGACTAGTCCCTCACAGTTCTCAAAGCAAGAATATATGCATCACGGGGGTCTAGACCCTATGGTTTTTTTTGTTGCAACTATTTTTGATACTGATGTGGTGGTGATGATGGTTGTTGTTTCTATCGTAATGGTTGAATAAATGGAGGCTGCCTTGGTACTTGTCCCACACTAGGCTAATGTTCAACACCCTACTATTGTATGTCTTGTTGATGTCCATCCCTAGGAACTTGTCCATTATGCACATCATGGGGAGGCTACTAGGGAACTCTGTCCTATCCTCGTACCCTGGCTCTACAAAATATATGTCCCCCAACTAGATCTATAAGCTATACTAGGGCATGTTGTAGGAACCAAGCATCATAAGTAGGTGTACTGCTTGCATCGTAAGGACCCCCTACATAGATCCATGGTTGTGGAACAAGCTATCTGAAATCCTTGATCACAACCTAAGGAGGGATTTGTTGTCCCCAACCTATCTCCCTAGTAGTCTATGCATAAATGGCTCTGTTTGTTGGAGGCACTACATTCTGCACCTCCCCAAACTGATGTGCCACCCAATTAGGAAAATACCTCTCGACCATATGATGCTCATGTCCAAGCATATACCTAGTCTATCATGCAAAGAACAACTGATCCTGGTCTTCATACCACATATGATCTTGGATCCAAGGTTTCCATCTGAACATTTTCATATCATCAATGACCGCCTCCAATAGGCTATGCTCGCAGTGCCTATGTGTTGGAGGGTAGTAATGGCTCCATTATAGTATACCACTAGTTGCTCCTCATAAATTTTTGCTAATGTAATGACCAATTTGAGCACAAAAATGTGCTCCTAGTCCCAAATGTGAAGTAATGTGACACCAACTAATATAATCCACCCTCACATGTATACAACCTGGTGCATATCATGGTATAAGGAAGCAAGTATCACAAGACCCCAAACATAAAGAGTCATTTGATGTACCATCCCCTCCTGGGCTAGTCCTTAACCAAATTTGAAGCCTTTGCTTCATCTTTCTAGTACTAGTACTCCATAGATCAATGCCCCTATCACCAGTGTTAAATTAGGTACTTGTCCTTGGTACTGTTGTAGGTCAATCTAGTGGCTATCTACCCAAAGGGTATATGTACTAAGAACACCATATATAGCATCCATCATAACATCAATATCATAAATGATATGCTTCCCATGTATTGGCACTTGAAATATGTGCTCCACATCTTCCAATGTGACCATGGCCTTGCTGGTGGGAAGATGGAATGAAGAGGTCTCATTGTGCTAGCGCTCTACTAAAGCTGTCATCATGGCTAGATGTGTCTGAATCCTTGACATGTGAGCTACAAACCCCAATTTGATGGCTCCAAGAAAGAAGTTCTCATCATCCCAAAAATGGGAAATTTGAGAAAAAATGTTGGGTCTGCACTCTCGAGACATGAGCGTTCAAATGGTCTCCTGCATGCATGAAGTGAACAACATCAAAATTGCTAAAAAACGGAAAAATTTTGAGTTTAAAACCTCGAATCTATAATTGTGTGCCTATTTTACAATTGCGTTGGTATGCCATTTTACAATTGCATCACAATTTTGAAAAATTTATCATGGCATTAAATTACATCGTTGATATCAAATCACTCATTGTGATCCTATTCTACAAGTGTGTCACTTCGCAAAACTTGCGTCACTACACCAAAATACCCTCTTGCACAATAATTGTGCAATTTCTCAGCTAAACTGCAACTACGATCCTAGACCTAAATTGACAATAGTGTTGCATTCTTACAAATGCATTACAACAACATAATTGCATCGCCGACAATGACAAAGGTGTTGCAATATTGCAATGCAATTGTATGACCCAACTAAACTCAAAATTAAAGCAAATAAAGTGAAAATAAAAATGTTTTGAAGTGCATACCGGGGGTCCTATGTCGATGGACCACTAGAACTCTTAGAATATATCTACGAGGTGTTGGGGGAGTCTGGGATCAGCCATAGTGTCAAGATGTCAGAGCAAAAAAATAGAAAATCTCTAAAGCAATGTGTGCAAATGACTTGAAAATGACCCCTAAGCTCCCATTTAAGCTTAAAAATTAGGGTTTTTTTGACCTAATTGAAGGGGGAAAATGGGATTTTTAATCTAATTAATCAATTTTTGAGCCTATGAAGTCTTTCGAGCATATTTTAGTGTCTTGGGCTATTTTTCACATTTGTTTTGCAGCTGAACATACCTTATGTTTTTATCGCTATCTTAACCTAAAAATCAAAATTTTCACTCGATCTCTCGAGGGGCAGTATACCAACATAAATTCCTTCCGCTGGGGCAATAGTGGGGCATCCAAAATCATGAATTTTTAAATTTTTTTATTTAAGTGGCAATGTTAATCTGAAAAGTGTTAGTTGTTGAACCAATGCAACAGGTACCTCAATTCAAAGAGGGGAAAAATGTAGACACTTAAAGTTTTCCTGATCAATATCATGCATTCAAATTCGATTATTAACACCATTTTTGTCTTGATTTACCCCTTTTCAACTATTTAATTAAATAATCATAATTGTTTAATTAAATTCATCATTTTCTTCTATTAATCAAACAATCAACATTATTAGTTTAATTCACCTTTTCTATATTAATTTTTATCCTATTTAATTAAATAATGCAAATTATTTAATTAAATTCCCTAAGTCTTCTCATTTAATTAAATAATCTAAATTATTTAATTAAATGCCATTGATTTCCCCTTTTTAATTAAATGAGTTAATTGTTTAATTAAATATTTTAATTCATCCATCATGCACAATTAAATAATATTTTAATTATTTAATTGACTAATTTCTTTCAAACCTCCAATTTCCCTCACTTGCAAAGGAACATTCCTTGGAATATTCCTCCATTTCAAATTCAAACTATTTACCTCTTAAATTGAAATATTTTACACATGCCTCCTAAATTTTAGGATTTGTGTTTCCTCAAATCCATTTGAACCATTGATTAAATTCATCAATCCATGTCAACTTTCAATCTCATCCATTAATTGAATTATTGATCCATGCCAATTCCTCTCCTTGATTTTCATCCATTGATTAATCAAATCAATCTTGGCAATTGATTCACTCAATTTTCCTATAAATAGCCTTCATTTCTTGAGCAATTCATCCACATTCATTGAGAGCATATGCATTATAGTCATTTTAATAGCATTATTATGATCAATTTCATCATTTAGCATTTAATTTTCATCAATTTCCATCAATTGCATCCATATTCAAGCTTGTTTCAACCAAGGGATTGGAGAAGGGCTGACATTCCACATCAATTCAGCACCAACCCCACAATGGGATGAGGTTCGATGTGTTAATTAGGTTCCCTTTAAGCATTTCTTTGATATTTCATGTTTAATGGCTTATAAGATTAATATTTTTAAGAGTTTCATTGGGAGCATGATTTATTAGTTGAATCTTGGCTTACATCTTGTAATTCATTCATGTTCACAACTCCCACTCACTTTGAGTCTTCTAATCAATCAATTGACTGAACTCTTCAATCAAATCCTCATGCAACCAGTTAACTAGAATCCTATAGCCCATTGTAGTCAGTTTATTGGGCAATCAATTCCTCTCATTCATTCTCAACCCTTGATCTCAATTCAGCACCTCTTAATCCAAATCAATAAAATCTATATAAACAACGCTCATTACATGTTGATGTCTAACCAAAAACTCTTAAACTTTGACGTTTGCATCATTTGTGATCATATACTTGAAGATTATAGCAAAAGAGTAGCATACCCATTTTTGAGAGAAAAATCATACTAAGAAGGATAATGGAAGTCATCCATGGAAATATGATGAAGGTGAAGGTATCAATTGTTTAAAATTTGGTTTTATCTATTATTGCATTTTTTCCATTGATTAGATTGGATCTTATTGAGTGTAGGACTGCGAATTGTGGTTGTTTGCATTGTTTTCTATTATCTCTATGACCTCATGGTCAATTTTCCTATTCTACAGAAGCAAAGGTTGAAAAGAAGAAACCTATGTTGGAAAGGGAGTTTGGTGCCCCTAAGGACCCTACAAAGAAATCCAAAGGTACATCCACTCCTCTATAAACTCCACATAGTTTAAGAAGGTAAGGCATGACCTCAGCCTCCACACCTATTGCTACAAATCCCTCCAGAAAAAAATCAACAAGTGGTTCAAACAAGATAGATACATCTAGCCTCCATGGGAAAAAAAAGGCTCCAAAGAGAGGAAAGAAAGAAAAAGCAACAAGATCTACGTATTCAAAAGAAGAGGAAGAGGAAGAGGAAGAACATCAATTCGTACAAAAAAGGAAATCAAAAGTATCTCAGGAAGAAACATGTACAAAAAAGGGAAAGAAGAAAGAGGAGACCCCTCTGGTTCCTGAGCATAGTCTCATCAAGTTTGATGCATTGTTTAGTGCTATTTTAGAGTTTAGAATCTTCAAGGACACAAAAGAAATTTATCCAAAATCCAAATAATGTAGACAAGGCGAAAATTGAAGATGCCATTTTCTAATACATGGTGATGTTTAATGTTATCCTAGGTGAGATAGAGGATCATTTGTTGAATGATCTAAAGGGTGTATTGAACACAAGAAGACAAGAGGTAATTGAAAAACATGAAAAGATGAAAAAATTTATCTTGGAGAAGATTGGTTCCTCATTATCTCATGAGGAAAGAGCTAAGTTTTCTCAGTTGTGTGCCCAAAAATTTAGGAAAAAGAAAAGAGTAAATAATATTATGAGAAAAGAAAAGGATGAAATAGAGAGTAAGGAAAGAAACATTACAAATAGTTGAAAATCTTCTTAAGGAATTGGGAGCCTCTTTAGATGATGAAGATCAAATGTATCAAGATACATCCCTCCTGGAAAGCAATGATCTGGTCAATAAGAAACATGAGAAAGAAGATATGTTGACAAATAAAACCCATCCAAATGTGGAGATAACTACTAAGCAAAGGAAAGAAGATGACCAAGGAATTATTGAGAAGACTAAAGCTCAAAAGGAACAAATTATGCATCCTCTGAAAGTTGAGAAGATTGTAGAAGAGTGTTTTGGCAGTGGAGAGAAGGAGAATAATGATACATAAGCATAAGAAAGCACTAAAATAGGTTTTGAATCCTCCAGACCCTTTAGGGATTCATTCAAAGATCTTCTAGATATGAAATTGTAGTTCCAACTAGTGGTGTCTGCACAACTATTACAAATTCCTATGCAACAAGGTCAAGTGGATATGGATAGGATCTCTCCTCTCCATAAGTTGTGTATTGGTGATGTAATTCATACCTCCACAAGAAAAGAGATACTTCAAACTCACTAGAAGAGCATAGAGTTGGTTGATGAATTTTTCAAGATGTTACAAGAAGGCCTTCCTAGAGTATCCATTAATACTTCTATACTAGGTGTACAATAGTTGAAATTATTACTAGATCTATTAAGGATTACTCTGCTTGTCTAAAAGAGAAGATTTAAAGGGAAGAAACAAATAAGTTGGATAATATAAGGCTAATTTATGTCTCGGATAGTTGTGCTACTACACATACCAAGTTGCAAGACAACTTGAAGGATGTTCAAAAGTGTTTGGATGAATCCAAAAAATTGGTTCAATTTTGCTTGAAATGGTTAGTATCTACAAAGAGCATAAAGGATTAGATGGACTCAATTGAGTCTCAAATTGGTTAGGCCTATAGTGTGTATGATCCAATGAATGATGGAGATGGAGCAACCGAAGTGGTCATTGAAAATATGCATGGAAAATTCTTCTTACTACAAGAATAAAAAGAGAAAATCATAATGCAGTACAGTCAAATCTAAGATATGATAATTGCAAGGCTTACATCTTTAATGAGAGTTTTGGCCAATGCAGAGAAGGTTGTGCAAATTACAATAGTTCCTAGTTCTCTTGAAGAAGGAGAAGATCTCAATGTACAATTTGAAAACTAGAGCTACATGCTTTCCTTTTCCAAGAAGGATTGGGAGACACACCTTGCAAAATTAAAGGAATCATATCAGGTCAAATTACCCTCATCTAGTTGAAGTGTACATTTTGGAATTGTATAAACAATTTTTTATATCAATGAACATATGTGGAGTTAGTAGATGGTGTTATGGAATAGTTTTTGTTTTTAGTGATGGATAACATAGATAAGGGGATCTATTCTCATGTAGATAGATCGGTAAGGGGATGAAATGTGGAGTTACTACCCTTTTCCCTTGATGTCAAAGGGGGAGTGAAGCAGAGAAGTATGTTGCCATCAATGAAAAAGGGGGATATTTTTGGAAACATGTGCATGATGATGTATGGTGTTGTCATTGATGTCAACCCATTGTAGACATTATGATTTATCGGTATATATATTATATGGAGTAGACCAAGAGATTTTGGGTAGTCAGTTAAGTCCTAGACTGAGATAGTAATATAATAGAGGTATAGTTTTCTGGTCTGCATTGCTCCACATTGCAATATCTTGTCATGTGGTTTTTGTTGAATACCCAAGATACTGAGAGGGGGAAGTGAATCAGTATATTCTTAAACTTATTAAACACAGACCATCCAAATACTCCAATGCATATAATAGTAAAAATGAGCAAGAGCATTAACAAAATATAAAAGCACATAACACATGAACACTGGGATTTTTACATGGAAAACCCAAAATGGGAAAAACCACGGTGAGGATTAGCTCACAATATAGTATAATCAGTTACAAGATATTACAAAGGGTGGCTCACTGCTAGGACTCACTGTCCAAAATGGGACGCTCACTGCCTACAAAGATGCAATATAAAAATGTCTTACAACCAGAATATGAATTGATAAATTTACACCTAACAAGTGTTGATTCAGTTCCTTTGATGCTCAATAAACTGACTTTACACACTTCATCATCGTCGCATACTTGTCTATCAATCTTCACTTTTTTTTTCACGATCAATCTCAAAAATTTCCAATATATATATTTGACTCATCTACAAGCATCAATTAGGTCAGCCTAATTAGATGCAACCCTTATTCACCAAAAATATTAAATGTCAGCTTCAAGCTTGTACAAAACTTTTTAAAAATATTTCAAGCATGCAATACACTACAATATGTTGGCATGGACCTAAGATAGGTCACAAATACATCCACAACACAAAACCAATTCATTATAACATCAACTATTCATTAGGTCAGCTAGAGATAGACCTAATAACAAAATATAGTAATAGAGTGATGCCAATTCACCATACGAGCACTTGTGCACATGAAATTCTTAGTATGCAAACTTCTAGCAACCAAAAACCAACTCCCAAAACCACAAGTTATGATATTCATCAATGGAGGATTGCGGACCAAAATACCAAAGGATAATAACTATCATACTGGTTCAGAATACCGGATCAAGCTCAAACTTGTAGTTGCAACTCATATAACATGGTGACATCAATGACAACACAAAAGCTGCATAATGAGATGTTCTTCTTCATTATTCTAACAATCTCCCCCTATGTCATTGATGAAAACATGTGCCAAAAGAACTAACAAACCTCCTATGTGCAACACACTTTTCCCTTTTCTCTTCATGACATTCTCTCCCCCTTTGACATCAAGGACAAAGGGTAGTCCAAAAATATGAAAACTAAAAAATCATTACCCAGAGAAAGGTAAGCCTTGAAGCTCCTTAAGAATACCTTGCCATGTTGTCTTGCCATTCTCCCAACTCTTTTTAGAAAATACCAAAATTCTATTCAGAGACTCTAATTCCATCAAGCTTTCTTCTACATCATTCGAAGTACATGGAGTTAGATTGATCTTTTCTATTTGTTCTACATTTTCCAAAGAATCAGCTACTGGAGTGTACTCCATTCTCACAAGGTCACTTATCTGACCAAATCTTCTGATTATATCTTCCTTCTAGTTCTGTAGAATAAAGAATTTCTCTCTGTGATCAGTGATAGCATTCTAGGTTGACCTATCTCTGTCTTTAGATGCACTGTATTTATTGGAAACAACTATCAACTGGGACTCAATGAAGTCCATGAGATCTTTGATACTTTTTGTGGCATCCGACCACTTTATGTAGTAAAAAAATATAGTATTTGATGTAGACTCAGAATCTTGCAAAACTTCCAGGATCTTTTCAACATTGGTGTGTGCCAGAGCACACTTATCATGAAGTTTCAAAAGCCTTTTCTCTAATATTTTCTCCTCAATCTCTTGTCTTGTCTTATCACCAATTCCAGAGGCATACTCCTTGAAGGAGTCCAATAGAAGTTTTAGATTCTCTACCAGAGTGAGAGATTTATCTATTGATGTACTGAGGGGTGATGTCCTATAAGGTTTTAAGGGAATCATCAATAAGATCTATCCCCTTTTGATGTGTTTCCATAATTTATTTTCTTTTGGATGCATGCAATGCATCCCCTAACACAGGTTTTTGAATAGGAGATATTTTTTCCAAATCCAAACTGCCTTGAACCATGGGGAGTTGTAGAAGTTTCAGAGGAATTACTGACTAGAACCCTATTTTCTTAGATAACAAGCCTTTTAAAACATCATCGCTGAAGGAGGATTCTCCAGAGGACCTTTGTGATTCCATAACCTGCCTTTGATCTTCTTCATTCTTACTGGAAAATTCCCCATTTCTTTCTTCTTCCTCTACTCTTTCTTCTTCTACTACTTTTTCTTCTTCATTCCTTTCACCTACATCTTTATATTTTTCTTCTTTAGCTAGCTCTAGAAGGACAACATCAAGATTCTCTGGTTCAACTTCTTCCTCATTTTGTTTCTTTGTCTCCAGAGGATCATTTGTAAAACCTATTTTTGGAAGGATATTTGTATCATTTGTTTCGAGAGGAATGTCTTCCTTTACCTTTGTAGAATCCTCTTCTCCTGATTTAGGTGCAGAAATGGATGGGAGTGCACCAAACATACCATTTTTCTTAGCCATACCCCTGATGGCTTTTGTAGTTTCTTTATTTATTTTATTTTTATCTTTTTTCATTAGTGTATTTACCCTTTTCTTCATTCGAAATATCTTTGAGCATACCTTCTTCAAGGTTTCCAGATCATTTGTGTTCAAAGAAGATCCAAATTTCTCAAATTCCTCATTTCTTATCTTTTCTTCCAACTAACAGCCTCTGATCTTCTTTTCATTAGGGCATCCCACAATTTCTCAAGTACATTGTTCTTAACATAGTCCGAACTAACTTCCAAAGTAATAACATATTGATTAATAGCTAAAATCAATGTTTTCATGTCCTCTCTACCTACTCGAGTGTAAATTTCTACTGTAGGCTACAACATATCTTTAAAATGTACCAAGCTATTAACCAATGCCTCTAATCTAAGAGGGGAACCCGGTCTTACTAGTGATGATTTTTGTTCTTCCTAGTCCAAAGATGCCTAACACCTTTTCCTTCTTCAAGTCCAGTTTGGTGTGCACATGAACACCAAAATCCTATTATTCATCTTCTTCAGAGGATGACACATATAGATATCTCTTAGTGAAAACACTTGCTTCCTATGAAGCACCTTCAACGGAGGGAATGTTCCCTTTCTTCATTCTTATCAATTTAGCTGCAAGGTCTTCCTCCTCTTCTTCTTGATCTCCGGTGATACTGAGGTTCTTTTTCCTTGTTTCCTTTTCCTTCTTACCTCTCTTGAATGGTGCCACTGGAGGAGTCTCTTTTATTTTTCCCGATCTTGTAGTGGTTCTGGAAGGAGTCAGGACTTTTCCTTTACCAGGAGCACTGGGCTCTACCTTCACTAATGCAGGAGCTGGAGTTGGTTTTGAAGGAGTAGTCTTGTCGAATCTCCTCAGTCTTGATGATTCTCCACCCATCTTCTCTCCCTTTTCTCTTCCTTCTAAAATTTTTTTATTAGCGAGGCCAACCTTTCTAAGCATTTTATCTACATTCTTTCTTATCATAGGAAACTTATGATTCAAGTGAACTTCCATAGATTTTTCCTCATAAGTGCCCACTCTTGGTTCACTGGTATCTTTTGGGCTTTTCAATAGGACTTGTACATAGCCTTTTGCTTCATCCTCTATAACTTCATAACCTAATGATTGGATCCAGACAGTCTGGGGTTCAACTACCTCAGTCATGCACTCATCTATGGAGAAACGAAATATGCTATCATTCTTTTTGTACTTTTCAACAACTTTCCTTGGGATCCTTTCTCGTTCATTCATGTTGCTTTTGAATACAATAAATTATGTTGTTATAGCATTATCACAACTCTTCAGACCACCCAAGTTGTGCATATAATAAAAAAATTGATGTGCAACAGGTCTTGATGTATCCCAAATCACCATATCATCTCTTCCAAGAAGCCGTATAAGAAAGTAGAACAACAAATGAACAATCAAGGAACCAAACTTAAATGCATATTTCTTCTCCCTTGTCATCTTCAGATTTTCAAACAATTGTTTCCAGAGAAGTTCACACAAATAATATTTTGTACCATTTTTTGCCATGTCATATATGGTGTATATAGTTGTATTAGACACAAAATTTTCCCTATTTGTGAAGTAGATCTTGTGACCGGTCATTATAGCTGCATACTTCACAACAAGATTGGTAATAGGTTTTGTTGCAAGGTGTAGACACCGAAATCTGGTTTAAACCTGCGACTTCCATATTCTTCATAATTCTTATTCTTTAGGGTCATGATTAAATAATGTCAATTATTTAATTATTCACCTTAACATTAATTCTTCTATTAATTAAATAATCTTAAATATTTAATTAATTCACACTTTTCTTTATTCTATCTAATTAATTAAATAAATGCTTCTTATTTAATATCTTACTAATTAACCTTATCCTTCTTGTCAAATTAAATAAATTCTTATTTAATTTACTCTTTATCATATTTCAACTATAATTAAATAAATTCATTATTTAT
>VDFB02000008.1:98334965-98390989 GCA_007258455.2 Sequoia sempervirens | reverse complement strand
TGTTATCACTTCCTAAAGTGATTGAACCAGATTGAATTTTATTCCATCCATGACTCAAGTTTGTCTGACCATCCATACTCGAGCTTTGCATCACAATCAATATCTCTTGCAATCACAAAATTCCAAATATTAAATCCCTTTTTAAACAAATATGTCACCATATAAATAAAACCATTATTCAAATGTTAGTACAAAATCTATAACACTCACTTCTAAAAAAAAACAAACATACCACAAATCCTTGCATATATACCAAATCATCGAGATCAATGTATAATTTTTTTAAAAAGTTAACATTTCACTTCACGTTTCAACCCGGTACCCAATACCCAGTATTCAGCTTTACCCACTTTCTCGGACCTTGGTTATACTGGACTCCAACTTACCAGACGAGAGCCATTCGCTTGAACTTTACATTACCTCTTTCCTTTTTTGCATTTCTGGTCCACGGTACTCGGTGTACGAAACACTTACCAGACAAAGTACTTTCTTTTAAACCAAAGATTTCTCTTTTCTTTTCACTTTTGGTGATCTGCCAATTTGTTAGCTCCTGCCATAGAAGTTATATTTCACTTGGGTCCCCAAGCCTTTTCAGTCTTGGGGCATGTTGTGAGACCACACAATAGTCGACACATCACCACTCATCTTCTCACCTTTTTGAGCAAGATGTTCCCACACAACCATCACACAATTGCACATTGCATCTTGAAGTCTTCATTCACAAAAATAAAAGTCAAAAGAGTCTTGGTGGATGGAGGTGCTAGTCTTAATATTTGTACCCTTCAAATGATCGAGAACTTGGGTTACTCTAAAGATGTCATTGAAAAAGAAAAAGGTGTTACTATAAATGCATATGATGATCAAGAATGGGTTTTTAAAGGCACAATAAAAATCCCCATCCATGTAGGACCCACAATTGCAAAAAATACTTGCCAAGTGCTTGACCCTGATCTACCATATAATATTCTTCTAGGTTGTCCATGTATCCATGCCATGCAAGCCATAACTTCCACCTACCATCAATGCATTAAATTTCCCTATAAAGATAGAGAAATCACAGTCCATGGTGATCTCAAACCATTCTATTATTGAAAAAACATACAAACAAAGTACTATAGGATCCTACAAGTTTCCAATAATGATGAAGTGCCAACACCCTCCTCATTCATTGAACCATTTTCCCTATCTTCCACCTCTAAATCAAAAGCACCCATCATGCACAACATCCCTAATATCAAAGTAGTGATCAAGGACAATAGTTGTGGAGACTATAACTTGAAGAAGGATTCATTTGTAATTGGAGAGTTACCTCTTTCTCCTAGATCTCATGAGTAGCCTCAACATATTGATAAGGTATCTAAAAAAATCAAGATAGCATCTACCACTTTCGAAAAGTGGGGAGATTTGAACAAAGAAATCATTGATGAGGAGAATGTATCAGAATTGTTATATCAACATAATAGACCCAAGCCCATTCTTCCAGTGGAGGATGGCAACAAAGGATTGCAGTTGATGATGGGTTTGGGATACAAAAAGAATGACAAGCTTGGTTAGAACAATAAAATTTTTCTAGAACCCCTTGCTCTTGAGAAATGACCTAAGAATCTTTGTCTTGGATGTACCAAAAGAAAAGTGACCATTTGTGGCAAGGGTGCTTTTGTTAAGGGAGTCAAATCTCCCTCTTGGTTACCCATATCACATAATGACACCATCAATGGCTTCCCCCTCGACATCACTGACCTATTTTAGAATACTTGTATATTCATGATAACCACTACATCCTTTGCTTCAAATAGCCAAATCACTGAGTTAAGACTAGTCTACCCTCAACTTATAAACTGGGACCAATAAGGATCGCCTATTTTGGATTCATTCGAAAATGATGAAGCTATCTTTGAGTTCATGGGAATTTGTGAAAACATGCCATATGGAGATCACAAATTAGGTTTTGACAACGAACTAGATACACAAGCTTACTATGGGGAAACAATTGAGTCTCTCAGTTACAAAATGGAAAATATGAGAATCGTGTCTCGATACTTAAGTAAAAACCACACTATGAAACTTTATAATCATGAAATAATAAAAATAAAGGATGCATCCAATAGTGAAAACATCTCTGAGGTACCAAAGGATGAGGGATTCAATCTTTCCCTTAGTGCCATACATCAAAAAAAGTCAACAGTGCTTGCAAAGAAGTCCAATCCAATAAATGTAGGGATAGATGAGGCACCTCAAATCACTTTCTATGTAGAATCACTCTTAGATGAAGATAAAAAGAACTTAGAAGTATTCCTGAAAGATAAAAAGGTAAAATTTTCATGGTCTTATGAAAATATGTCGGGCCTTGATCCTAAAGTAGTTGTACACCATCTTACAGTTTATCCTCATGCAAAACCAATAAGGCAGAAGTTGAGAAAGATGCATGCATAGATAACATTGTTGGTCAAACTGGAAATGCATAAGCTTCTTGACATGGGATTTATCATATCAATAGATTATCTTGAGTGGGTTTCAAACTTAGTACCAGTCTCAAAACACACTGGGGCATCCAAATATGTACTGACATTAGAGATTTAAACATGGATAGGTTCTCAAGACACAACCAAATCATGATTTCCAAGGAAGATTAAAACAAAAAAACATTTACATGTCCATGGGGAGCCTATTGCTGGAACATGATTCCATTTAGTTTGAAGAATGTTGGAGCTACCTACCAGAGAGAAATGACATTAATTTTTCATGACATGATCCACAAGACTTTAGAAGACTATTTAGATGAAATTTTAGTGAAACCAAGAATAAGGAAGGAACATCTAGAGGTATTGGGACCATCTTTGATAGACTTGAAGAGTACAAGGTGTGGTTGAATCCAAAAAGTGCATCTTTTGTGTAACATTAGGAAAAATCCTAGGATACATTGTATCACAAAGAGGAATTGAGATAGATCTAGCTAAAGTCAAAGAAATCCTAGATATGGAACCACCACAGACATTGAAGCAACTAGGAGGTTTACAAGGGAGATTGTAGCCTATTAGAAGATTTATAGCATAGATGGTGGATAAGATTCATATTTTTTCTCACCTTCTTCACAAGGGGATAGCTTACAAATGGGATGAGAAATGTGATAAGGTATTTCAATAACTAAAATATTATCTATTGACATTGCCCATCCTTATGCCACCAATACGAAATAAACCTTTGATTCTATATATCTCAGCTACATCAAAAACTTTGGGTGCTCTTCTTGCTCAACATGATGAAATAAGGAAGGAGAGAAATTTACTACATTAGTGGGACTTTTTTCAGATATGAGATGAACTAGTCATCAATTCAAAAGGATTTCCTAGCAGTGGTATTCACCTCATAGAAATTTAGACACTACATGCTTTTGCTCCAAGTGAAGCTTATCTCTAATATAGATCCATTGAAGTATCTATTATCCAAGGCAACCCTCACTAGATGAATGGCCAAGTGGGTGATGATCCTCATATATTTTGATATAGAGTATGTAGATAGAAAAGCTATCAAGGGGTAGGTTATCACAGATCAATTGGTAGAGGCATAGGTCTATCTATGCAAAGAATCCATTGGTGTCTAAATTTCTTGATGATTCAGTGTTTTTACTCAACATAGTGGATCCATGGAAGTTATATTTTGACAATTTTCATATGCAACATAGACCTAGAGAAGACATTATCTTCATCACCTGACAAGGTGATTGTATCCCTAATTCATTTTGGCTATCTTTCCCATGTGCCAAAAACATCACCGTGTGTGAAGCTCTTATCACAATACAATGGAAAATCCAAGAATTGAAGGTATATGGAGATTCATAGTTGATTGCAAACCAAGTTAATGATGACTATCAAACCAAGGATGACAAGCTCACACCTTAAAAATAGATGGTGGAAAGCCTAAAATATTTCTTCATCTATATCACATTCGAGCATATACCTCATATAAAAAATTGAGCAATTGCTGCTTTAGAAACTATCAAGTCCTTGTTAGATATGTCACATAACATTCTTAAGTGTGAATTCCTTATTGAGAAACTTCTCATCCCAACATTCAAAGTACCAAAATTTGAATTCTTATGTGAAATCGTTGGTCTCGGTTCTCCTTGGTATCATGATATATTTACTTACCTACATAGAGGTATCCTTTCATATGACATCACTTTGAACCTTAGGAAAACCTTTATCAAGAAAGCATCCCAATTTTTTTATCCTAGGTGATAACCTTTACCATCGAAGTATGAAAGGAAACATTATTGTGATGTATTAACAAAGAGGAAGCTTTGACTGCATTGAAAGAAGTAGACGAAGGCATCTGTGGATCACATTCAAGTGGTATGACCTTGGATAAGAAACTATCGAGGATAGGGTATTTCTAGCCTACCATAGAATGGGAAGCTCATCAATATGTCAAGAAGTGCATGTAATTTCAAAAGCATGGGGACCTTATCCATGCGTTAGCTCAAGAACTCCAACCCATCACTACACCTTGCCCATTTCTCATAGTAGGGACTTGAACTCATAGGAAAGATCACCCCTACCTCATCTAATGGTCATAAATTTATCATTACAACCATTGATTATTTCATGAAGTGGGTGGAAGCAATCCCTATGATCTACATCACAAGAAAAAAATATCTAAATTCATCCTGAACTACCTCATTTGTTGTTATGGGATTCCATAAGCCCTTATCTCAGACAACAAAACACCTTTCAAAAATCAGGATGTCTTTGTGTTATGCTAAAGGTTCAATATCCAACATCGATTTTCTACCCCATACTATCCCAATGGCAATGGTCAAGCTAAGGCTTAAAAAAAACCATCCTAAAAATCCTCAAAAAGGTAGTCAATGAATTTGGTCATGACTGGCATTTGCAATTGAACCCCACCTTGTGGGCTATAGAACCAATATCTTCATGCTTATAGGTGCTACACCTTTTTCCCTAGTGTATGGAACTAAATCTTTCCTATCCATCGAGGTCAAGCTCCCTTTGCTAAGAGTATCATTGCAAAATCTCATTATCGATGAAGAATACAAAGTGGCTAGATTCAATGAGTTAGAACTATTGGATGAACATCACCTAGTAGCTTTGAATCACTTACAAACTTATCAGAACTGACTGAAAAGGAGCTATAATAAGAAGATCAAAAGTTGATCCTTCTAGGTGGGAGATCTTGTATTGAAGGAGAACCAAAAGAATATGCCAGATCTAGATAGCAAAGGGAATTTTGAGCCTAATTGGTTAGGACCATTCATTTTCATAGCTAGTTATGGTTTTGGATTCTATCAATTATGAACACCTAAAGGATAACCCTTGTAGGAGCCTATCAATAGCTCGCATATCAAGAAGTTTTATGACTAGGCTTGAAGGGTATAAATCCAAAAATCCAAAAACAAATCTGAAAAATAACAAAATAAAAAAGAAAAGAAAAAGGATTGAAAACAGTAAAGAGAAAAAATCGTCCTCTAGCGAAAACCACTTCAGTGGTGCTTTGGGCAAGTACCTTGGTGAAAATATAGAAAAAAAGGCACCTCATGTAAATAAGCACTATCCATCCATCATTGAATATTCATCTTACTCTTCTTTTCCATTCATCGCATCCATCCTTCATCCTATATTATCTTATCTATTCCATCACCCATCTGCGTTCGTATCTTAGTTAGATATTAAGTATCATTTTACCCTTTAGTACTATTTGACACATTGCTAAGGTCAATTTTTCCTACCTATATTGAGGTAGTCTATCACATCATACTAGGGGAATCTATCTATACTTGCAATGGATTAGATTCTTGTATATTCCCTTAAGGTTATTCAAAAAATCTCAAAAATCCAAAAACAATCACAAAATCCTAAAACCAAAAACATTTGCAAAATCATCAAAATCCAAAAACATCAAAAACATCGTGTAAAGTCAAAAATAAAAAAAAGCATCCAAAACATCGTGTAAATTCAAAAATGCAAAAACATCCAAAACATCATGCACACTCAAAATCCAAAAACATTTAAAACATTTGTATAGTCAAAATCCCAAAAAATTTAAAATAGTGTAAAGTTAAAATCTCAAAAATCCAAAAACAGTTGCAAAATCTCATAAAATCCCAAAACATTTGAAATCTTGTAAAGTCAAAATCCAAAAAAATCTAAATCACATCAAAATCCCTAAATAGGTCTAAAAAGTCAAAAATTCAAAACACTTGTTGAACTACATTGCCTCTGAGCTTGAATGTAGGCAAGGCCATCATCGATGAGTCCCCAAGGCATTAAGTTAGTCTTTAGGAGTTTGTGACAATAAACTAACAATCCATCAATGTTCATGTCATCAATAAATGGTTATTGGTTAGAGTCAGTCAAACTATGTTGTCTCTACATGTATAACGTAGGCAAGGCCATCACTGATGAGCCCTCGAGGCTATAGGTCAATTTACCCTTAGGTCTTGATCTAATATGAGAAAACACCAAAAACATTTGAAAAAATTGAAAACCCAAAACATTCGTAAAACATTCAAAAATCCTAAATAGCCTCAAATAATGGAAAACTTAAACATTCACATACACTCAAAAAGATCAAAAATAGCCTCAAAACATTGCAAAACATCAAAAACATTGAAATATTCCAAAAAATTTAAAACCACCCATCTCATTTCACTTTCACCTGCATTAAACTTCCATCCATAATAAATCAATATTCACCATCAACCTTTGGTAAACAAGTGGAAACAAGTGTGGAAATTTGTCAGGTGTAAACCTAAATGTAAAAAATTGAAAGTCTAGATGATGAGTAAACAAGTAGGTTAACATTTGTATCAACAACCTATCAAACAGTTTAGTCTTAGTGAAAACATCTGATAAACATTTCCTAGGATGCATCTTTCCTACAATGGACGTCATCATTGAAAATCATCTTAGCTAGATTACTATGGCAAGAGATATGAATACAATTGACTGTTTGTTCATTTTGATATTTTCTTATGATTTATCTTATCAAATTATTCCAATGACCTCTCGATGATATCTATCAAAACAATTTAGAGAGAAAGGAATGGGGGTATTGATCTTTATCTTTTGTTTGTTGTGCTTGTTGGATGTTCTTGTAGTACAACCTTGATGAAGACTTATCTTGCATGTGCAGAGTAGGCTCTAGTGAAACAATAGCTAGGAAATTTCAAGTTCTTAATACCTTTTGTTTGTTAGTCTCATTACTTCAACAACTTACTCTTTCACATGGTCAAGCAAGGTTTCTATATGTCATGTCTCAACAAGAATACTCCTATCTGTTTTTAGAGTCAAAGTCCATCACATTAGATACAAATCCATCTTGTTATCAATACCTTGATGCCTCGTGTCTATTTGCTATATCAAAAAAAAGGAATGATATGATGAAGTATACCAATCCCTAAAACAAGCCAATCATCATCTCTCATCACCATATCTAATTAAGTCTCAAAGAATCATAGGCTTGTTGGACTTCTGAATCAATATCAAAGTTAATGGTTAATATATCCATTCTATTCTTCTATCTTCTTTCCATGGTAACATGGTGTCATGACAGTCAACAAAAATAATAAATGCATCCATCTTGCATCCACAAACCATCAACATACATACATCTTGCATAATCATAATCATATCATAAGCATGTCATATTGCATAGAAAATACACAAAAGGAAATGAATCTCATAGCATGGACATCCTACATCATCATGGCATGTCATATAGAAAAGATACTAAAAAATTAAGTAAATCATCCATCACATATGCATCCATGTCATAAACCATACATTGAATACATCCATATAACATCACATCATAAATCATAAATCATATACATCATATGCATAATAAACATCTACATCCATAACATAACATAAACATAAAATAAAACATCGCATCATAAACATCATAAGCATCACATCAAAGGTCATTTCTGTAGAGAAGGGGCATTCACTAGTCATGATTCTCTTTATTCTCAAGAGATTCCTAAGGGGTGAACTTCCCTAAACTAACTCAGGGAAAAAAGAGAGAGTTTCAGAATTAGAAAGAGCAAGCCACAAAGGTTTTCTGGACAAACTAGCAAGTTTTCGGCCAAAGGACGTCAGTGCAACAAATGAATGACAACATGGCACGTTGGAGTCCCAAAGGTGCATTGGCATATTGTATAGACCAGAAACTGAGTTTATCATAGAAAACGACAAAGTGACTACTAGCAATCTAATTACTAAGAACTTCCAAAATGCCAGAAAGTAATAAAATATAATAGAACTAGAATAAAATAAAGGATAGAACTAAAGAGGATAAGAGATAGAAACTTCTCACAACCCAAGTAATGAAGCCTCCAACATTTGAATATCCTCACTACCTCTGTGTAATATTGAGAGAAAATGTTGGGGTTGTATAGGGGTTTACCTCAGACAAACCCCCATTTTGGTGTTCCCACCTCCATAGACAACCAAATAGATAGATAGAGATAATAGGAATGAAATGAATGCAAGAGTGATAAAAGAAATCCCCGCTCAAGGAGGAGAACCCGTATCATAGGGATGTGATAAATCCCAAGATGCTCGCAAGCACAAGGTAAGAAGATATCAGCTGCAAGGCTTAAGGAAGCCAAAGAGTGCAAGGATGAAAGAAAGGGTTGCAAGAGAAAAGAGAGTTACAAAGAGCAATGTAAGAGCTTAAGAGTTCTTGAAGCTATTGTAACAAGTGAGAGATTTGTGCAAGCAAGAGAGTAAAGAGGGAAAGGAGAGTGTATGCAAAGAGAAAGATCTAGAGATAAGCCAAGGAAAAATAGATTGAAAATACAACTTTTAAAGAGGGAAAAGAAGCTTCTCAAGTAGTTACAAGGCATCCTAGGCCGTTACCACCAACAAAGGTAAGTGACAAGTGAAAAAAATGCTCAGAAATAGTTTTTTTAACATTAAAATGTCATAGGACACTAGCACCATGCGCTAGTTTCCAAAAACATCATGCTACAAAATGACGAGAATGAGAAAAGCACAAGGTTTGACGCAAAGCTGATGTATGAGGATAGTTGTTGAAAAGGGGTCCTAAACATCTTGAAAGGGAAAAAGGATGATGCAGGGGCTAAAATGAGCCTACACAAATGCTAGGGAGTGGACACTAAAGAAAATGCAAGAATATGAAATTGCAAGGGGTGAAATTTTATGACATTACAATCTCATATATATCATCAAAATTGATTTTCATGATACAAAATCTAAGTCAATGTGTGATATCGTAAGAAAATGAATATACAAGAGGCTATCAAAATCAATTGATGAATGTATATACATAAAAAAATCATGACTATGTATCAAAAATGTCTATACAAAGCTATCCTCAGCTCTGTCTATCATTGTTTTGTGATAGAGGTTGAGAGGGTTGTCGATGACTGTTACCCAAATGTTGATGGAATAATGGTGCACCTGCCAAACTACTAGGGGAAACCCCGCTCCTATGTGAAAAATTAGTCTATCGTCGGTGTCTAGGAACATCCTTGTGGTATAGTGTGTGGTAATATGTGGCCTCGACCATGGCCTATCCATACAAGGTAGTGGATACAACTTGTCCCTATGTTTGAGTGGTAGCAGCCTCTAACTACTGCCTATGACCTGTCTCTTGGGCTAGTTGGATGGTCAGTTGTTGAACCTGTTGATGCTCTTGGTCATGGTCTGCCCTATATCTATCTCAATCAATCACTGTTGTGTCTCGCTCCTGTCGAGTGGTATCTCTATCTTTGAGGGACTAGTCCCTCACAGTTCTCAAAGCAAGAATATATGCATCACGGGGGTCTAGACCCTATGGTTTTTTTTGTTGCAACTATTTTTGATACTGATGTGGTGGTGATGATGGTTGTTGTTTCTATCGTAATGGTTGAATAAATGGAGGCTGCCTTGGTACTTGTCCCACACTAGGCTAATGTTCAACACCCTACTATTGTATGTCTTGTTGATGTCCATCCCTAGGAACTTGTCCATTATGCACATCATGGGGAGGCTACTAGGGAACTCTGTCCTATCCTCGTACCCTGGCTCTACAAAATATATGTCCCCCAACTAGATCTATAAGCTATACTAGGGCATGTTGTAGGAACCAAGCATCATAAGTAGGTGTACTGCTTGCATCGTAAGGACCCCCTACATAGATCCATGGTTGTGGAACAAGCTATCTGAAATCCTTGATCACAACCTAAGGAGGGATTTGTTGTCCCCAACCTATCTCCCTAGTAGTCTATGCATAAATGGCTCTGTTTGTTGGAGGCACTACATTCTGCACCTCCCCAAACTGATGTGCCACCCAATTAGGAAAATACCTCTCGACCATATGATGCTCATGTCCAAGCATATACCTAGTCTATCATGCAAAGAACAACTGATCCTGGTCTTCATACCACATATGATCTTGGATCCAAGGTTTCCATCTGAACATTTTCATATCATCAATGACCGCCTCCAATAGGCTATGCTCGCAGTGCCTATGTGTTGGAGGGTAGTAATGGCTCCATTATAGTATACCACTAGTTGCTCCTCATAAATTTTTGCTAATGTAATGACCAATTTGAGCACAAAAATGTGCTCCTAGTCCCAAATGTGAAGTAATGTGACACCAACTAATATAATCCACCCTCACATGTATACAACCTGGTGCATATCATGGTATAAGGAAGCAAGTATCACAAGACCCCAAACATAAAGAGTCATTTGATGTACCATCCCCTCCTGGGCTAGTCCTTAACCAAATTTGAAGCCTTTGCTTCATCTTTCTAGTACTAGTACTCCATAGATCAATGCCCCTATCACCAGTGTTAAATTAGGTACTTGTCCTTGGTACTGTTGTAGGTCAATCTAGTGGCTATCTACCCAAAGGGTATATGTACTAAGAACACCATATATAGCATCCATCATAACATCAATATCATAAATGATATGCTTCCCATGTATTGGCACTTGAAATATGTGCTCCACATCTTCCAATGTGACCATGGCCTTGCTGGTGGGAAGATGGAATGAAGAGGTCTCATTGTGCTAGCGCTCTACTAAAGCTGTCATCATGGCTAGATGTGTCTGAATCCTTGACATGTGAGCTACAAACCCCAATTTGATGGCTCCAAGAAAGAAGTTCTCATCATCCCAAAAATGGGAAATTTGAGAAAAAATGTTGGGTCTGCACTCTCGAGACATGAGCGTTCAAATGGTCTCCTGCATGCATGAAGTGAACAACATCAAAATTGCTAAAAAACGGAAAAATTTTGAGTTTAAAACCTCGAATCTATAATTGTGTGCCTATTTTACAATTGCGTTGGTATGCCATTTTACAATTGCATCACAATTTTGAAAAATTTATCATGGCATTAAATTACATCGTTGATATCAAATCACTCATTGTGATCCTATTCTACAAGTGTGTCACTTCGCAAAACTTGCGTCACTACACCAAAATACCCTCTTGCACAATAATTGTGCAATTTCTCAGCTAAACTGCAACTACGATCCTAGACCTAAATTGACAATAGTGTTGCATTCTTACAAATGCATTACAACAACATAATTGCATCGCCGACAATGACAAAGGTGTTGCAATATTGCAATGCAATTGTATGACCCAACTAAACTCAAAATTAAAGCAAATAAAGTGAAAATAAAAATGTTTTGAAGTGCATACCGGGGGTCCTATGTCGATGGACCACTAGAACTCTTAGAATATATCTACGAGGTGTTGGGGGAGTCTGGGATCAGCCATAGTGTCAAGATGTCAGAGCAAAAAAATAGAAAATCTCTAAAGCAATGTGTGCAAATGACTTGAAAATGACCCCTAAGCTCCCATTTAAGCTTAAAAATTAGGGTTTTTTTGACCTAATTGAAGGGGGAAAATGGGATTTTTAATCTAATTAATCAATTTTTGAGCCTATGAAGTCTTTCGAGCATATTTTAGTGTCTTGGGCTATTTTTCACATTTGTTTTGCAGCTGAACATACCTTATGTTTTTATCGCTATCTTAACCTAAAAATCAAAATTTTCACTCGATCTCTCGAGGGGCAGTATACCAACATAAATTCCTTCCGCTGGGGCAATAGTGGGGCATCCAAAATCATGAATTTTTAAATTTTTTTATTTAAGTGGCAATGTTAATCTGAAAAGTGTTAGTTGTTGAACCAATGCAACAGGTACCTCAATTCAAAGAGGGGAAAAATGTAGACACTTAAAGTTTTCCTGATCAATATCATGCATTCAAATTCGATTATTAACACCATTTTTGTCTTGATTTACCCCTTTTCAACTATTTAATTAAATAATCATAATTGTTTAATTAAATTCATCATTTTCTTCTATTAATCAAACAATCAACATTATTAGTTTAATTCACCTTTTCTATATTAATTTTTATCCTATTTAATTAAATAATGCAAATTATTTAATTAAATTCCCTAAGTCTTCTCATTTAATTAAATAATCTAAATTATTTAATTAAATGCCATTGATTTCCCCTTTTTAATTAAATGAGTTAATTGTTTAATTAAATATTTTAATTCATCCATCATGCACAATTAAATAATATTTTAATTATTTAATTGACTAATTTCTTTCAAACCTCCAATTTCCCTCACTTGCAAAGGAACATTCCTTGGAATATTCCTCCATTTCAAATTCAAACTATTTACCTCTTAAATTGAAATATTTTACACATGCCTCCTAAATTTTAGGATTTGTGTTTCCTCAAATCCATTTGAACCATTGATTAAATTCATCAATCCATGTCAACTTTCAATCTCATCCATTAATTGAATTATTGATCCATGCCAATTCCTCTCCTTGATTTTCATCCATTGATTAATCAAATCAATCTTGGCAATTGATTCACTCAATTTTCCTATAAATAGCCTTCATTTCTTGAGCAATTCATCCACATTCATTGAGAGCATATGCATTATAGTCATTTTAATAGCATTATTATGATCAATTTCATCATTTAGCATTTAATTTTCATCAATTTCCATCAATTGCATCCATATTCAAGCTTGTTTCAACCAAGGGATTGGAGAAGGGCTGACATTCCACATCAATTCAGCACCAACCCCACAATGGGATGAGGTTCGATGTGTTAATTAGGTTCCCTTTAAGCATTTCTTTGATATTTCATGTTTAATGGCTTATAAGATTAATATTTTTAAGAGTTTCATTGGGAGCATGATTTATTAGTTGAATCTTGGCTTACATCTTGTAATTCATTCATGTTCACAACTCCCACTCACTTTGAGTCTTCTAATCAATCAATTGACTGAACTCTTCAATCAAATCCTCATGCAACCAGTTAACTAGAATCCTATAGCCCATTGTAGTCAGTTTATTGGGCAATCAATTCCTCTCATTCATTCTCAACCCTTGATCTCAATTCAGCACCTCTTAATCCAAATCAATAAAATCTATATAAACAACGCTCATTACATGTTGATGTCTAACCAAAAACTCTTAAACTTTGACGTTTGCATCATTTGTGATCATATACTTGAAGATTATAGCAAAAGAGTAGCATACCCATTTTTGAGAGAAAAATCATACTAAGAAGGATAATGGAAGTCATCCATGGAAATATGATGAAGGTGAAGGTATCAATTGTTTAAAATTTGGTTTTATCTATTATTGCATTTTTTCCATTGATTAGATTGGATCTTATTGAGTGTAGGACTGCGAATTGTGGTTGTTTGCATTGTTTTCTATTATCTCTATGACCTCATGGTCAATTTTCCTATTCTACAGAAGCAAAGGTTGAAAAGAAGAAACCTATGTTGGAAAGGGAGTTTGGTGCCCCTAAGGACCCTACAAAGAAATCCAAAGGTACATCCACTCCTCTATAAACTCCACATAGTTTAAGAAGGTAAGGCATGACCTCAGCCTCCACACCTATTGCTACAAATCCCTCCAGAAAAAAATCAACAAGTGGTTCAAACAAGATAGATACATCTAGCCTCCATGGGAAAAAAAAGGCTCCAAAGAGAGGAAAGAAAGAAAAAGCAACAAGATCTACGTATTCAAAAGAAGAGGAAGAGGAAGAGGAAGAACATCAATTCGTACAAAAAAGGAAATCAAAAGTATCTCAGGAAGAAACATGTACAAAAAAGGGAAAGAAGAAAGAGGAGACCCCTCTGGTTCCTGAGCATAGTCTCATCAAGTTTGATGCATTGTTTAGTGCTATTTTAGAGTTTAGAATCTTCAAGGACACAAAAGAAATTTATCCAAAATCCAAATAATGTAGACAAGGCGAAAATTGAAGATGCCATTTTCTAATACATGGTGATGTTTAATGTTATCCTAGGTGAGATAGAGGATCATTTGTTGAATGATCTAAAGGGTGTATTGAACACAAGAAGACAAGAGGTAATTGAAAAACATGAAAAGATGAAAAAATTTATCTTGGAGAAGATTGGTTCCTCATTATCTCATGAGGAAAGAGCTAAGTTTTCTCAGTTGTGTGCCCAAAAATTTAGGAAAAAGAAAAGAGTAAATAATATTATGAGAAAAGAAAAGGATGAAATAGAGAGTAAGGAAAGAAACATTACAAATAGTTGAAAATCTTCTTAAGGAATTGGGAGCCTCTTTAGATGATGAAGATCAAATGTATCAAGATACATCCCTCCTGGAAAGCAATGATCTGGTCAATAAGAAACATGAGAAAGAAGATATGTTGACAAATAAAACCCATCCAAATGTGGAGATAACTACTAAGCAAAGGAAAGAAGATGACCAAGGAATTATTGAGAAGACTAAAGCTCAAAAGGAACAAATTATGCATCCTCTGAAAGTTGAGAAGATTGTAGAAGAGTGTTTTGGCAGTGGAGAGAAGGAGAATAATGATACATAAGCATAAGAAAGCACTAAAATAGGTTTTGAATCCTCCAGACCCTTTAGGGATTCATTCAAAGATCTTCTAGATATGAAATTGTAGTTCCAACTAGTGGTGTCTGCACAACTATTACAAATTCCTATGCAACAAGGTCAAGTGGATATGGATAGGATCTCTCCTCTCCATAAGTTGTGTATTGGTGATGTAATTCATACCTCCACAAGAAAAGAGATACTTCAAACTCACTAGAAGAGCATAGAGTTGGTTGATGAATTTTTCAAGATGTTACAAGAAGGCCTTCCTAGAGTATCCATTAATACTTCTATACTAGGTGTACAATAGTTGAAATTATTACTAGATCTATTAAGGATTACTCTGCTTGTCTAAAAGAGAAGATTTAAAGGGAAGAAACAAATAAGTTGGATAATATAAGGCTAATTTATGTCTCGGATAGTTGTGCTACTACACATACCAAGTTGCAAGACAACTTGAAGGATGTTCAAAAGTGTTTGGATGAATCCAAAAAATTGGTTCAATTTTGCTTGAAATGGTTAGTATCTACAAAGAGCATAAAGGATTAGATGGACTCAATTGAGTCTCAAATTGGTTAGGCCTATAGTGTGTATGATCCAATGAATGATGGAGATGGAGCAACCGAAGTGGTCATTGAAAATATGCATGGAAAATTCTTCTTACTACAAGAATAAAAAGAGAAAATCATAATGCAGTACAGTCAAATCTAAGATATGATAATTGCAAGGCTTACATCTTTAATGAGAGTTTTGGCCAATGCAGAGAAGGTTGTGCAAATTACAATAGTTCCTAGTTCTCTTGAAGAAGGAGAAGATCTCAATGTACAATTTGAAAACTAGAGCTACATGCTTTCCTTTTCCAAGAAGGATTGGGAGACACACCTTGCAAAATTAAAGGAATCATATCAGGTCAAATTACCCTCATCTAGTTGAAGTGTACATTTTGGAATTGTATAAACAATTTTTTATATCAATGAACATATGTGGAGTTAGTAGATGGTGTTATGGAATAGTTTTTGTTTTTAGTGATGGATAACATAGATAAGGGGATCTATTCTCATGTAGATAGATCGGTAAGGGGATGAAATGTGGAGTTACTACCCTTTTCCCTTGATGTCAAAGGGGGAGTGAAGCAGAGAAGTATGTTGCCATCAATGAAAAAGGGGGATATTTTTGGAAACATGTGCATGATGATGTATGGTGTTGTCATTGATGTCAACCCATTGTAGACATTATGATTTATCGGTATATATATTATATGGAGTAGACCAAGAGATTTTGGGTAGTCAGTTAAGTCCTAGACTGAGATAGTAATATAATAGAGGTATAGTTTTCTGGTCTGCATTGCTCCACATTGCAATATCTTGTCATGTGGTTTTTGTTGAATACCCAAGATACTGAGAGGGGGAAGTGAATCAGTATATTCTTAAACTTATTAAACACAGACCATCCAAATACTCCAATGCATATAATAGTAAAAATGAGCAAGAGCATTAACAAAATATAAAAGCACATAACACATGAACACTGGGATTTTTACATGGAAAACCCAAAATGGGAAAAACCACGGTGAGGATTAGCTCACAATATAGTATAATCAGTTACAAGATATTACAAAGGGTGGCTCACTGCTAGGACTCACTGTCCAAAATGGGACGCTCACTGCCTACAAAGATGCAATATAAAAATGTCTTACAACCAGAATATGAATTGATAAATTTACACCTAACAAGTGTTGATTCAGTTCCTTTGATGCTCAATAAACTGACTTTACACACTTCATCATCGTCGCATACTTGTCTATCAATCTTCACTTTTTTTTTCACGATCAATCTCAAAAATTTCCAATATATATATTTGACTCATCTACAAGCATCAATTAGGTCAGCCTAATTAGATGCAACCCTTATTCACCAAAAATATTAAATGTCAGCTTCAAGCTTGTACAAAACTTTTTAAAAATATTTCAAGCATGCAATACACTACAATATGTTGGCATGGACCTAAGATAGGTCACAAATACATCCACAACACAAAACCAATTCATTATAACATCAACTATTCATTAGGTCAGCTAGAGATAGACCTAATAACAAAATATAGTAATAGAGTGATGCCAATTCACCATACGAGCACTTGTGCACATGAAATTCTTAGTATGCAAACTTCTAGCAACCAAAAACCAACTCCCAAAACCACAAGTTATGATATTCATCAATGGAGGATTGCGGACCAAAATACCAAAGGATAATAACTATCATACTGGTTCAGAATACCGGATCAAGCTCAAACTTGTAGTTGCAACTCATATAACATGGTGACATCAATGACAACACAAAAGCTGCATAATGAGATGTTCTTCTTCATTATTCTAACAATCTCCCCCTATGTCATTGATGAAAACATGTGCCAAAAGAACTAACAAACCTCCTATGTGCAACACACTTTTCCCTTTTCTCTTCATGACATTCTCTCCCCCTTTGACATCAAGGACAAAGGGTAGTCCAAAAATATGAAAACTAAAAAATCATTACCCAGAGAAAGGTAAGCCTTGAAGCTCCTTAAGAATACCTTGCCATGTTGTCTTGCCATTCTCCCAACTCTTTTTAGAAAATACCAAAATTCTATTCAGAGACTCTAATTCCATCAAGCTTTCTTCTACATCATTCGAAGTACATGGAGTTAGATTGATCTTTTCTATTTGTTCTACATTTTCCAAAGAATCAGCTACTGGAGTGTACTCCATTCTCACAAGGTCACTTATCTGACCAAATCTTCTGATTATATCTTCCTTCTAGTTCTGTAGAATAAAGAATTTCTCTCTGTGATCAGTGATAGCATTCTAGGTTGACCTATCTCTGTCTTTAGATGCACTGTATTTATTGGAAACAACTATCAACTGGGACTCAATGAAGTCCATGAGATCTTTGATACTTTTTGTGGCATCCGACCACTTTATGTAGTAAAAAAATATAGTATTTGATGTAGACTCAGAATCTTGCAAAACTTCCAGGATCTTTTCAACATTGGTGTGTGCCAGAGCACACTTATCATGAAGTTTCAAAAGCCTTTTCTCTAATATTTTCTCCTCAATCTCTTGTCTTGTCTTATCACCAATTCCAGAGGCATACTCCTTGAAGGAGTCCAATAGAAGTTTTAGATTCTCTACCAGAGTGAGAGATTTATCTATTGATGTACTGAGGGGTGATGTCCTATAAGGTTTTAAGGGAATCATCAATAAGATCTATCCCCTTTTGATGTGTTTCCATAATTTATTTTCTTTTGGATGCATGCAATGCATCCCCTAACACAGGTTTTTGAATAGGAGATATTTTTTCCAAATCCAAACTGCCTTGAACCATGGGGAGTTGTAGAAGTTTCAGAGGAATTACTGACTAGAACCCTATTTTCTTAGATAACAAGCCTTTTAAAACATCATCGCTGAAGGAGGATTCTCCAGAGGACCTTTGTGATTCCATAACCTGCCTTTGATCTTCTTCATTCTTACTGGAAAATTCCCCATTTCTTTCTTCTTCCTCTACTCTTTCTTCTTCTACTACTTTTTCTTCTTCATTCCTTTCACCTACATCTTTATATTTTTCTTCTTTAGCTAGCTCTAGAAGGACAACATCAAGATTCTCTGGTTCAACTTCTTCCTCATTTTGTTTCTTTGTCTCCAGAGGATCATTTGTAAAACCTATTTTTGGAAGGATATTTGTATCATTTGTTTCGAGAGGAATGTCTTCCTTTACCTTTGTAGAATCCTCTTCTCCTGATTTAGGTGCAGAAATGGATGGGAGTGCACCAAACATACCATTTTTCTTAGCCATACCCCTGATGGCTTTTGTAGTTTCTTTATTTATTTTATTTTTATCTTTTTTCATTAGTGTATTTACCCTTTTCTTCATTCGAAATATCTTTGAGCATACCTTCTTCAAGGTTTCCAGATCATTTGTGTTCAAAGAAGATCCAAATTTCTCAAATTCCTCATTTCTTATCTTTTCTTCCAACTAACAGCCTCTGATCTTCTTTTCATTAGGGCATCCCACAATTTCTCAAGTACATTGTTCTTAACATAGTCCGAACTAACTTCCAAAGTAATAACATATTGATTAATAGCTAAAATCAATGTTTTCATGTCCTCTCTACCTACTCGAGTGTAAATTTCTACTGTAGGCTACAACATATCTTTAAAATGTACCAAGCTATTAACCAATGCCTCTAATCTAAGAGGGGAACCCGGTCTTACTAGTGATGATTTTTGTTCTTCCTAGTCCAAAGATGCCTAACACCTTTTCCTTCTTCAAGTCCAGTTTGGTGTGCACATGAACACCAAAATCCTATTATTCATCTTCTTCAGAGGATGACACATATAGATATCTCTTAGTGAAAACACTTGCTTCCTATGAAGCACCTTCAACGGAGGGAATGTTCCCTTTCTTCATTCTTATCAATTTAGCTGCAAGGTCTTCCTCCTCTTCTTCTTGATCTCCGGTGATACTGAGGTTCTTTTTCCTTGTTTCCTTTTCCTTCTTACCTCTCTTGAATGGTGCCACTGGAGGAGTCTCTTTTATTTTTCCCGATCTTGTAGTGGTTCTGGAAGGAGTCAGGACTTTTCCTTTACCAGGAGCACTGGGCTCTACCTTCACTAATGCAGGAGCTGGAGTTGGTTTTGAAGGAGTAGTCTTGTCGAATCTCCTCAGTCTTGATGATTCTCCACCCATCTTCTCTCCCTTTTCTCTTCCTTCTAAAATTTTTTTATTAGCGAGGCCAACCTTTCTAAGCATTTTATCTACATTCTTTCTTATCATAGGAAACTTATGATTCAAGTGAACTTCCATAGATTTTTCCTCATAAGTGCCCACTCTTGGTTCACTGGTATCTTTTGGGCTTTTCAATAGGACTTGTACATAGCCTTTTGCTTCATCCTCTATAACTTCATAACCTAATGATTGGATCCAGACAGTCTGGGGTTCAACTACCTCAGTCATGCACTCATCTATGGAGAAACGAAATATGCTATCATTCTTTTTGTACTTTTCAACAACTTTCCTTGGGATCCTTTCTCGTTCATTCATGTTGCTTTTGAATACAATAAATTATGTTGTTATAGCATTATCACAACTCTTCAGACCACCCAAGTTGTGCATATAATAAAAAAATTGATGTGCAACAGGTCTTGATGTATCCCAAATCACCATATCATCTCTTCCAAGAAGCCGTATAAGAAAGTAGAACAACAAATGAACAATCAAGGAACCAAACTTAAATGCATATTTCTTCTCCCTTGTCATCTTCAGATTTTCAAACAATTGTTTCCAGAGAAGTTCACACAAATAATATTTTGTACCATTTTTTGCCATGTCATATATGGTGTATATAGTTGTATTAGACACAAAATTTTCCCTATTTGTGAAGTAGATCTTGTGACCGGTCATTATAGCTGCATACTTCACAACAAGATTGGTAATAGGTTTTGTTGCAAGGTGTAGACACCGAAATCTGGTTTAAACCTGCGACTTCCATATTCTTCATAATTCTTATTCTTTAGGGTCATGATTAAATAATGTCAATTATTTAATTATTCACCTTAACATTAATTCTTCTATTAATTAAATAATCTTAAATATTTAATTAATTCACACTTTTCTTTATTCTATCTAATTAATTAAATAAATGCTTCTTATTTAATATCTTACTAATTAACCTTATCCTTCTTGTCAAATTAAATAAATTCTTATTTAATTTACTCTTTATCATATTTCAACTATAATTAAATAAATTCATTATTTATTTAATTATTCATTTAAATCCCTTCATCATTTAATTAAATAAATCTTATTTATTTAATTATTCTTCGAATATTGTCTCTTGAATTAAATGAATTATTTAATTCATAAATTCTATTTTAACACATTCTTCTATATTTTAGATAATTATGTGAGTTATCTAAGTATTCACTTTTACTCAACTTGACATCTATTTTAATCGTTCAATTAACTATTGATTCGATGTCTGAGTGGCGTCTTTGAGTAATCTCTTCTTCAAATCATGCAATCATCCAGTTCTAACTCATTTGCGTGCACATGCATATTAATTAAATATTCTTATTTAATTAATTAAATGTTGTGCGTGCGTTCGAACAAAGAGTCGTTACAATCAATCTTTATCTTTGTCATGCAAAGATATATCTTATGTTTTCGAATGCCGAACTGAAGATTAAATCATTTATTTAATCTTTAATTCTATTTTCTAATTCGAATCACTCATGTTAATTCTATCAGTTATCTGAATGCATGTCCCATCTCTCAATCTCAACCGTCTGTTAATCTTTCAATCTTGACCTGTCGTTCGAATAATCAATTTTCTATAAATTTATTTGTCATTCTTCATTCCAATCTCTCTCGAAATCTCTCTCGAAATCTCTCTCGCGAATTTTGATAACTTTTGAGAGCACTTTTGTCTTGAATCTTCGATATTTTGCTAATCATTATCATAAGGCTATACTTACACGAACTTGAAAATCTGAGGGCAATTATACTACACAAGAAAAATGGAGAAGGGAAATCGAGATAATTCATGGAAATACGTTTGGAATTGGTGAGATTGTTTCAATTTTAATTACGTTTTTACTTTCCCATGTTCTTTGTTGCTTAACGATTGAAATTTGCATTTTAGATTCAGTATTGCATGCATGTGTGCTTCTAATCTTGATTCTTGTTGTATATTGTGCAAAAGCTTGTTTCATTTTTAGCGTTACACAAGGAATATTCTATCAAATGTTGCTTTGGTGAGTTCTATTACCACTTCATTTTTCACAGACTTCAACACTGGTACTGGTTCTGTATCACAGAGTCCAGTAACTGCCTTAATCACTTCTTTGGTTATTAGGTGAGGTCTGTCAGTCCACAAAAACTTATCATGAATTCTACTAAGAGTTGGTTTAACATACTTGTCATCAATAGTGGAGCTAAAGTTATGAAAATGATTCCACTGATCCAACTTCTTCATAACAATATTTGCATACTTGGGTTTTATTAAGAAATCATCCCTGGTGAGCTCATTGTGCCACACATCTATCATTTTTTTATGATTATATTCCTTAGCTTTAACTCTAATGTACATTCTAGTGTCTTCAGTAGGCATGACACCATGAGGAATCGATGAGAAGGTGCCTAGAGGGTCGTCTTCGAATACCTTCATGGAATACTTCTTATATGAAGGTCTAGGTCTTTCTGACACATTTACAACTACAAGGGTTTCCATATTTTCACAAACCAAGCTCTAATGATTTTAGAAAGTAGATTCACACAAACCCACAACAACATAAAAGAGTAAAATACCTTTTTCTTTTGCGCGAACCAAAACTAGGGTTTGCTCAACTCACTCTTCCAATTGCCTCAAAATCACTCCATATCGCTCTCCACTTTCTTCAAATGCACAAGTGATCAAAATTCCTTATAAATCCACTTTATAAATCAACAAGCTACCCTAATTCGCATTAAATGCGAGAAAATTCAAAAAATTGATAAAAACCTTCTTCATTGCACTGAAAACCCCTAATTTGCTCCACAAATGATCATGCCTACAACTTTTCTTCTGGTTCCTTTTGCATAAGCTTTGTTTATTCATTCTTTACAACATATCTTCATGCCAATGTCTTACACACCAAATATCTAGGGGGTTTGAATATTTTTTTGTTAATGCTCCCCCTAAAACCATGTTGGGTCTAACTGCTAGAGGAATTGTCTACACTAGATGAGGGCACAAACACATTTGATGTCACTGGCTCTTATTTATTTTTCCAAATCTTGTTCATTTATTGCTTAACCTCATTCTTGTCAATTGTCTTCACTAGTTCATTCTTTTTTACTGGATCAAATTTCCTTCCTCCTTTACTTCTACATACTCTTGAAATGTGTCTAGGCTTGTTGCAATTTTAGCAAAGAATATTTTTATTATTTTTTTGACCTCCATTAACCCTTGATCTGCATTGATTTTCTTTGTGTCCAAACTTATTACATGCATAGTAGTAACCAACAAAAGATTGATTCATTCTTCCTCCATTAAACCAATTCATCATCTGAGTTCTACATTCACTAGCTCTATGTCCATCTTTCTTGCATGCAAAATATTGTCTAAAGAAGGATCCAACATATTGGTTTATTCTACTTCTACACTCTATTTCCTTGTGACCAAATTTATTGCATGAAAAACAAACACCATTGAAAGATGGGTACCTTTGAGCATTTGGCTATCTGATAGGCAGTCTTCTAGCAAAGCTTCTTGGACTTGTTGTTGTTTTCCTTTATCTTGAGTCTTTTGATTATCCACTATGTTTGGGGTCTGCATAGCCTTAGAGATTTCACCTGCTTCCATTCCCAAACCACCTTTGTCTTTAAATGGTTTATTTGGTGGAGCTTGTTTTGAACTTATCTTCACAAAGTTTTTCTTTTTCTAGATCTTCTCTCAAGTTTACCACTTTTTGTTTAAGCCTTGTGCATTCATCAATCTTTCTTTGCACCACTGTATTCAAACAATCTTCAATTCTCTTATTTTCCTCCACTTGCACCTTCGATCTGGTGATCTCTTCATTTTCTTGTTTTAATTGCTCACTTACTTCTCTATGTATTTCTTTGAATTTCTTCAATTGCTCTTTCAATTTCTTGATGCATTCATTCACCTCATCAATATTTTCTTTCAAATATCTGTTTTCATTTTCAACCTTTTCAAGATCTTCAAGGGTTGTTCGAAGTTATTCTCTATCATCCATTTGTCCCAACTTCAAGATCTTCCTGAAGTTGTTAGGCTTCTTCAGAGGAACCAAGCTCTGATACCAATTTTTGAATACTGAAGATACTGAGAGGGGGGGGGTGAATCAGTATCTTCTTAAAATTATTGAACACACACCATCCAAATACTCCAATGCATATAACAGTAAAAATGAGCAAGAGCATTAACAAAATATAAAAGCACATAACACATGAACACCAAGATTTTTATGTGGAAAACCCAAAATGGGAAAAACCACGGTGAGGATTAGCTCACAATGTAGTATAACCAGTTATAAGATATTACAAAGAGTGGCTCATTTCCAGGACTCACTATCCAAAATGGGAGGCTCACTACCTACAAAGATGCAATATAAAAATGGCTTACAAACAGAATATGAACTGATAAAGTTACACCTAACAAGTGTTGATTTAGTTCCTTTGATGCTCAATAAACTAACTTTACACACTTCATCATCTCTGCATACTTGTTTATCACTCTTCACTTTTTTTTTTCACGATCAATCTCAAAATAGTCCAATATATATATCTGACTCATCTACAAGCATCAATTAGGTTAACCTAATTAGATGCAACCCTTATTCACTAAAACGATTAACTGTCGGCTTCAAGCTTGTACAAAAAAATTCAAAAAGAATTCAAGCATGGAGTACGCTACAATATGTTGGTATGGACCTAAGATAGGTCACAAATATATCCACAACAAAAAATCAATTCATTATAACATCAACTATTCATTAGGTTAGCCATTGATAGACCTAATAAAAAAATACAACTGAGTGATGCCAATTCGCCATACGAGCACTTGTGCACATGAAATTCTGAGTATACAAACTTCTAGCAACCAAGAACCAAATCCAAAAAAGAAAAGTTATGATATTCATTAGTGGATAGCAGACCAAACTACTAGAGGATAATAACTATCATACCGGTTCAGAATACCAGAACAAGCTTGAACTTGCAGTTGCAACTCATATAACATGGTGACATCAATGACAACACAAAAGCTGAATAATGAGATGTTCTTCTTCATTCTTCCAATATTTTTGAGGTGTTAATGGTATGTGTTGAAGGATCCTATATCCAAAGTTTCAAGGTTGTATGTCTTCCATAATAGAAGATATTAATGGCAAAGTATTAGGCTAAGTAGAGACATAATTACAATTTTTGAGTTCATGTTGCAATGCTCCACATTCCACCATAGATGATCTTTGTGTTGTGCATATTTCAAGAAGTGTTTGAAAATTTCAAATGTGTGTGCACTCTGTGTTTCAAGTGGTTTGGTGGTTCGTGTGTCAAGTTGTGGATGAATAGTTGGTTCATTTAGTTGTTGTTTCACTAGTTTTTTTGTGCGGTGTCAAGCTAAGGGTTTTGGGGCCATATAAAACTAAATTAAGTATGGAGTAGAATCATGGGAGTATCTAAATGTCATATCGACCTATCTTGGTGAATAACATGCTTGGGTTACTTCCACAAGGTATGTATGATGGATTTTTGAGCCAACGGGTTATGAGGTCACACGTTTCATCTAATTAGGCTGACCTAATTGATGATATGATTGTTTGTGGAATAAATACATATATATAGAAGGTCAATTCAGTGTGTGTAGTATGAAGAAGAGAGGTGCGAAGTGAAATATGGATTGTGATAGTGGTGATCTTGTGACAGTGAGGAACGAATTGTGTAAAGTCAGTTTTCTGAGCCTACTTGGAACTGTATCTTTAGCATATAAAAGAGGAATTATAAGCAATTTAATATCTAGTAGTGAGCCATATTTTTGTATATCTTTTGTAATTCTAGAAGAAGTGATCTTCCTTTGGAAATGATCCCTCCTATTTCTAGACAGTTATTTCTCTGAGCAACGAGCCTCCTATAATCTATTGTAACATAATATGATATATTATGAGCTAATCCTCACCGTAGTTTTTCCCTTTCAACAGTTTTCTACATATTTGGTGTTGTTGTATTGATTATTGTGATGTATGATTTAATTGTTCCTTTTCATTTCTATAAGTTCACTGAGATTCTTTGAATGCACCTTTAAGTTAATTAGTTTCAAGGAATACTAGTTCACCCCACTCTTAGCATTATGGGTGTTCAACATCTTCAAGGTAACTCAACTCGTGCAAGAGTTACAAATAATGCTATTCCTTTCTAAATATAATCTTTTGATATAGCTACACACACTAAATAAAATTATCCTTTATATCTTCACCAGCTTCTCTTCAATTTTCACCAACAAATAACTCTACTTCACACATATATATTTATATAACTCATGTGGTCACACTTGGATTCATGTCAATGCATCTAAACATTTGAAATATATACATGACATTACATTAAAATTTTTCCATGTCGTCTAGGGATCAATAAATAGACAAGATGACATAGGGTGGACCCAAATCCAAATTACATGAAACATGTAACACAATGGTCCAAAATTAAATTTTCTTTTTGTCAAAAAAACTTGATGTCATGTGCTACCATAGGGACCTTAACCATGTCTCATCTTAACTTCACACATAATATTTGAATTTTTCATGCTACTAGTCATTACTGCACACACCTTGAATGTGAACAGATTGATAAGCAGGAATAGAGAGCCTTTTGTCACTTCAACCTTCTTGCACACTAAAGCATACCTCTAAAAACTCAAGAAGCTGATAAAACTATTGTAGAAATACTCTCCTTCCAAACCACAAAGTAAAGATGCAATTCTAAAAGAAACATGGACCATAATTATATTTCTAGAGAAAACTCTTAGCCCAAAAGATATCCTTGAATTAAAACATATTGATATAGAATTTTAGATCACCACAGACATAGAGAATAAATCTAAGCAAGATATTGCAAGCATACAACAACAATTGATAGTATATATTTCTTGATTGTTATCCTTAGAGTAACATTACTAACACTGAACAAACTGAACTTTTGACATACACAAATTTAATTCAAGGGGAATATAATGAAAATTCAAATCACTAACTTCATCCTTAAAAAAAATTTAACTGCAAACTCTATCATCATCGACAACCTTTCACATCTGACAACCTATGTTCAACATAGGGTTTGAATGCAATAATAAGAAAATAGTCTTCAATCTTCCTCCAAACTTATCTAGATTTGAAACCTACACATTCAAAGAGAGAGGAAGGTTTGTTCCATATAGGGTCTTTCCTTGGTCAAACCTCGTGTTGGTGTTTCTACCTCCACAATGGAAAAATTGATGAAATAAAGCTTATCCTTTTGAGGGATATAGGCTAAATGATAAATGAATGATGAATCAACAATTAAATGCAACTCACAACTCAAATATAATTTTCCTTGAAGGACTAAAGTCATACAAATATCCTCAAGCCTTGATTATAGTTTGGCTTGCTTTGCTTGAAATACCTACAAGGGTTAGTCCTTACAAACAAAATGATAGCATAAACTTGAAAAAACTCACATAAAGCTTGACATGATGCTTTTGGTATTGGAATTATGCAATAAATATGTTGTTGACTTTCTTGATAATGCTCTTGATAATAATTATTGCAAGATTTTCTCCTTGATAGTTTTCAAATGGTGAAATGACTAGGTATTTATAGGTATTTAACCTAATTCCCAAAAATTAAATACTGATGGCTGGCATTTGACTTTTAAAATTCAAATAACAAATTGGTGTCCTCGACATATTAAAATTTGGAGGAAAAATAGGGGGACCAAGTCACCTAGGGAGACTTTTTCCCAACCCTATTTTACATGATGTAAGGTGTTGGGAGACAAATATTAAATGTTTTCCTTGGTTTTGCATATGGATTTTATTGACAAATTTCCAAATGGGCCATGAGATACATAATTTAGGACATTAGATGTACAATTAGGTTCAATCACTTAGGGGGAAGCAAAACATAATGTGAAATTGTCAAGGGTAATAATTTGAGATTTTGTATTTACCCCCACATTAGTGATAGTATGAACTTACACTCAAAATCACACTAAAGTAGAAAATATGTCAAGAGAGATCCAATTGTTTGAATGTTAAGGAGATAAGATTTCAATGAAACTAGGGGGAGTACACAAGCCCCCATGATTCAAGATCCCAACATAAGAACAAAGTAAAAAACATGTATGCAATGTAGTAAGACAACACAAAAAATACACAATTCCAACGCAAAATGGAAAAGGAGGGTACAAAAATCACAAACTAGCAAGTTACATTATGCTAGTATCCATGCAATATGATGGGTTCCATAAGGCTAGCAAGTTCTGTTATGCTAAGACAGTCATGAAAAACATGGATCCATTGACAAGAAAGTTGTGTTATGCTAGGTGGCCATGTTAAAAAGGGTTGCTCCAATTCATGAGTCAACAAGTTGTGTTATGCCAAATCCATGGACTGTCTTGTAAAGTATCACTTTAGGAAACATACAAAGTTTTAACATACAAGGGGATAAATGACACTCACCTCAAGAGGTGCATAATTTTTTAACATCCAAGGGGACGAACTAAATATTTTAACATCCAAGGGCACAAATTGATAACCATGCCTTAGGGGGCACTATAAACAACACCGCCACCAAGGGGGTATGCCAATAAGTGAGGTGGGAGCATCCAAGGTGTAAAGGCAATCCTATGTCACCAAAAAAAAATAATTTTTTTTTGACTTCAATAAGGGCTTAGGGGATATAAAGTAATATTTTTCATTTGCAACATTGTAAATTCCCATTGAGTGAAAATATAATGTAAACTTTGGTGGGAAATGACCCCCAATAACTCAATAAATGTAACTTGTGAAAGAATATGCCTTTGGGCATCCCACTTTTGGAGGAGGTCAAAATAGGTCTTACATGCATGCAAATGTGTGATGAAAAGTCTTAAAATGGGCTGCAATGGAATCTTGCATGTTTCTTGCATGTCTTTGCATGCAAAGTTGTTACTGACAGCTATAAGGAATATGTAAGAGGTGTAAGATGTCATAACCCACCAAACTTGATTGGCCAAGTGTTAAGGCACCCAAGAGAGGGCTAGCATGCATTGGACCACATTTCCTCATGGTAGATTTTAAACTCCCAAGTTTGGGTGTTGTAGACACGTAAAATATACATACACCTAATCATGATTTTACTAACACCAAATCGTCCTGAATCATCTCATTTGCTAGTCATTAAATTCATTACAATTCATCTCTTAATTAAATAAATCAATTTTATCTAATTAAGTCATCATCTCCTATTAATTAAATAAATCACTTTATTTAATTAATCCTATAGTCCCTCTTTTAATTAAATAATTCATTTTATTTAATTAATCTCTAAAGTCATCTCATTTAAATTAAATAAATTTATCTTTATTTGATTTAAAACTAAAATTGTCCTCTTTAATTAAACAAATCAAAATTTATTTAATTAAGTCTAAAATCATTATTCCTCTCATTTTGATTTATTTAAATCCTAAAATCTAAATCAAATTGTCAAATCAGCTAATCTCCTTTTAAATTAATCAAATCCTGATTAATCCTAATCTTAATCCATCAAATCCTCTAGATTTTGCAACTCAGAATAAATAAATTTATTTGATTTATTAAATCCCCTTTTTCATTCAAAAAGGCATCAAATGATGGAATATTTTTCAAATTCAAAAAGTTCCAAAAGGACTTGTCCTCTCCAACAAGGCATTAAAAGCCTCTTACATGTCCTTTTCCTTGAGCAAAGTGGCATTTAACTCTTCTTACATTCCCCCTAAACATGTCACTTCTTCAAATTCAAATTTCAAATGCATTCACATTGATCAAAATGTGCTCAACCTCCTTCCATTAGCATCTTGACAAGTGGCACAATGCCATTGGTCCATCTTTAATCCCACATTCATCATATTCTTCAATCCTCCATCCTTCTTTGTTATAAATAGAGGCCTCCTCTATTTCATTTGATCATCCACAATACATGTAAGATTATTATCCATAATTTCATCAACAACTTCATGCAAAGAAATTATATTGAGATTTTGAATTTGGTCATCCATTTTTCATCCATTTTCACATTTTGATAGCTAGGTTATGCAGGAATTTTACCAAGGAAGCATGAAATCTTCATTAAGTCACCATTCAAGCTTACAAGGGATTGGGAAAGGGCCATTTTTCACATCAAAATGTCACCAATTCCCCCATGGGATTGAGAGAATAGGATTTAAAATATTTTATTGGTGTTCTTCATTCTATTTCTTATTTTGTGCATTTCAAATGAATTCCATGGGGAATGATGTTTCTAACTTGCATTTGGGACTAATTGTGTGTTTGTTCTTTGTGTTTGTGCAAGTCTAGGATCACCATTGACATTTTGGTGCTAGAAGGAGGGTGGGTTTGAAGAAATTAACATATTTTTTGGTCAAATTTTGTTCCAACATCGTTGTTTGGACCCAAACAACGCCACTGCAAAGGGTGTTGTCTTTGCTTTCTTTATTTTTCACTCAAACTTAAAATGGTTGTATCTTGGTCATATTTTGGTCTTTTTCAGACCTTTTTTTAAATGGGGTAGAATTTCATAAGCTATCCAATGGTGTAGGTGTTTATCAACTTTGATAGAGTTAAAATTTTCAAATTTTCACCTAATGTCAAATCACAATGAAACTTGGTCTAAATTTTAGGGTTTTTATGCTTAATCATTTATTTAACCCTCATATCTTCTTGTTTCTTGATTTAATCTAATATTTGGAGCTTGTATTGAAAGTTTTAAAGGATCATGGAGCATGGAAATGAAAGAAAAAGCATTATCACATGATTGTAATAAGTGTTTTTAAACACTTTGGGAGCAATTATAATCCCATTCTTAAGGCTTTGTTATCTTCAAATTTTAGGACTGAATAATTTTCATTTGGGCTTAAAAATAAAAAAACAAAGGGATTAAAAAGAACCTTAGGCAACTTACTAGAGTTTGTTTTGGACTTAACAATTGAAAAAGCAAATCTCACATTTCCTTTTGGTGCTTAAAAAGAATCCAATTCTTGCTTTGAAGGGTTAAAATGAACACATGCCTCTATTTTTTGTAATCTCTTATCCAAAGTAATATATTCTAAAAGACGTATGCGCTTCTCTCACACCTCACGATGATCTTGAGAATCAAAAGGATTTTTGTGATATTAAGTTGTATAAGTGATTTCCTCCACACTTCAATTTGGATTCTCAAAATTGAACAAAGTATTGCGAGTGTGAGTGGAGTATATCATGTGTGTTATCTCTTTGTTTCTCAACAAATATCAATCAAACTAAGAATGTACTTGTTTGTTTTTGTTTATCCTTAGAGGGCCTTCCTGGTGGGAAAAATTAATCACCCTAGGGAATGACCCAACTGGGAACACGCTAAAGCCAAGCGACTTCCAACTAGTATATAAGTGTGGGTACTTGAGGAAAGTTCAAGTATCACAAGGATTGTTACAAAAATAAGGGAAGCAATGGTCTCTTGCCAAATGGATGATCCCCCATGAACAAAATGCCTCTATTAGAACCTCTTGTTTATAAAGACCAAATCATTGATCTATTTTTTGGTGCAAGAACGGTCATTTTGAAGTTTTCCCATGCTTTTAAGGCTCTTATTAGAGATGAGAAGTATGCCATGGGATTTTCATGGGTACTAATGCTTGGTTGACCCGAGAAGAAAGTGCACTATAAAGGGGAGCCTGTGTCGTCAAGCATCTAATCATCTGCTAAGAGTAGGTGTAGCTAGAGAAATCCAAGTGGGAGCTCAACAAATATTGTCTCTTCATTATCCATAAGGTTGTACATTATTTGGAATCGAAAACACTTTTTTTGGATCCTAAACATTGGAAAAACAAACATTCAACATGATCACCAAATTTCAAACCCTTTAGGAAGAAAATACCTTTGAAAAAATTCAAGTGTTATTGCTTGCCCTAGGGATTCTATCCTTAGAGGCTTCTAAGCATTTGAATTTACATCACAATTTTCTCCCACTAAAGTCAACAATAGGAAACTATTGCCTTGATTCTCTTTATTTCCACATAATGGACCTTGTGGGATGAAAAAAATTTGAAACATTAGACATTTAGTTTTAAAAGCTAAGCAAGAAGTGTTTGTGGTAAAATCATTTCATTAACCAAGATTAAATCAATTTAACCCCACACATGTGATTGTTATCATTTTTCTTATGGTCTTCCAAGCAAAACATTGGTCCTTTGGTTTGAACTACTCTTATGGAAAAGCATGTTCTTCAATATCTTGGCCTTGTAAACAAAGTTCTTAGGTTCATTTAGGATCAAAACTAATCATTTCATCCATCTCAAACATAAATCAAATCCCATCTCACAAACAACTCTTAGAAATGTTTGACAAATCCTTCATACTAGACTTTTGGTAAAATCCTTCAAATCGACATCGAAATCTCCTTGTTTGGCTAAGTGTGTGTGGATGGATCCTTCCTCATACACCTAGTTAAATTATCATCCTTGTGGAAAATTTTATTCCAAGATAACAATTAACATATTGGAGTTTATAAGTCCATTATCCAAATCAAATCCAATCTAATCCAAAATCCAAAATCCAAAAGTCCTAAAGTTTAGTATCCCTCCAAGGTTCCTAAAAGTTCAACACCCATATCATTCACCCCTTTCATCCTTCATCTCATCATTGGTCCTAAATCCTTTAGAGGTCAACAAGGTCAAAACAGAAGAAAAACATGGAATATAAAATTGATTCATACATCATGAGTGGTCTAAATCAACCAAACTATCAAAGCCTTACAATGCCAATTGATTATCAAAACTCACATTTATACAATCCATACATGGGATCATTATCTCGTACAGACCTCAATGGAATCTAAATTTTGAAACACCTTTTCCTATGGTAGATTTAAATCAAATTCCAAACCTAAAAATCTATCAACCAAACAATCAATGCATGAGTCTTCAACAAAACAACATTATCCCACCAAATCCATACATGCCAAATGTAAATATACCAAGTACAATTTTACCAAGCATGAACATTTCAAATTCACACTTGGTAAACTTTGGGATAGATATGTTTGTGAATCATACAAATGTTGTTCAAATTCCAAACAATATGTTAAAAAATCCATGTATTGATCTAAGTGAAGGTAACACCATGCAAAATTAAAGTTACTTAAATCAAGGAAATGTGATTCCCAACCACAAAAATGTTCAATTTCAACCTAAAATTCCAAATCTAAACATCATCCCAAATTAGAAAATTTTCCAAAATCAATTTTTCCATGATCCCATACAAACACCACAAGTATGAATTCCAAATATGCTTGAAAAAAAACCAAATCAATTATATCAAGGGTGTCAAGATCAAATTTTTTGAGATCAAATTGCTACACTTACCAAAATAGTTGATTCATTGTGCCAAGAGACATCTCCACCCAAAAATCAATAAACTCTTCCATATGTTAAACCATGTCATAAAAGCATTGAGTTGTGTCCATAACCACATCAAGAACAATATCTCCAATGTCAAGAGGTTGGATAGCAAGATCAACATCTACAACAAACCCAATTGCTACATATCAATGATCAGTCACCACATCTCCAAAGTCAATCACCACAAGGTCAATCTAAAGTACAAATCTCCCAAGGTAACAAACGAAAATAATAACCACTTGGGAGAGCAATCAAATCGGTCATGCAACAATTGGTACAAGAAAATCTCATCAAAATCCCCTTTTATGAAAATTATCAAGAGCCTCAAGTTAAACCACTAGGGTATAATGAGAAGCACCTTTGTGATTTTCACAAAAGAAAAGGGCACACAACATCAAATTGCATTTGACTCAAGAATCTCATCCAAGACTTGATTGATCAAAAAATAATAACTATTGGGGAGAATGATCAGGATTCAACCACCAGCGATAGCATTAACAATCCCTCTACCACAATTGTTGAAAATAATGATCAAGATATATCCATCAATGAGAACCTTGAAGATGTTTCTACCTCATCTGATGATCAAATCAACATGCATCAAGAGTCATTTTTTAGTCGTGATCAAAATTCCTCAACAATATTTGGCAATGATCTATTTCAAGGAGTGTTAGAATTATTTGATCTTATTGACATAATCCATGACCCATCGACCAATGATCATTTTGAAAAGGTCTTTGCATCACCTAATGAGTTAGATGACATATCTCAAGAATTTATCCCAAAGCATGATCAACATCTTTCACCAAAGTATAGCAATCGTCCTTTCCAAGACATATTGACATCCTTTGACCTCATGGTTACAGATACTAAATGAATCCTCAACTCAACAATTGATCCAAGTCCACTCAAACATCAAGAGGATATTGAGCCATTTCCCATGCCTAATGAAGACATCCAAGAACCCTTTGTAAGAAATCCATCCTTTGAAACTGCCCCATGTCAAGAACTTGTTCCAAAGCATGTTGAAATCAATTATGAAATCATTCAAGATCAATAATTTGTATCCCCAAGCTACTACAATGATCTAATGAGCACTCTCCTATCTATACAAGAGTTCACAGATGATGATCACATCCACATAGCGCATACTCTTCCATCTACCCATGGGATTTTTTCTTTGGATGGACACGTAGATGATCTTCATTCAGAACATGATTCCTTTACTCCTAACATTATTACACAAAAAGAGCAAGTTATTGATTCCTACAGTCAAACTGAATTGTCAACATCAGGATCAGATATATCCCAAATTCTGACTGAGGACATCATGTATGAAGATACCTAGCATTATCCACTCAAGGAAACATGTCAGATATAATAGGATATTCTAGAGTTAGTAGAGCAACAAATTGAAATAATGTCATTTGTAGTGGTTATTTATCAGATAATGCTTTCCAAAAAAGACATCTCAAAATAGGAAGAATCAAAGAACAAAGGTGCTACTACCACCATATTGGGGGAAACTATGTCTCAAGAAAATGTCAACATAAAGAGCACAAAGAATCCTTATGGTGAAACCAATGCTAATACTACAACCAGACACGTCACAAATCTTCATCCACCCATCACCCCATCTACAAATTGGGACCAACATCAAAAGAAGGATGTGAATCAAAGCAAGAAGAGCATCATCAAAGAAAAAGAAGCTGAGAAGCATAAAGGACAAATCAAATACACATGGATACCAAAAAATACAAAGAAAAATTATCCCTATCAAACTCCAATAGTCAAAGAAACTATGGGGAAAAATAAAAAAGGGGAATGTATCCATCAAAGATGTCCACAAAAGCAAAAGTAGGATTCCCAAGCGACGTACAAAGTATATCAAGTAGTTAGTCCTAATTTCATGGACACTTCTGTATCCACCCATCATTGCTCATCTTCCCAAGTTTGGAGAGTCAAAGGTTCCAAACTATCAACCAATCCACATTTTATTCCTAAATACACTTCATCCACACCTCCATGCATGATATCGAATTCTCACATTGGCTATGTATTGGAAGCTATCCTTCATCATAAGGATTCAGAAGGCACTCTATTGTGATGTGCACAAGAAGACAAAGTTAACTTTGGTATCAAAAAAACAAATCAGGAGTCTCAAAAGTTGTATTCAAGTGCACGTATCTTGGCAAAACAAATTCTTAAGGCAGGATATCGATGGTACATTATGATAGAAGCATCTATTTTAGCACCACCAGGTGGTTGAACATGAGCTTAAAATCTTTCAAAAAATATAAAAAATAAAAAAAAATAAAAAAATGATTGAAAATAGTAAAGATAAAAATCGTCCTCCAGTGAAAACCACTACAGTGGCGCTTTGGAAAGGTACCATGATGAAAACTTGGAAAACAAGCATCATGTGTAGAATCGAGCATCTACATACACTTGTTCAAGTGGAAGCATCTCGTCCCATCCATAATAAATCCAACATTCCATCCATCTCATCCATAATAAATCCATCCATCCATGAACCATTTATCCAATCCATTTTCATCCATCTACATCCATCTTCCTACATTATCTTTGTCTTGAAAAAGTTTGGTGTACACTTTACACTTGTTTATGGTAAACATCTTGACATGAGTCATTGATCCTATCCTTTCCCAATGTTATCTAAGCCATGAAGCATTATTCAATGAAGCATTCCTCCGTTCAAACACCTTATCTTATTGCAAGATAATACTTGGCATCCTTTGCGTGCTTACCACATCCATCCATCCACACACCTATCCAAGCATCCATCCATGGCATTCCATACATTGCTAGACACTGGGGGCAGATATTTACATCTTGCTTCTAAAATAAATCTTGATCTATATCCTCCAACTTATGTGGTGATCCAAACATTGGAAAACATGAAATCAAATTGGTAAAAGAATTTGTGAGTAAGAATCCAAATCACTAGCCCATGGCATATTTTGGTGAGAAGATGTTCCTTATCAAGCTTTATCTTTCATCGAACATCAATCCAAACAATCAATATCAATCACATCTAATTAGCACTTCAGTGTCACATCAAATCATCTAAAACCAGCTTTTGTTCCAAACCAAGCTTCAAAATCTTGATCAATCAAATCGAATCAATCCATCATCATCTCAGGATATCCATCCTAATCCTCATATTGCTTGACACTATCCTTGCATTGTTGTGTATCCTCAACAATGTTTTTATCATCAATCCATCGATCTGATCAATTAACCTTAGCTTGGTTTTCAACAAAATCCCAAAAAAAATCACTGATATTGTAACACATATCCATATCCAAATCATCAAAATCATGCAAAAATCCAAAAACATCCAAATCATATCAAAACCCAAAAACACTCATAAAAATAGAAAAAGTAAAAAACATGGTCATCCAAACTACGTCGTCTCTGAGCTTAAACGTAGGCAAGGCTAATCTTTGATTAGCCCCCGAGACACAAAATCCAAAAACATTCATAAAATCTCAAAAAAACCCCAAAACATTAGAAAATTCAAAAATCAAAACATTTGCAAAACATCTCAAAAATACCAAAAACAACCTCAAAACATTGAAAAACATCAAAAACATTCAAACCAAAAAATTCATTTGTCCCATTTCCCTTTCACCCGCAATAATCAATCATCCATAATAAATCAATCATCACCTTCATCCTTTGGCAATACAAACAGAAACAACCACAACAATCAGCAAAAGAAAACTTCAAACAAAAAATCAAAATCAAAACAACAAAATTTTAAATGAAAAATCAAACTCTTGATCATTTGCAAACATTTCAATCGACCTTATATCAATAGCCTTTCAAACAACCTATCAACTTTCCACCATATACTAACATGTCCTAGGATGCATCCTTCCTACAATGGGAATTATCTTTGACAATCACTTTGGATTCTTATTCTCAAAACACATCCCTTTGGCTAGAGGTATGAAGAACATTGACTTGTTTGTATCTTTTCTTTTGATTTATCTTATTGCACTAATTCCAATTACCTATTGATGATGTCTAATCAAAATGATTTATAGAGAAAGGAATGGGGCATTGATCATTATCTTTTGTCTATTGTGCTTGTTGGACGTTCTTGTAATATAACCTTGGCGAATACTTGCTTTACTGGGTATGGATGGAAGGTGTTTTGGACAGCTTTTTGACTATTACATTGTTAAGTTTTTCCTTTCCATGTTTTTGTCCAAGATGTTTGAAATATATGAAGTACATCCTTGTAAGGTTTCTGTATGTCAGGTGTGAACAAGAATACTCCTATCTATTTGTCAAGTCAAAATCCATCTCACTAGCTACAATGCCATCCTGGTTCTTTATATCTTGATGCATCGTATCTATGTGTGTTATCAAGCATAAGGTAAATATCCATTTTAAAATATCAATTCCTGATAAGCAAAGCATCATCATCATCATCATCATCATCATCATCCATCCTCATATCTAATAAAGTCTCATAGATCATGGACTTGTTGGATCCTCTTGTCATTATCTCATTTCTTCTTATTCTTCTATCATTACTAACATTTCTATCCAAGTATCAAGTGTGTGTAATATATCAAAATATACATGAGGCTACCGATGACCGATGAACTATCTACATCAAACATTCAATTTGAACTAATCTTGAACCTCTTTGTCGTGAGATTGACCCTCAAATCAAACTTTTCACGAGATCTCTCGAGGGGGCAGTGTACCAGCATAATTCTTTCACTGGGGCAGCAATGGGGCATCTGAAAATAATAATAATAATAATAATAATTGATCTTAGCAGGGTTATTCTTTGAACCAACACAACAGGTACATTGCTTCAAAGAGGGGCAAAATGTAGACATGTAAAATATACATACACCTAATCCTGATTTTACTAACACCAGTTCGTCCTGAATCATCTCCTTTGCTAGTCATTAAATTAATTGGATTTCATATCTTAATTAAATAAATCAATTTTATCTAATTAATTCATCATCTCCTATTAATTAAATAAATCACTTTATTTAATTAATCCTATAGTCCCTCTTTTAATTAAATAATTCATTTTATTTAATTAATCTCTAAAGTCATCTAATTTAAATTAAATAAATTTATCTTTATTTGATTTAAAACTAACATCATCCTATTTAATTAAATAAATCAAACTTTATTTAATTAAGTCTATAATCACCATTCCTCTCATTTTGATTTATTTAAATCCTAAAATCTAAATCAAATTGTCAAATCAGCTAATCTCCTTTTATATTAATCAAATCCTGATTAATCCTAATCTTAATCCATCAAATCCTCTATATTTTGCAACTCGCACAATAAATTAATTTATTTGATTTATTAAATGCCCTTTTTCATTCAAAAAGGCATCAAAGGATGGAATATTCTTCAAATTCAAAAAGCCCCTCCAAAAGGACTTGTCCTCTCCAACAAGGCATTAAAATCCTCTTACATGTCCTTTGCCTTGAGCCAAGTGGAATTTAACTCTTCTTGCATCCCCTCTAAACATGTCACTTCTTCAAATTCAAATTTCAAATGCATGCACATTGATCAAAATGTGCTCAACCTCCTTCCATTAGCATCTTGACAAATGGCACAATGCCATTGGTCCATCTTTAATCCCACATTCATCCTATTCTTCAATCCTCCATCCTTTTTTGTTATAAATAGAGGCCTCCTCTATTGCATTTGATCATCCACAATCCATGCAAGATTATTATCCATAATTTCATCCACAACTTCATGCAAATACATTATCTTGAGATTTTGAATTTTCTCATCCATTGTTCATCCATTTTCACATTTTGATAGCTAAGTTATGCAGGAATTTTACCAACGAAGCATCAAATCTTCATCAAGTCATCATTCAAGCTTACAAGGGATTGGGAAAGGGCCATTTTCCACATCAAAATGGCACCAATTCCCCAATGGGATTGAGATTTTATAAGATTTAAAAGATTTTATTGGTGTTCTTCATTCTATTTCTTATTTTGTGCATTTCAAATGAATTCCATGGGGAATGATGTTTCTAACTTGCATTTGGGACTAATTGTATGTTTGTTCTTTTTGTTTGTGTAGGTCTAGGATCACCATTCACAGGTGTACTTTCCTCAAGGTGGTTTCAGTTGGTGGTTTTGGAAAGCTAAGTTTTTTCTCCTTCTACTTCCTCTATTTTATTCATGCCTTTCCATTTTGAGAGGGGAGCTTGGAGAAGTGAAGTTTGCATACCTGATGATGCTTGAATTGTACCAAAATTGTTGAAGACTAATTGTTGCAAGTGTTGCAAGTGATATTGAAGGGGATCCCATGAGCTTCAATATTTTGTAATCTTTTCCATATTTGAAGATAATATAGTTGTGGATTTTCTCTTCCAATTTCTATTCTTGTTATGTATTTTCAGCCTTCATGTGTTATGTTTTGAGATATTTTGTAATCAAATTTGAAAGGGAGAGTATCCCTTTTCATCAATGGTATCTGAGCAGGTTATCTTGAGCCTGTAAATAGAGCACCAAAGAGAGGAAGTTGTGGGTGAAGATTAAAATGTGTCCAAGATTTGCCAACCATGGTAGAGGGAGAGGCAAAGGTGCTGGAGGAGGAGATCCTTCTAGAGATGAAATAAGAGCTCTTAGAAGGCAATTGGAAACTTCTCAGGAAGAGATTCGTCGGAGAGAAGTGCATAGGGAAAGAAATGATAGTGAAGATGAAATGGAAGAGGAAGAGGATGAAGAAGAATAGGAACAAATGGATCCTAAATAAGTTATATTGTTGAAAGCAATCTCAAACATTGGAAAGAAAAAAAATGGAGGTTTCAACCTTTAATGGAAGTTTAAATCCTGAAGAGTTGATAGACTAGATTAATGACATGGAAGAAATTTTTGAGTTTTGAAGAGATTGAAGACCCTCACAGAGTGAGGTTTACAAAAAAAAAGTTAAAGGGCCATGAAAGAATTTAGTGGAAAGAAATCCAGCTTGAAAGGGGGAGACAAGGGAAAGAAATTTTTTTCAAATGGGTTATAATGGTGGAAAAAATGAAAAGATAATTTATCCCAATAGATTATGAGTTGGAACTGATAAAAAAGATGCTTGAGACAAGGAACAAGGACTATTAAATAATATACAGAAGAATTTCACAAGGTCTTGATTGAAATAGGAAATTCTAAAACAAATAAGGAGAAGGTAGTTCATTACATTAATGGGATAAATCCAAGCATACAAGAAGAATTGGTATTGGTGAGAATGACCACCATTGAGGATGCATACCAATTCTCATTGAAAGTTGAAGAAATATTGAACAAAAAAATTGAAAGTAAACAAAGAGGAAGAGGTCGTGGTGGAAGAACCAAAGGAAGAATATATGATGGAAATCATAAAAATCAGAAATTTGAAGACCAAGGTAGCAGTAAAAATCAAAAATAGGAAAATTATTACCCTCCCAGAGATCAAAATCCAAGAGGTAGAGGAAGATCGAGTAGAGGATTCAGAAGAGGTGACTTTCACGGAACCTATTTTCGATGCGGTGAAGAGGGGCATAGAGCATATGACTGCCCTCATAATCAAGAAAGGACTAATAGAAGACCTGAAAATCATAATATATCAGCAAACATCAATGAGGAGGATGCACACTCATCACATTCCGAAGAAGTGAAAGAAGGTGAAGTCTTGATGATAAGAAGAGCATTGTTAAATGAAGAAGATGAACTAGTTCAAAAAAAGAAATTGTTCAAGACAAGATGCAAATGTGAATGGAAATATTTTAATGCCATTATAGATAGTGGAAGCACATATAACTTGGTATCTTAAGAAATGGTGAGAAAATTGAGACTAGAGAGGAGAAAGCACCAAAAAACTATATTGAATATTGTGGGTACAAGATAATCAAAAGCTTTTGATCAACGAACAATGTTTAGTAAAATTTAAAATATGAGGTTATTTTGATGAAATGTTGTGTGATATTATTCCTATGGATGCATGCCATATTTTGTTAGGAAGGCAATGGCAGTATGATAGGAAGGCAATACATGATGGTTGTGCTAATATATATACCATAACTAAGGATGGTGTGAAACATAAATTAAAACCTTTGAAAGAAGATTTGGTTCAAGTTTGTGGTAATGCAATAGTTTGTTTAGTGGATGTGAGAAAATTCCTAGATGGTATGATGCATGAGAATTTTTTTTTTCTTTGATTCCTAAGTCTAACTATGAAAATGTGGAAGATGTTCTAGTGGAGGTTGCAGATTTGTTGCAAGAGTTTCAAGAGATTGTTTCTAACAATGCACCTGAGGGACTACCACCTGTGAGGAAGATAAGCCAAAAAATTGATCTAATACTAGGAGAAAGTTTTCCTAACAAATTAGCCAATAGAATGTCTCCAACCGAGAGTGAAGAGTTGAACAAGAATGTTCAAGACTTGTTGCAGAAAGGCTTGATTCGGGAGATCCTAAGCCCATGTGCAGTGCCTGTTGTTTTCTCACCAAAGAAAGGAGGAGAATGGAGGATGTGCACAAACTCAGGGGCTATCAATAATATCACCATCAAATACAAATTTCCATTACCCAAAATGGATGATATCATGGATTGTTTGACTAGGGCTGAATACTTCACCAAGATTGACTTGAAGAGTGGTTATCATCAAATACGAATCTAAGAAGGTGATGAGTGGAAGACATCTTTCAAGACCAAGGAAGGTTTTTATGAATGGTTGGTCATGCCTTTGGGACTAAACAATGCTCCTAGTACCTTTACGAGATTGATGAATGAGGTATTGAAAGATTTTTTGGGAAGAATTTATCTAGATGATATATTGATCTTTAGTAAGACACTAGAGGAGCATTTGTTGCATATCATATTTATTTTTAAAAATTTGAGGGGAGAAAAATTTCTCATTAACTTGAAAAAGTGCAACTTGATGAAGAGGGAATTGGTATACTTGGGTTTCGTTGTTTCAGGAGAAGGTCTCAAGATGGACCCAGAAAAGGTGAAAGCTATTTTAGAATGGTCTATGCCTAGAAGTGCTACTGAGGTGAGATCATTTCATGGTTTGGAAAGTTTTTACAAAACGTTTATTAGAGGTTTCAGTAGTATTTGTGCACCACTAACTAAAACTATGAGAGGAGATAAAAGAGATTTCAAATGGACTAAAAGAGAAGCAATAATTTTTTATTTGTTGAAGGCCAAAGTGATAGAGCAACCTGCTTTAGCACTTCCAGATTTCAACAAGGTATTCCAAGTTGATTATGATGTGAGTGGTAATGCAATTGGAGTTGTTCTATGTCAAGAAGGTAGACCAATTTCCTACTTTAGTGAGAATTTAAATGATGCAAAAATAAAATATTTAGTGTATGATCAAGAATTTTATGCTATTGTACAAGCATTGAAAAAGTGGAGACACTATCTTTTACCTAAGGAGGTTTGTTTTATTTACTAATCATCAAGCACTTTAGTATTTGAGTAGTCATGTGAAGTTAAATCAAAGGAATACGAAATGGGTAGAGTTCTTGCAAAGTTAACCTTTCTTTTGAAACATAGGAGTGAGGAGTCTAACAGGGTTGTAGATGCTTTGAGTAGAAGATAGGGTTTGTTGGTTGAAATGTAGGTTGAGGTTGTTGGATTCAATGAGTTGAAGGAGTTATATGAAGAGGATCCTGATTTTGGAGAGGCTTGAAAGGCTTGCAAAGAGCCTATTACTAGTGATAGAACCAAGTGGTTGGATTATTTAATCCAATATGGTATGTTGTTCAAAGGTAACAAGTTGTCTATTCCTAGAAGTTCAATGAGAGTAAATTTGATTAAGGAAAAACATAGTGGAGGACTTGTATGAAATTTTGGTTTTGATAAAACCATAGCACTTTTTGGGGAGAAATATTATTGGCCTCAATTGCAGCAAGGTATTGGAAAATATGTGCAAGGTTGTAGAAATTTTCAAGTGGTAAAAGGAACTAGTCAAAACACAAGTTTATACTAGTCACTTCCAATACCTGAGAGGCCATGGGAGGAGATTAGTATGGATTTTGTTTTGGGTTTAACAAGGAACCAAAGGGGACATGATTCAATATTTTTTGTAGTAGATAGATTTTCCAAGATGGCTCATTTTATTCCATGCAAGAAGACTAATTATGTTGTGAATGTTGCAAAAAAAAAATTCAAGGAAATTGTAAGGTTGCATGGTCTTTTGAAGAGCATTGGTTCAGATAAAGATATTATTGTGCATGTTTTGCACACACACCCTGCCATAGGTAGGGACCCCCTCTTTTCACTCCTGACAGACTGCTTTGCTCTTGTCTTGTTTTACATGCCCCATTTTCCTATCCCAAATTAGTCATTTGCTTTCAAACGATCAAAATGCTCTGACAAAATTAACCTACTTGGGGTATTCAAATCCAGGGAGAAACAAAGTCCCCCTTCCCTTTTCTTCCTTTTGTCTTGTTCCTACTGACTTGGTCCCTAATCACTCAATTCGCTTTTTTCTACATCTTTGACTTTGGGGACAAATTTCTTGTGGATTTGGGATGTTTTTGTGGTTCCTAAGTGAACTGCCAAGGTTTTGTTAAGTTTCGGGGGTTTCAAAATTTTCCTTTTGGAACTTCGTCCCTCTTTGGTTGTTTTGAACATTCATCAGCCCCCGACAACCCGGCCTCCAAAACCTGGCCCCTTTGTGGCCATTTTTGGGACTCCATCCCTCCGTGGCTATTTTGAACATTGGTCGGCCCTCGGTGACCCATCCTTCAGAACCCGGCCCCTCCGTGGCCATTTCTGGGACTCTGTCCCTCCATGGTCATTTTGAACATCTGCTGGCCCCTAGCGACCTGACCCCTCCATAGCCATTTTAAACATCCGTCGGCCCCCGACGACCCAGTCTCTAGAACCTGTCCCCTTTGTGGCCATTTTGAACATTTGTCGGCCCTCGGCGACTTGGCCCCTCTGTGGCCATTTCTGGGACTTCATCCATCCATGGTCATTTTGAACATCCGTCGGCCCTCGATGACCTGACCTCCAGAACTCAGCCCCTCCATGACCGTTTCTGGGACTCTGCCCCTCCATCATCATATGGGAATTTCCTTCCGGGCCACTATGTGCTCATTGTCATTTGAAAAGGGCAGTGACCCTCTGACTTTCCCCTTCCAAGCTTCCGCTTTTTTCAAATGGGTCCAATATTGAGGAATTTTTTCTTGGCACTCTTTCTTCCCCTTTTCCCATGCGGTATAATTGAAAATCTTGGTTTTTCTAAGTCTTTTGAGGTTCGGGAACTTCCCTTCCGATTTGTTGTCCCTCATTTAATGCCCGCCCCCTTGGGCCCACATTAATGCTTATGGTCCAAATGAGCTCCAAATATGAATATTATGATCTTTTGATGATGCATCGATGGATCTAACAAGGAGTTTGCAAGGTTTGACTAATGTTTACCTTGATTTGTGTATAAAAGCACTTACAACACTTCATGTATGCAAGATTCAAGGAGCCTACTGTGGGTCTGTCAGGAGACCCATCAAGAAAGCTGAACAAGGAAAGGCATATAGCTCTTTCCACCATTCATTTCATGCCCACCTTTCCTCATAGCACCCATCAACAGAGCTAGCATTAGAAGCAAGCCTATGTCAAAGGAGTCGGTGACAAAATGCAAGGGGGTGGTCTTGAAGAAAGCATAAGGGAGTTGTCCGCCCGAATCAGGGGCAACCAATCAATTGATGCCAATCGTCGATGGGCTTGTTTGATCCAATGAAAAACACTCCAAACACATCAAGTAAGAAGGGAAATTTCAAGAAGTTTCAGCTACAGTAAAAGGGAAATAAACTAAATGACAAAACTGCTACAACGCCTGGGCACTAGGTGACAAAATAGGGAAAAGACAAAGATGTATTTTAAAATTGCTGGATAATGGGGGGTAGGTGAAACCCTAATGTAATCAAATATGGGCCACACAATGTAATTCAATCCTATCCATTCATTCGGGCTTTGGAAAACTATAAATAGGGGCTTGCCCCTCATTTGTAAAGGGTTGGAGAACTAATGTAAAGACATTCTGTAGGAATAGAAAGCAACATTGCATGATTTATGGGTGTTCCTTTTGAGTTTTCTCTTTATGTATGCATGGTTCAACTTCCCTATTAGTTTAGGTGTTAGTTTCTTAAATGGAAGTGATAATGGAAATTGTTGTTATGGTATTTGATGAACTTTCAGCCCATACTTTTAGCACTTGTTGATGACAAACTGTTGTGTAAAGTTAGCCTGGGCTTCTTGAGTTCAATGCTACAACTTAGATCAATTGCATGTGCATGATGTGCATGTGCAATATGAAAATCTGCAGTCCTTAGAATATTGCATTAGTTTTGTGTAACTATAGGTTCCTCTTGGCCAAGCAAAACCCAGTTTAGGGAGTTTGTCTACTGTAGAAGCCACCATGATCACTGTTCATTCATAGTTTTAGGTCTAGGAACTTTCTCTCTCCCCTGCCCTTTTTCCTTTTTTTTTTTAATGAGTAACCTTAGGCAAGGTTCATTGCACATTGTAGAGCTAAATCCAATGATAAAATAGAGTTCAATACTGTTGTTTTAACCTACAACAAATGCACAACAACTTCCCCATCTTAGGAACTCCATTTCAAGACCCAACTTCCCATGCTTTGTAACTCATCTGTAAGTCCACCTTGTGATTCTAGCAAAATCACATAAAAAACTGAGATATTCCAAGCACTATCAAGACCTGACATTAGAGACCTTGGGATAGTGTTCTGCAATTTGATTGTGGAAGATTGTCTTTCAAGAGAGGTATTGCATCTAAGCATTTCCTGTGTTGAGAAGTGCATATAAAACACATCAACAGATACAAAGTTTGTGGGGTAATTTTGGAGGACATTATGGAAGAAGATGAAGATGGATTTTAAGTTTTTTTTAGCCTACCATCCACAAATGGATGGTCAAATAGAGGTGGTAAATAGAAGCTTGGGTAATTTGTTGAGATGCCTAGTTGGAGATAAGCCAAAGGGGAGGGATTTGATTCTACCTCAAGTAGAATTTGCAAATAACGACTTGGTGAATAAGAGTACAGGTAAAACGTCTTTCCAAAAAAATTTTGGCAGCAGCCCAAGAGTTGTTTCAGATCTAAAAAAAATGGATAATGTTGAAAAGAAGAGTGTAGAAGTAGAGGACTTTGTTAAACACATGAAGAGCATTCATGAGGAGGTACAAAATCACATCAACAAAATTCACTTTCAATACAATTCCAAAGCTGATTTGAAGAGGAGACATAAGGAGTTTTAGGTTGGTGATGAGGTAATGGTACACTTGAGAAAATAAAGATTTCTAGTTGGTACCTATAACAAGTTAAAAATGAAGAAATTTGGACCTTGCCAAATTGTGAGTAGGCATGATTTAGGCAATGCATATGAAGTAGAGTTGCCTAGCGGACTTAATATTTCACCTATATTTAATATTTATAATATAAAAATGTTTCATGAAGCTGAAAGTGATGAAGATACAATAGGTGAAGCAATTCATATACAAACACCTACTTCAGAAGAGGGGAAAATAGAGATAATTTTGGACAGCAGGGTGAGTAGGAGTACAAGGCACAAGAAATACTTTGAGTACTTGGTCAAATTGTTTGGGAGGCCTATTGAGGAATAATCTTGGTTTCTAGAATCTCAAGTTAAACATCTTGGTTACCCTCTTGAGAAGTGACAAGCTCACTTTTATTCTACCCTGGGTGTCTGATGCAGGAGCATCCAATGTGTAAAAGCAATCCTGTGTCACCAAAAAAAAAATATTTAATTTTGCTTTTTTTGATTTCAATAGGGCTTAGGTGATAGAAAATAATATTTTTCATTTGCAACATTGTAAATTCCCATTGAATGAAAATGTAATGTAAATTTTGGTGGGAAAAGACCCCTGGTAACTCGATAAATGTAACTTGTGAAAGAATATGCCTTTGGGTGTCCCACTTTTGGATGATGTCAAAAGAGGTCTTACATGCATGTACATGTGTCATGAAATTATTAAAGTGGGCTGCAATGGAATCTTGTGTGTTTCTTGCATGTCTTTGCATGCAAAGTTGTGAGTAACAGTTGTAAGGAATCTATAAGAGGTGTAAGATGTCATAACCCACCAAATTTAATTGGCCAAGTGTCTAGGCACCCAAGAGAGGGCTGACATGCATTGGACCACATTTCCTCATGGCATATTTTCAACTCCCAAGGTTGGGTGCACTTTCCTCAAGGTGGTTTCAGTTGATGGTTTTGGAAAACTATGAGTTTTTTTCTCCTTCTACTTCCTCTATTTTATTCATTCCTTTTCAGTTTGAGAGGCGGGCTTGGAGAAGTGAAGTTTGCATACCCAAATGCTACCAGAATTGAACCATAATTTTTGAAGACTAATTGTTGTAGGTGTTACATGTGAGATTGAAGGGGAGCCCATGAGCTTCAATATTTTTTAATCTTTTGCATATTTGAAGATAATCAAGTTATAGATTTTCTCTTCCAATTTCTATTCTTGTTATGTATTTGCAACTTTCATGTGTTATGTTTTGTGAGATTTTGTAATCAGATTTGAAAGGGAGAGTATCCCTTTTCATCAATAATTTAAATCTCACAAGACGCATATGAAATGGATAGGGGTAATATATTCCCCCTTAAAATGTCAACATACTTGCTATGTTGGTATTTTAAGAAAGAAAAAGGGAAAGAGGGGATCCTTGAAAAGAGCACACACCTCCTAAAACTTGTTATCCTTGCCCCTAAATGTAAAATGCAAAAAAATACCACAAAAGAGACTATAATGTTGATTCCATGGAAAATACGGTTGCACTTAAGATTTTACCACCATGAATGGCAATGAGAAAACATGTAAAGCTACAAAATTCCACATGGTCAGGAGAAACACCATAAAATAAAGATCATTATTATTTGGAGTGATTAGGTGCATCCAGACAAGGAAGAGCACCTTGATCACTAAGTTTTTGTATTTTATTATGGAAGGCCTAAAATTCATTGGTATAATGACCATGCACTCAATGATATGCACAAAATAAGTTTTTGTTATAAAATTTATTTCGTGTTTTTAGAGCGAGAGATATCAAGCGGCCTTTGAGAAGCCTCAATAAAATATTCTCTTTCTCAATAGTAGGATAAATTCCTCTCTTTTGAGAAGAAAATATTTCTGTCTTACTACAAGATTTCATAAGTATAGTAGATGATAAAGTATTAGATGAAAATGGGGATGAAGGTTGGAAACCTAGACCCTGCTTGGAAAAGTATGGTATAGACTTCACTTGATCCTTATCTTTTTGGTCCATGTTTGCATTATATTTGTTTTTAGAAATAATTTTGTATCCAAAACCATAACACTCTTCCAACTTAGATGAAGGAATTGTGTCAACATGCTCTTGAGAAGAATTGGCTTTTTCCTGAGCATGAAAATAATTTTAAAGCTTTTTAAAGTTACGAATCTTCCACTTCTGAGGGATGAAAGTTAGAGAGTCCCCACCAACATCATAGGGTGATATTTTTGTATCTATTGATGTAGAACAATATAAAACAAGACTCCTTAGGTTTAGATTGTTAGATTTTTCTCTCCTGTAAAGGAGGGTGTAAAATCTAATGAGCCCCAATCATCATTTAAGAGTTTTTTATAGATTAAAGATAATCAGGATTATCAAAAATTTGTATAGGTTCTAGATTTTAAGTTAGAATCAAAGTATTAAGAGAGTTGGAAGTGTCATGTTCGGCTTTGGCTTATGAATTATAACTTTTTCATTTTCTTTAACCATATATATCTTGTTATTATATTCATACTTGTGCAATTTTTGCACACACTCCCCACCAAAGGCGGGGACCCTCTCCTTTTGCCTTGTTTGTTTGCTTGTTTTCCTTAGAGTTCTAAATTTTCCCCTTAAGGGATAGGTCCCTCGGTCTTGTTTTCATTTCACCCAGGTACTTAAGGTCTTATCTACACTCAAGTTGTCTTTTTGCAGGATTATGATAGTGTGCTTTCTCTTGGAAAGATAACCTCAATTAAAAATTCTAGCTTAAGAGGCAACATTGGCTAGGTGTTCGACAATTTTGGTAAATTCGAGGTAGCTCAGATTACCCGAACCTTCATCTAGCCAAAAAATCTAAGCTCCCTCAGATTTTTTGAGTCCAAGGTTGCATTGTATTCTCGAGTTTCTGAAGCGTCTTTTCATGCATTTATGGCGACCTTTTATGTGGAAAAATGGGAAATATATTTCAAATGCATTATTAATTTTAGTCATTTTTCCTTGTGAAGAGTTTGAAACTTGAAATATTGCTCTATTTTCTGATTCACCAAGACTAGGAAGTGAAGGTTGGGTGCTAGATTGGTTGTTGTGGAGTTCTTTGAATGTTCATCAGGTTTTTCATTTTCGTGCTCTGTTTCAAGGTCTATTTTTTCTTTTATACATTCAATTGATTTCTATTTTGTGATGATTTTATGTGCCATAAGCTTAGTAGGATCTCTTTTGGAGTATATGTTGTTATGATTGGGATTTTGGTTCGATGAGATTGGTTGTTTTATTATCAACTAGGGTTTTCTTTTCTTTGAGAATACATTTGAAAGGTTGGGTGATTTTGGTGTGAGTTTTAACTTGAATTGAGGATGAGTTTTATTCGACATGAATGGGATACTAGGTCTTGTTAACATCTCCAGGATTCTGTTTTATTGCATTTCTACGATTTCACTTAGATTATGGGAGTTGCCTTATTCAACTCGAAACCCTAGTTCGAGATTGAAACGTGATGAACGAAATAAATAGGATTAATGGATTCTTATGCAAAATATGTGATTTGGAGCACCGAAAGAAATAAAAATGAATCCAACCATCGAAATGACCATCATTCAAAATTTTAACACAAAAGTTTTGAACAATTGGTAAAATTTTGAGCCTGACCGAAAAGTCAGAAATTCTAAGGTTGCTCAGATTTTCCAAGCCTTAGTCTGCTCGAAAAATCTAGGCCTCGGATTTTCTGGATCCTGTCCCCTCTCAAAATCCAAAATTCCAAAGTGATAGATGCATTAACACTTAGATTATTCTTGAGCTTAGCTTACATTCATAAAATCTGAGCCCCCTTGAAATTACCAAACCTCTTGAACTTCCAAGTATCTGATGCATGTGACAAATTGAGCCTCGATGAAAGTGGTTTGGAATTTGATTGCAAAGTAATTGACACTTGCATATGCTTAATTGTGTAGAATAATTCTCATTTTACAAAGATACCTTATGATTTCAAGTCAAAAGGAACATGATAAGCAAATTCCATGAAATCTGAGCTCCCTCGGATTACCCAAGCTCGAGTTTGGTCAAAAATTTTGAGCTCACTCGGATTTTACGACCTTTCTCTATTGACTTCAAATTTCAAATATCAATGATGATTGAGTTTGAATATGGGGGTTGCAGGGTATTTATTGTTGTATTTTGATTAATTTGAATGGGATTTACTTGTATTTCTTCGTATAATCTGATAGTGGGATCTCATGAATTGAATTATCTGCCTTACATTTCCTCTTGTGTTTGTATTGTCATTTTGATTTTTCATTTAATGGAATTATTTTAGCATACATTAGTACTTCATTGAGTTAATGCAATGTGTTATATTGTTAGTTCACGGTCCTTTCTATCAGATGCAGGCAAAATTGAGCCCTGACAAGACTTCTAAATCAAAGGTTTCTTTAGTATAGGAGGAGGTGAGAAGAAGAGCTAAAAAGATGCAATATGATTTCAAGGGTATATGGCCAGAGTCAAAGATTGGTTCTACCAGGGAGAAGATTGAAGATACAAATATGGGGCATGTGGACTATGATGATTTTCAATAGAGGATGTTTGGAAATGCATCCACTCAATTGGCACAAATCCTCACTCACACCGGTTTGGCTCAAGCGGTAGGGTTCCCTCCAACACAATTGTGCCCTAAGTTGGTTTTAGAATGTGTAAGGTATTATGACTCTAGAACAAGGATTATAATTGAGCCACAGGGAAGATTCATGGAAAATCTCACTAAAGAGTCCATTGCAAAAGTGTTTAACATTGCCTCACACCACAAACTCATTGAGGAAATAAACATTGGGGAAGCAATAAAGTTCTATGATGAAGACCCCAATAGAGCCTTCAAAATCATGAATAATTCTTGGATATTGAAGACCAAACCACACTATTCCAAGCTTCCCAAGCAATTACACATAAGTGATTTCAAGTTGGAGTATCATGATGTCATAACTCTCTTGGGTAGGGTAATAGGAGTAGAAGAGGCTCATATTTTCCATAATTGGATGTTCTTTCCCATTACACAAATCATGCATGGAAAGAATTATCATTGGGCCAAAATAATAAGCAATAACTTAGATTCCTAGTTGAGGAGTGTACAGGAGACCAACAGATTCACAATGACCTCATACCTTGTATATATGTTGGCAAGAAAAACCAAGTATAAAGGTATCAGTTGCAAAGGAAACCTGGGAAAAGATAGAATATGGGACATATATCCACAATTGTAGTATAAGACCACCAATTACATGAGAGAAAGTGATGCATTTTTCATGTATATTTCCAGTTTACTACACGATGCCCTCCATGTCATACTTTCTTCTGATGCAATGGATTTGATCAAATGGTATGGGACATCGTTTATTCAATTTCAAAGATTCACATACATTCAGATACAAGGGTATCCTGTTGTTCCTATCAGATTTCCAAGATACCTGACTAATAAGCTCATAATGTTGGAGTTGACAAAGCAGATGATGGAATTTGAGACAATTTTGCTAAAGGATTTACATAAGAAGGGATTAGAAGAAGAATTTTCATTAAGGATTGGAACCCTGGAGGCTTTCCCATCTATCCAAAGTGCTCAGTACTTTGAGAAAGAGATGGCCCAATTTGAATTATACTCTCATACCAATAGGGATAAATTTGATCCCTATGGAAAGGCTCAGAAACAAGCAAACAAGGAGTTCAGGCACAAAGACCACATTGAGGACTATTGGGCCAATTGTTGGAATGAATTTTAAGTTATAAGGAGAAGGTTCTCTAGGCTACCCCTAAATTTGATCAGATTGTACAGAGTTACAGAGGTGCCAGATCAAAGTCCATGATTTTGAACCCTATAAGAACAAGCCCCTACTTCTAATAAACTAGTCAGAGGAAGAAGTGATAGATTTGGACCAGGTAACTAAGCTAGTAAGGAAATATTCGAGGCAGTGGGTCAAGCATAAGGTGTTGGAGTTGGAGGTTGATGGCAATAAGTTTACATATGATTTGATGGGAGATCTGGAATCCCAATATGAGGAAGAAGTTGGAGTTGATAAAGGTGATGACACTACTAAGCTTCATGATGAAGATGCCCAAGAGGAAAAAAGACCTCTGACAATAAAAAGAAATACAAGGAGCCAAACTCATGCTAAGCTGGTTGAGAAATAATCTCCCAAAATGAAGAAAGTTAACAAGGCCAATGCTACCACTGAAGAAGGAGAGGCCTCACAACCAGTTGGGAAGATAAAGTTGGTCACTAAAGGCCAGAATATGGCTAAAGCAAGAAGGGGAAGTACTTCTACCAATACTCCCTCTTCGGTTAAAGTTTTAGATGTAGAGAGCTCAGGGTAGAAATCACAAGTATATGTTAGGATAAATTCTCCTAAACATAAGACATCCCCAGTGACGGATGTGAAAATTGTAGAAAAAGAAGTGCAAATTGAAGAGGCACCTACAAATGATAGTGCCATGAGAGCAGATACAGGAAATAATTCTCCCCTTCCTTCTCATCCTTACAACGTTAAAATTTCAAAAGAAGCAGTCTATGAGGAGGAAAACATGTGAAATGATCCTGAGCATCATGAATCTTAAGATGAAGAGGTTTCAACTCCCAAAAGTGGGGAATGGAGGAAGTTTTTTCAAGAGATTGGGAAATCAACCTCCAGAGCACAAAGCAAGAACATGGAGTCAGAGGTAACCCAGGAAAGGCCATTCAAGTCCCCAAAAAAGGAGGTGATTGATGAACTAGAGGATCAACTTGAGATAGAGAAAAATGTAGAAGAGGTTGCTAACAACCCACATCAAGATAGGGATGAACAAGAGGCTCCCTCTATAGAGTTGGAAACAGAGAACCCTACTGTCCTGGATTAGCTAGAGAAAAGGCTTAGCAAGAATCCAATAATTTTTTAGGAGGACAATCCTAGTTGGGATAAATTATTGGGACAATGGGGACAACCTAAGTAGAGAAAGAGGGCTAGAACAATGTACAAATTTTCACGGGATGAATTCAATAATAGGGTTGTTCACATAGTTGTTCTAGTAGAAAATAAGTTTAAGGATGAGGTGTGGCCCACTGATTATAAAGTGCAAACCATCAATTTGGGCCCATCCACTAAAGAACAAGAGAAGGAAGAATTCCAAGAATCCTCCCAAGCCATCGTGAGAAGACTTGAAAAAGAAACAAAAGAAAAGGAGAAGTTGTAGAAGTAGCTAAATGATGTTTACAAATATGTTCAACATCTAATGAATCCCTTGCAAATTGCTATTGATGGTGGTTCTTCAATCCCAGAGGGGTTGTTGCCAATGGAAGCTGTATTAGAAGTAGAAAGGTTAATATCCTCAATGCATAATACTCATGAGTGGCTTCAGGATGTTAGCAAAAGAGGTGATGAATCAATTGAGCATATCTTTGGTATCCATGCTAAGGCTGCTGAATTTCTTGAAGACACCTCCCAATTTGTTACAAATTGCAATAAGATTGATGAGTCAACTATCAAAGAGTTGAAGAATATTCTACAAGTCCCCAAGGAAGAATTGGCTAAGATGAATATTTTCACTTCTTAGGATATTTCAAAGGTGATGGAATGGATAGATATTTGGAATTACAAAAAAGAAATCCTCTCTAAAGCTTTGTTGAAGATAGTTAAATTACAGGGGAAAATGAAAGAAATATATGAAAGTTGTATTACTTTCCTTGAAATTATGACTGGGAGAAGAAAGTTTGGTTAGAAGAATATGAACATTGGAAAATTGTAGGCGTGCTGGCATGAAATGTATTTTCCTTCAGACAGTGCACCCATTTCCAAGGACAATCTAGAGGATGTAACTATTTACATTTCCAAACTGGACAAGTATCATGAGCTGCAAGTTGAATGGGATAAAATGATGCCCAAATATGTTGATGATTTTAAGACTCATAAATTGAGAATTAAATTTATTCCTACTCCAAATCCAGCTAATATGATGGAAATATTAGAGAAGATCAAGGAATTGTCCAGCAGGTTAGACATGAATAAGGAAGGAGAAAATGTCCAGCCTAGAGCAACCTTGGGACTTGTGCCAATCATGTGACTTCACAGCCAAGGGGGATGACCTGGAAGTTTGTGCCAACTAGATAATGCTTCTAGAATGGTATGGGCTGACCTAACGCCTATTTTGAAATTTGAATGTAATTTTATGTTAAAAAAAAACTCTCTAGGCCAACGTGTTTGGCAGACCTACTATTGTAAACCCTAATTCTAGGCTGACCTAGGGTTATTTCTCTATAAATTTGGCAAAGGTTAGACATAGTTGGAATAGTGAGAACTGAGAGAGGAGTTATTATTTTCTGAGAGCAAGCATTGGAATATTGTGGATACATGAATTGTTGCAGATTTGGGTGATTATATATAAGTAAAGACATTGTTCTTTGGTTTTCTTTCTTGTGATATTCACTTTGCATGGTTCTTGTTTTCCATATCTTTGAGAAATTTCTTTGAAGTTGTGGTTGCATGTTATATTTTAGACTTAGATATGATGAAATTGTGTTAATGATTTGTTATTTATGGTGTTTGAGCAATCCTTGGTTCATACTTTTAGCAGTTTGTTGATTGTAAGTTGTTGTGTAAAGTTAGCCTAGGCCTAAAAATTGTGTGCTGAGTTCAATTGTGGGTATTTATTCATTTCAATTATAAAATAAATTTGATTTGTGTGAATGTTCCATGATCTGAAAATATTTATTTCCTTAGAAGATTGCACTGTTTCTTTGAATTGCAGATTTAAATTGGGTTTAGTAGGCATTGGTTTTTTAAGGATTGGTCCACTTTGAATATTTGATTGTTTGCACAATTGGTCTTAGGTTTAGTTCTAGAAACTTTTGGTAACCCTTTATCTTTTGTTGTTTCTTTTAAAATATTGGTTAGTTTTAGGATTGAAAACATCAACATATTTCCAAACTTGATGAGTTTGAAGTTTCCAGCATTTGTTTTGTAAGGCCCTTGTGATTATCGACATTTTCACATTTATTATTGAGTTGTTTTTGCATTGTCAAGACCTAAAATTAGATACCTTGGGGTCATCTCTTGAGGTTTGCTGATAGATATTTAGCTTTCAAGAGAGATAGTATATTATATTCTATCTAATTTGTTGTTGTGTAGAAAACACCATCAACAGATTGGCGCTAGGAGGGCCTAAATAAGCAAGCTAGAGAATTTTCTATCTATAATTTCTACTCAAAGGTTTTGAAGAAGAACTAGGTCTACACCATGGGAGGAAGATTTCCAGGAGTTACAAGCCCCTACTAGGTCAAGAAGGACTAGAAGAAGGGGAGAATCATCATCTAATCCACCCTTTCCATCCTCTTCATCATCTTCACCCTCTTCTAGTTCATCCTCATCTAATTCTAAGGTCATTCCCATTAAGCAACCCCAACCAACTGTTAATCAATCACAACCACCTCCACCACCACCAATGGATTTCTTGGCAAATAACCCTTCACCCTTGTCCTTTAAGAACTACAATGTCATGCCAAAGAACCTTGAGCATTCCTACTCCAAGTTTCATGTTAATGACCCTAATAGGACAGATGAAGAGCACATTAGGATTTTACAGACCTATCTTATGGATAGGGGAATTAACCATGAAGATTTTGCATGCAGACTCTTCCCATATTCCCTAGGAGAGGATTCCTTTTA